>OZ026616.1:96885658-97018158 GCA_964020975.1 Hermodice carunculata | reverse complement strand
AATGCAACATATCGACGCTAAAATCGCATTCCACATGTTCACCTTCATGGTCACGATATTCTATTGCTCAAAACCCATAAGGTTGTTCATGTGACCAGCGACTGGTCCATTTTAAGTTATGGTCCCATTCGACTCTTCACCTGTCAAAGATATATACATAAAAAGTTGGAATGTGCACCGGTTGGCACCAACCAGGTAAAAGATCATCAGACAATTTGCCTCGTCGTTTTGGAGTAGGTCTATACACCATGTTTGATACACAGGAACAAGCAGGTCACATATTGGCACATACATTCAATCTATTACACAACACGGAATCAAGCACGAATTTCATCACCTGACACACCTGCTTGGACGATAATAGATCAAATAATATCACGACAGACGACCCTGGCCCTGCAAACAAGTAATTATTAGCGTTAATGTTGCTGTTATTCCTGTGTATGTATGTATATGTATGTATGTATGTATGTATGTATGTATGTATGTATGTATGTATGTATGTATGTATGTTCAAGATAAAACAACCTTTCTTTTCGGTCTATCAATCAGTCGAATGGACAATCTTTGCCAATCAGTCTTTTATCTTTACGTTTGACTCGAAACATCAGCCAAGTGACTGTTACCATTTAAAAACCTCACACCCACTCCGTCCAATTTATGGACTTAGTATTTGAATGAGAATATATAAAACATATTCTTAAATTGTCAAAAAAACTCAAAACAAAAAAGTAAAACAATAAAAGAAAAGAAGAAAGAAAAAAGAAAACGCCCTCACACACAAACAAAACTACAGGCAGCAAGATAGCCTAGCATGAAAGCACTCCGTGTAGTTTATAAAATGCAGTGTCACATCTAATTATTTTTTTCCACACGAGACAATGATTGTGGGAATAATATCCAATACATTTCGTCATTTTGGCCGTTAAAATTTTAAATGGCCAATTTTTCACCACTACTTACTTGCATTATCATCATAATATAACATTGAACGTGGTCGTAAGTTTACTGTACCGAGTTTCTACCACGAGAAAGAGGCATACCTGACTGAGCACTGATGGACACCGGTGATTAACTTCTTGAATTAGGATTGGCACACGAACACAAGACATGCCTATGTAGGCGAATTTGTCCGACACTTTTCTCTGACACTATTACACTTAGAAACTCCAACTTCTATTAGAGGGTTATGGACCATTGCGCATCTAATGAATCTAAAACAAAAGTTGTAGTAATTTGAATTATGCTTTCAGCAACATTTGAAACTTTAAATCTTGATTATCTTTAACACTATAATACATAGAAATGTCATTTCAACTTCTACTAGGGGTTTATTGACCATAGCGCATCTAATGAATCTAAAACAAAAGTTGTAGCAATTTAAATTATGCTAATTAACGGCATTTGAAATTGTAAAACTTGAATATCTTCAAAACTATTTTAGATAGAGATGTCATTTCAACGTGTACCAGGGGGTTATAAACCATTGCAGATGTAATGAACTTTAAACAAAAGTAGCAATTTAGATTATGCAAATTAGCAGTATTCGAAATTTTCAATATTGAATATCTCCAACACTATAATAGATCGAGATGTCATTCCAACTTCTTCAAGGGGATTGTTGACCATTACGCACCTAATAAATTAAAAACAAACTTTATAGCACTTGAAATTATGCTAAGTAGCACCATTAGAAATCTTAAACCTTGGATAACTTCAAAGCTATAATAGATAGAGATGCCATTCCAACTTGTCCTCCTGTGTTATGGACTAGTTGTACATTTCCATACCGATATGCTTTGAAGACATTCACACTGACTTGCTACGCAGCAAATCATCTTTTCTAGTATTATTTTTTATTTGTGATTTTTTCTTCATTGAAAAGTGCAGGCCAATATCTTTAAAACTGACTAAACTGAATTTGTAACCCTGTATAGTAGAATTTTGTTGTATTACTTTGTATTTCAGATCATTGCCTCCTCAGCTGTTGTAATAACGTATTGCAACTTAGGGTTTCGGAAGGTAAGGAACCATCATGCGCAATATGAATTCTGCTGCACTGTATTTTGTATTTGTATTTTTATTCTATGTTTGAGGGTGAATTATCATTTTGTAGAGTGAAATTCAAAAGTTCTAACTCATTGTAGATCACATGACCTAAACATTGTTTCAAGTAAATTATGACGTGCCTGCGTCATTGACGTGATGCATTGACATTAGGACAAGCTCAAATGTGCGCGAGCGATGTCTGATTATACGTCACACGTGACATGGAATAATTGTGAAGAACAAAAACAAACACGGCTCACCAGGTCGGCTTTGAAAGTGGGCCTATGGAATCTTTTTTGAGATGAATACCTAATGAAACATAAAACAAACAAAATCTTACATGGCTGGAGAATGAGTTACATGTACCATTTTTCCTTCGTGAGAGAAAAATAGTAACTCACTCTCAGCCATGTAAGATTCTCTATGTATTTATATTTTATTGTCACAAAAGTATACAGGATGATATATACATATGATCACAAATAATGTGATACGGACCGAAACCCAATCGGGCTTATGTACCCCCTTAATATTCAAACAAAAGTTATTGTGTACAACGATAGTGGACAATAATTGATTCAATATTAGACAATATCCAATATAGCATAATGTACATCGTTTACATTTAGTAATTGACTATAAAATGTCATACGTTATTTAAAAATTAACGGAGATACTATACAAGGAAGACTGACATAGTTTTATTCTGACTGATTACTTAGTAAATACTGTTTGAGAGATGTTTTGAATTTGTGAACACTGCTGGAATGGCTTGTTTCCAGTGACAACATGTTCCATTTCTCACTTCCTTGAAAACTCAAAAAAACTTACCTAAACTGGTTCGATACAATTTTAAATAATATGAGTTCGACGGTCTCGCATTATTGCCTTTTTCGAGTGTAGTGGTTAGCTTGTTTGAAAAAGTTGCTGAAGCATTTCAGCTGAGTGTTACTTTCGAACCCCAAATTGTAACTCATATAGGATCTTACATGTATGTTTGTTGAGAAAGATGAGGAGTCCAGTGTACATTAGTTTATCCATGAGTTTTGCAAGGACAGAAGATTGTGATATTGTCCTGTAGTTGGTAAATGTAGAAGTATAATCCGATTTTTAAGTAGGGGTTATTTTAGAGGTTTTTAATTCAATAGGTACTATTCCTGTACTAAAAGAAGGGTGGAAATGTTAGAGGTCCTTTCGATTCATCACAGAGATATTTAAAAATGTCAGCTCCTATCTCATCATAGCCGGGCTGGAGTTTTCGAATGGTATTAATGATTGTTAAGATTTAATTTTCTGTTACTGGATGCAAGGAGAATGAGTTGGACCAGTTTTCTGTCAAAATTTATCAAATGCATTATGTTAAATGGAATCTTCTTGGCTAAAGATGGCCCCACGTTTACGAAAAACAGATTAAATTTGTCTGCTATTACTTAGGTTCGCACAGAGTTTTACCATCATCGATAAACTTTTCATTAATAATTTTTGTTTCTTTTTGTTTATGAGATGATTGATGATTTTCCAGGACTTTTTCGAGTTAATTCAATTTTCTGCAAATAACTTAGAAAATCTTCTTTTCTGAGTATTCGCAACATATAAAGTAATTTGTTTCAATAGGCTATACACAATTGCTTTGTTGTATTTTTTTTCTAATTTGATAAAGTTCTTTTTTTTGTTCTTTTATGTGCTTATGGCATCCGTGATCCAAGGTTATTTCTTTTGGTAGATACATTGTAGGTAACTTTTGGGACATAAATTTTATATGCACTAGCTACTTTGTCATAAAAGTGCATATATGTATTTTGAGCACTATCTTGTCCATAGACCTCATCCCAGTTAACGCATGATAATAATTGTTTGAATTAGTTTAAGAATTCTGGTTGATTTAATGTTTCGTTCTTTTTAGATTATGTCTATTGGGTTGAGCAATTGTAGACATACAATTAATTGGAGAATGGTCAGAGACATCATATATAGTATACCACTTTTAGAGTTAATATTATTTCCATATGCACTGGTAAATGTTTTATCAATTAAAGTTCCCGTATGCTCAGACGCTCTTTTTGGTCTATTAATGGTAGGTAAGAGGGTACTAGATATAGCATCATTTCCGGAAAATCTGATGTTGATGCAGAGTCCTCATGTTTCTATAAACTAATCTTATAATCACCCATTAAATAGCTCCTGTTTCCATAAATTAATTTTATAATCAGCCATTAAATACAAAATCTTATTTTCTGCTTCGATATTTTCAAGTAATCTTTTCAGCGACTCAAGAAATCGAAGTGTATTAGTATTTGGTGGTCTATAAATTTCACCAATGATGGCATTTTTTTTGGGGGGGGGGTGAGTCATATCCTTTTCTGCTTCAACAAAACTAGCCTCACACCATGATTTATTCATGGACAATCTTTCCTTTCGATAAGCTTTATGTTGTCCTTGATCATGATCGAAACACATCCCCCTTTACGGTCAGATCGTTCATCCTTAACATGCTTATAACCTGCTATAATGCAAAAATCAGAGTGGCTGGGCGTCAACCAAGTTTCGCACTCATACCCATTGTTTAAGAACCAGTACGAAGATTATCTAAATAAACCTCATAATTCTCCATATTTGCTGGCCTACTCCCGATATTCAGGTGCGACAGTTTACTGGATGTTAATAATTCAGGCTTTTCATCAATACTTTCGTTGAAAGAATCTTCGATATGATATAGACTGTCTGACAGGGGGCATTTTGCGTCAAGTTTCAGAAAAATTGGTAATCGGGATCACAATCAAAGAGAAGATAGTTATTTTAATCATGATTTGTTTGAAATAGTAATAAAACTCTACTATCACGTTTCCCTAAATCGACACGTTGTGAGAACCAAAGTTCAGGGAGATATATGAGGTAATCATTCTCGTCATCCACGTGATTATATGGAAATATGTCTGATAAACAATTGACATATATCCATTGATCCATATAAACACTGTTAAATTCTGTCCTCGGTAATGGTAAACAGTCAACATGCTAGGCAAAACGGCAAATAATACAAGTGGTTTGTACTGAGTGTCTTTGTACTTTCTTTTTACAAGTCGGACACAGTCACTATCCATGATTAAGGGCAGAGAACATATGCTCATCATTGGCATGTCAGGTAGCTAAATTCGTCTGAAACAATGCAAGGAGGTCTCTTTGCAGAGGTCCCTCTTGGGGGTTTGACGATCAGTTTGTCAAGATTGAAGTAAGCGATATTGCCTTTCTTCTCTTAACTTTGGTCTCAGTTGATTTCTTTTTTGAACGACAAGTTCAGGCACCTTTATTACAGTTTATAACAGTCCCCTTCATTAGTTTAGCATTTGATAGGATTTCGTTCCGATATTGATTCCGTATTAAACAAATTTCCGTGGTTCATGGTTTGCCTGTGCGCCAAAACATAACTTTTCCTGCTAGATAAGATCTCTCAATTTCCATTTTTGATGTATGCAGTCGAAGTTCAATAGAGTTTAGTTCCTTGACTTCTCTCTCTCTCTCTCTCTCTCTCTCTCTCTCTCTCTCTCTCTCTCTCTCTCTCTCTCTCTCTCTCTCTCTCTCTCTCTCTCTCTCTCTCTCTCTCTCTCTCTCTCTCTCTCTCTCTCTCTCTCTCTCGTCACGTTTTTCCTTCTGCCTCCGACAGTCAATTAATACGTAAATATTTACGACTACAGTGATTTTCTAGGTAGTCAACTTGCTGGGCGATGGCTTCATAGTTATTAGCAAGTTAGTTTAATGTATGTTCCGTTGATTTAATTGATGATTTCGATCAATTCAGCAATTTGTTTCGGTGTTTCTTCAATGTCATTTTGGCTACATTCCAGACTTTACCTGACATCGTTAATGTCCCATGTTGTTTTGTATTTTGCACATAAAAATGACCCAACATTCAAACTAACTTCATGCTGGAACTATTAATGAGTTACACTACACCTCAAAATATATAATTGATAATATATATATATATGAAGTTTTTTTTGTTGCGCTTTTAATACAGGGTGTGCCGATCATAGCAACTACTACATTGATATCATCTCTGTTAGTACTGCACCTTCTGATGATGTCCGTCAACCATGTCACGATATGCAAAAGGGACGATGTCGTATGTTACGAGCATTCAGAAAGTGTAGGTAGCAAGAATTGCACTGAAATGGACACGTTTATACCACCTTTTATTTTATCCCCTACTTTGTACCGTATTACATTGAAAACCCACGGGGGATGGCCAATGTAATATTGTAGATCATATTCCATGGGTGGGACTACTTTTTACCCCGTTTGTAAAATCCGAGATATCGTTTTCCAAAGATGGAAGGAACCAATTCCATATTTTGTATGACTAAGAGTCAAAGGTCAGCTTTTTTTTTTCATCAGCACTGAAGACTCCAAGGGAGTCCCGCCACCCATCATTCAACAGCTGAGCGGGCACAAAAATGTGCAGTCCGCGAACAATTATGCAACAGCAAGCAGAAATCAACAGCACGCCATGTGCAGCATTCCCCAGGGAAATTCTTTTTTTCAGAGACCTCTAACATCTGTCCGACACACTCCCCAGACTGTGTCTCCATGGTTTATCCCAGCTGGCGTTACAGGTAGCCATCGCCCCGTTTCTTCGGGCAATGCTTGTAATGCTGCCGTCAGTGATGGGGCCAATCTGACGGCCCTCAGTCAGTTGAGCTACACGGGCGCATGCTTTGGAATGTTTGCTGGTACAACATTCCAGGGCAACGTGACCTTTCAATTCTCTTCTCCACGAAATTAATTCCATATAGAAATACCAAAAATGTGACTTTCGTCGGGAATTTGGGCTGAAGCGACGGCCGTAAAAAAAGAATTAAAAAAAAAAAAAAATAAAATAAAGAAAAACCGTCAGGCGTATGGTCGGCCGCTTTTCCTTGTTTAAATTTTATATCCATGCACGTGGCAAAGTCCAATACATTGTGATGAAATAAAATGGTACAAGTGATATAAATAGTCTATTTTTTTCTTTCTCAATGGACCGTAGGGGATAAACACAAAATAACCCTCGTCATTAATCTGTCAAAACCAAATCATCATTGTTGTTTGCTGCCTGAGCGTCTGATTATCCGCGCGCTTCCCGCTTTGGTGTTGAGGCGTGCAGGCAGGCAAATATCTCGGGGGATTTGGTTTGACAGAGTAAAGACTGGGATAAAATTTTGTCTATTAAGCGAGTCCTTTTTAGTCTTTTTTTTGTGAGACTGAGCAATGCTTTTGTACGTGCGGCTTTCTTGTTGTGTAGCTTTATTTTTGGATGGCCACAAGGTTTTGTGACAGTATTGTTTGTTTCAATCCTATGAAATACCTCACAACATTGCCAAAATAAAAACATTTCTTTGTTAAATTCATCTGTCAGATTGAATGTACGAGTAATGGAATACACTTTCAGCAATCAAACGATTACAGTCAATTGCTTAGGGATGTTCGAAAATATCCCGGGGATGTGGGTGGGGGATGGGGTGGAAGGCATCTTTTGGAAGCACCCCCGCCCCCAGGATATACTTTCCACATAAAGCCTCCATCTACCGGACATTTCTATTTCAAACCCCTCTATCCATCGGACGGGTAATATCCTCTCCCACCATGACCCATGCTACAATTTTGCATATGTTACCACAGAGTAGAATCATATTGAATCACTAAGTTGCAAGAGTATTCACAACTAGAAAAGTGTCTGAAGGGCACGGATGCCCCCACCTGTCATTGTCCCCATCAGCATTGGAAAGAGTAGCATGTGATTGGGGGTATGAACTTCCACAGCTTGATTAATGTTTATATCAAGTTTAATAGCTGCACCTCAAACATTTTGTGAAATACATATGACACAAGTTTGACATGAGCCAACATTTTCACTAAATTGACATTTTCACAAAGTTAATTAATGAAAAATAAAAAGAGGTTAATTAACACAGTTGACAAAAAACAAAAAACAAAAAATAAACAAAAAAAACAGAAAAACCAAAATCAAAAAACAAAACAAAAATCAAAAACAAAGCAAAACAAACAAAAAAAACCACCACCCCCGAAAAAACAAAACAAAACAAAACAAAACAAAACAAAAAAAAAACAAAAACAAAAAACAGAAAAGAAAAAAAAACAAACAAAAAAAAAAACAAAAAGAAAGAAAAAAAAACAAACAAAACAAAACAAAACAAAACAAAACAAAAAAAACAAAAAAACAAAAAAAAAAAAAAAAAAAAAAAAAAAAAAAAAAAAAAAAAAAAAAAAAAAGAAAACAAAAAAACCCCCCAAGGCGTGCCCACCTTCATATATCAACTATTCTATCAGGTTTCATAGCTGTACATAAAAACATCTTGAGATATACGCGACACAACTCCGACAAGCCTTACGTCGAGTCAACATTTTCATTATTTAATGATTAAGTAACACAGGATAATTAATCCAAGAGACAAACAAAGGCGTACATCTTGATATGTCTGAGATGTTAAATAATGTTCCCACCAAGTACCTCAAATGCTTTTTGAGATACGTGCGACCCAAATCTGACAATTGTAATGCCGTCCGGACGGACAAAGCCAAATCTACATGCCCCCACCCCCCCCCCCCCGTGGGGGCAAAAAAATTTAATTCGGAACATTGATTATTAATTTTTCACCAAACCTGACAATCAAGTCGCTGGACAATGAAATAATCATTATGTGTTTGCCCACTGTCAGATTAGTTATACACTATTATTTACCCTTTTTTCCAATATCAAACACAGGACAATTTGTATTTTGAAGCCAGTGCTTATTGATTAATTGCAGAACAGAACATGTATAAAAGTTAAAGGCCAATTGTATTTGCTGCTATTGGTCAAGCGCTTTGAAAAGTTCACAAGCCAATCATTGGACTTGCACTTGCTCATTGCTTGTGGACATGCTTTTTGGTCTGGAAGAAATTATTTCATTTTGGGAATTATTATTTCAAGAAATTCGGGATCTTAGCCATGGCAAGCAAAAGCTGGATTACTGTTCTTGTATTTGGAGTCCTGGTATACTCTCCGTGCTTTACACAGTAGTCTATTTATCATCACCCATTGCGTTATTTTTCCTGTGTAATAAAGTTGGTAAAATCTGTGTCTGAGGCACATATTTTCCTTTTTTAAATGTCATAAATTTTTCGCGATTTTCACTGAATGTTTTTGATGTGAGAAAAAGTGAGGAGCTGTCACGGTGTACACCATGATTTTAGAACAGTCTTCTTTCGCCACGATACCGTGACAATAGCACTATCCATATCGAAAGGTTAGCCGACATTTCGTCAATCAACATCTAAATCGCTCTTCGGACATTTGGTAGATAGCAACATGGTCGACAAAACGAATCGCCAAGTGTTTAATTCATGGAAATGCAAGTTTGCTGCATTAAATTTTGCTGAATAGTAGTCTCGCGCTGGTGTCAATAGTAGTAAGGTCCCATAAAAAATTACTTGTTTATCATCACTGCCTGACCTTTAATTTTCCGCCGCCCCTACATTTTATTTTTCCTTAAAATCATACGAGTTTCAAACTTTGAGGAACAGGCTCGATGTTGATTAGTTGCGGTTTAAGTAAATTCGTATTATTTTATGGCTACTTCGATACTAGAAGTTTTAGAGTAGCAGACTCCCAAGCTGCAGACAAGCGATGATTTTCTCATTTGTGGCAAGATCCAGTGTGCCCCCCCCCCCCGCCAAAAATCATACTAACATTTGTTTCTAACATTTTACTCAACCTTTCTTTCCACTTTGAGCTCGATATCACAATGTGACCTTCACCTTTCCTAGTGCTTATTTATTCTGTGATAGAATCTGGACGACCCATACACCTCTGTCTGCCCATACCCATCAGACCTCTAAGACAAAAATATACCCCCACCCACCCAACATTTTCTGGCGTCCCTCCAATGACTGTTCGCATTTTATGAGCTTCAAGAGGGGTGGGGGTGGGGGTAGTCCTGAAAAAACAAAACCTATTGTTCACATGTATGAGCCATATCTCAAGTAGCAGAGTATATTTCAAAAAACATTTTAGCCATTTGTTTGAAATCTTCAGTAATGTTTCAAGTGAGGTACTGTCAGAATTAATCCTTAATTTGACGATCACTCACTAATATCTAACATGAATTTCTAACATTTAATGATGTACCAGAATTAATCCTTAATTTGACGATCACTTACTAAAATCTAACATTAATATCTAACATTTAATGATGAGAGAAGTAAGGATTTTTTGGCTGGCAGTTTAAGTGGAAGAGTTCAAGGTAAAGTAATTTGGAAATAATAAAAAAAATGTTAGGAATTTCCGTTAGTTTTGGTAAGAGACTGGCAGTTTGAGTGGAAGAGTCCAATACAATGATTGTTAGGAAATATTGTTAGCTTTTGGTACGTGTCACACAGTTGAAGTAAAAGAGAGTATGTTAAGGGATTGAGGAAAGTAAATGTTAGGAAATATTGTTAAATTTGGTACAAGTTTGGCAGTTGAAGTGATTAACTAAAAACACGTACAGAAAATGTAAATGTTCGGAAACAATGTTAGTTTTGTTTCGAATCGCAGTTGAAGGGAGACAACTGCCGCATCAAGGAAAGTACCTTTTTGGAGATATTGCTAAATTTGGTACATGTTTGACTGTTTAAGTGATTCAAAACACAGCGAACGTTGCTGTTAGTGAACAGTTGTAGTTTTGGTATCCCACAGTTGAAGTGAACTAGCTGAGGTAACTGTTACTGTTAGCAAATATTACTAACTTTGGAACATGTCTGACAGTTTAAGTGATTAGGTAAAAACACTGTGAAGGTAAATGTTAGGAAACATGGTTAGTTTGGGTTTTTGTCAAACAGTTTATATGAAACAGCTACGACATTGAAGATAGTCAAGTCTAAATACTAAACTGCATCATGAAAGCCCTGGATGGGGCTCAGAGTGGACGACAGCAAGGCTCTTCATCAAATATTTGAATAAGTCATGGATAAAATTAAAAAAAAAAATCTCCATTCCCCCCGCTCCATTATTTAAAAAAATCAAGAGGACTTTGTCAACAGCCCATGCTCAGCTGACCTACAGCCCATGCTCAGCTGACCTACGGATTCGTCACACTTGCGGCTTTGTGACCTTGGGATAGAATCAAGGACACACATGTAGTGAGTAAGTCTGACCTTTATAGAAGAACGCTAACGTGTGCAACATCAAGGTCCCAGTTCAAGTAGTTCTCAAGTTTTATTTAAGAGTAAAATTCATGTTAGGTGCACTGTGATCCCAGAACGAGGTCAAGGTCACTCATGTACTGTCTAAGCGTGACCTTCATCGAGAAACACAGGGCTGCCACTGTATACTTTTTTAAAGTATGGTGCTTTATTTTCACTGCTTTACTTTTTTATACTTTAATTACACCTTTTCCCCGAAATACTTTTTCATCCTTTTTTGGACAAATTTTCAAACTTTTGATTGGAATTCAGTTAGGGTAGCCCGGGGCAGAACGCCCCCCTTAAGAACTATCCTCTCTGAAATCATAGCCTTTAAGTTTTAAAATTTGATATGTGTCAGGGATGTGATTAATTTGTAAGGACTTTATGCTCAAACCTGAAACTTCGGTAAAAACTCTAGCATTTGTGAGTTATTTGGAGATAAAGATTTTGCTTAAAAGGGGCTTTTTGCCTCATACTTGAGGCAAAAGGCCGTCCCGGGGCGCTTTTCCCCGTGAATGGGCCTTTTGCCCCTGTTACCAGCATGAACATCTCATGAAATCGAGAATCAGGCCAGGATGCTCACTACTTTTTCAAAGCTTTGTCATGTTGAAATTTAAAGAGCAATAGAACAATAAATGATCACATTTAGTAACTCTTTCAATGTCATTTACGACTGAAGTTGAACTGCTCTAATTATTATAATGATGCCAGATTGATATTTCTTGTAAAAAGAACTTTTATTTTTGTTGCCACAAAAGCTAAGATTAAAGAAAGGTTTAAGTCAATAGCTTTTCCCATCGCGCTTTTGGAGCCGTGCTCCAAAAGTGCACACAAGAAAGCTGTTAAATAAGTCTGAACCTCGGCACTGAAAGAGTTAAAGCTCCGGAAGCAATTGCATCGCCTCGTTAACATCTTAAGCAATCGCTTTTTAAATATCACTTCAAGTGAAAAATATGATAAACTTTATATCGACCTGCATGCACGTCGTGAAGAAAGAACTTAGGAAATGGTTGGGTTGAGTCTTTTGGTCGCAACAAAATTCCAAAGTGTTGGGGAATAAATTCTAGATATGATACGTTAAAATATTCAAGTCTGATCAAACAGTGGCGCAATTATCCACTCGTGTAGTTCAAGGCTTAATGCTGTGTGTACTGCATATCAATGATTCTTCCAGTCAGCAAGTATCAAACTTATACAGACCTTTTTGTTTTATAATAAACAGCATATTATATGTACTTATCATAAGTCTTCTCAATAAAATACCTTCTCTATACGCCTAAATCTTAATTTTCTTCGATTCGCCCATTCATATTAAAGAGTAATAACACGTCATCGAATGTACACAAGACGAACTGTTTTGAAAAGGTGCAACAAGTGATGTAGTAAAGGTGTCATACATCAGAATACCTCATTAACACTCAAAGCCCAGGCCTGGCTCATGCATATTACCTCGAAAGTAACATTTGAAGCCACAGATTAAGTAATAAAAATAAAAGACCACAATCAATATTAAAAGGACCCATTGGGCTTAGAACTGGACTAGTAAAGATAATTGTACAAACTACGGACTATATTACAGGTAGGCCTAGTGTTTGCTTGCACTCAAATTAGTAATCCATAGTGTAAAAGTGACCATGTATTAAGAAAAGTAACTTTGATATCTAAAAAGTACAACTTATTCACTCAAAGGTAGCTCGAGTATACTTTTGGGATGGGTGGGTGGGTGGTGATAAAGTCATGAACTACTCATTAGCGCAAATACGGACACTTGGTGTTGCCTATTTTTCATATATATACATTGATAATTAAAGGGTCGGATTTTCTATTTTTTATTTTTTTCATAAAGGCAAATGACAAAACTGTGAAAATTTCATTTATAACAATATTATCCAAAATATATTACTTTCAGAATAGTCTCTTTCATTTATGTAATATAGATTTTAGAAATAGAAAAAATTGACTTTGTTCATATTTTCCTTTGATAAAGTGGACTTTCAACTTTACAGAGCAATAATTCAAAAACCAAAGACAATTTTCAAGATACAACTAACCTTTAGGCCTTTTGAGACAGGCCTAATATTTGTCATTATATGACAATTTTTTTTCAGATAATATTCCGGGGAATACAGCTAACTTAATAAAAGTATTTATGGGAATCAAAGAAAACAATTTTCATTTTTGTTGTTTGTTTTCGAGAAGTATCCCCTGCAAAATGCACAAAACCCGACCCTTTAATTTTCGTGGTGTTTCTTTGATAGTTAAGAAACATGTTGATATTCACATCTATCTGTAGTTCATGGCCCCCAAAAATGTGTACCCCTGCTTTACCTATGAGCAAATAATACTTTGTGGCGCTCTAAAGTTGTTTAGTTTTCATATTTCATAAACAGACGATTTTCATTCAAGTCATAAATTATTGGCCTTAATTATTTCAAGTCACATGTTAAGGCACCCTGGTATATTATTGTCCTTAAAGGCACAAGAGTCACGTCCATATAATGGCGATTTAACATAAGGTGTAAATAAACTACTGGAACAGAAACTTTTTAAGGGGTTCTGGCAGACCAACGATGTAGGCCTATGTCTGTTACTAGGCCACAAGATAATTAGATGGGATGGGGCAAAACGTCCCCACCCCCCACCATACATAGTATCTCCTAAGCTGGTCTGAGTAAAGGAAGGCCTCAATTGTAAATATTTACTGGGTGTGTCGGCCATAGCTGATGAGAACTGACCATGCAAATAATTAGTCACAAATTAATCAGTAACATTATATTTAAGGACGTATCCCACAAGGAATTTAGCCTGTGATAAATAACACTGAAAACAGAATCTGGGGCAAGAGGCCCCCTAGGCGTTTTGCCCCAAATGCGGTTTGGGCGTTTTACCCCCAGTGCCATGCATCGTATGACCTTACTTTGCCGTGGTCGACTGTGAGTCCATCACATTTCATGAATTTTTCAGGGTCCTAGAGTACACAACTACACATCATAGGATTAGACTAATGTTTTGAGGAGATCGACAATCAAAGTTTTTCCAATGAATTGTAATACATACCTTCAATTTGGACCGACGTCTGTCGTCCTTGACAGGTGAACGTGCGTTTGGGCCTGTTACTACTATTTTAGCGGTCACGGGTCTAAATCGTCACAAAGGAAGTTACGTGGTTTATTCCCTGAAAACAGGTGGGGAGGCCTTTTACCCCGAGGGGCTTTTAGCCCCATATTACCCTAAATATTAAAGGTAGTGTTTTAAGCATTCTCCCAGTCTTCCTGAGTGTCTGGTTAACAAGAATGATGAACCATCTTCCAACTGAGTGACAAGCAACTTGTCACTGTCTTACCTATATACATATGGAAGTACTATTGTCCATATTATAAACGTCCTTCTGTAGAATTTTGACATAAGCTGTATGAGCCCATTACATTAAAGAGTCTTCAGCGGGTAACTGCTCAGAACATGTTTCGGAGCCTATTCCCGCACATGTCTCTCTGAGTAGTGCTTCCTTGTCTGAGCTAAATTTTCAACAAAGACAACCCACATAATAATGAATAAATATGAAAGTGGCAAATGATGAATTAGCTAAAGACGTGAAGTTTTGCTTATAACTGCAGAAGTTCATTATGAAAGAAGAATACCTGTCAAACAAAACATAATTACTAAATTTGTATAGTGCAGGTTCAGATAAGAACAATTTGACTTACCCCTGAAATTTGACTTACCCCTTTTATGGCAATTTTATGAAATAATCATCTCAAAGCTTACTTATACTTCTGTTGCCCAGACTCTTCGTAGATGTGAGCCGACTTAATTGCTGCTTCCAGTTTGGGCTACCGAAGCGCCACCATATACTGGTGCCCAGTCCAACTCCATGTGTTGTTATTTAATGTAATAGGGTACCAAAATTTAGTGTTTTACAATAGTTGGGAAGAGAAATCGGAGTCGATGGGGAAATCAAAACAAATGGATGAAAAAAGTTTTAAGGGCCTTGAATTATTATCATTTATAAATATAGCATATAGTAATCTATCGGAAATGGTAAATGAGGATACCTCCACCCGCAGGACATATCGTTTTATTCAACCCTCCACCCCAAGGACACGTATGTTTAATTCAAACCTCAGGGTAGCGGACAAAAAAAAAAAAAACACACACAAAAAAAACCAAAATAAAAAAGCAAAAAACAAAAAACAAAAACCAAAAAAAAAAAAACAAAAAAAAAAAAAACAACAACAACAACAACAACAACAAAAAAACAACAAACAAAAACAAATAAAAAACAAAAAACAGAAAAAATCCCGGCCCCACCCTCCCCCCCTCTGAGATATTTTTGGAACAGTTCTTAGAAAACACTGTCGGAGAATAAGGAACAAAAGTGAAAACCGTACATTCGTGCAGTTAAAACCAAATACAGTCCCTTGCCAACCTCTTGGCAAATATGCCTGAATACCTACGAAGAATACACAACGGCACTTTGCAAATTTGACTTGCTTTTGCTGTCAATAGATTATCGTCATTAGTAAATTCCATTAAAGACCCACCGCAGGATTCCAAACCGTGGGACCTGTGGCACTGCACCATGGTGAATGGTACTAGTATATCAACTTTAAGTCGAATGATAGTCGACATTTGTAACTTGAAGTTAAATTCGATGATATTTTACGAAGTACTGAAAATACAGTCTATCTGTCTTGTTTTTTTAGCTTTATATTTCCCTCAATCAGCGTGATTTGCTTTGCTTTCAAGTTTTTCTCCCAGATGGTGGATGGGGTGTTTATTGCCATATCAATTTGGGTGTCCTGCACGTCAGTGGCAGTGTTTGAAAAGATATCACGTGATGTACGAGTGCTTGAGGTAAGCGCCAATGTTTCTTGATGATTGACATTCTGCATGTGGTTCCCCTAGGACAATACTGCTATTATGATTGCGCGGTTGGTTCACGTGGCAAATTGTTATAATTTGAAATATTTGCACAGGCATGACATCAAGGGATTAATAAAAAACGGCGCAGCTTTGGCGGGGGTATTTGTCGAGTATGGCGGCAGATAGAATGGGTCCGGCCCTGCAGGGCCCCCGGTCTTCTACCTGCCGATATAATCCTCTCCGTCACACTCAGTGTTGTTACACATTTATGATACAGGTTTCTTCTGACAATGCCACATTAAAATCCACGTAAAGTCTCTAAATGTCAACGAATTCAAATTCCCGTGCTGAATTGCTGAGCAGCCAGGTTAACAATGCATCGTCTGCTCAATGTAAAGACGAAATTGGGTTTTTACCGCGGGATAAAGACTGGTCACGTGACTTTGTTTCGACCTTTGCTTGGCTTACCACTCTCACCTGTATTGTAAACAAATACAGGTCAACACCTTTGATAAATGTTGCATTATGATATTTGCTTTGAATATGTATCCTGTATGCATATAAAACTTAGTTCTTTACAAAATAACTTGAGCTGTTTAATTTCGGTTTTTAATCTGGCATCAGGCGGATTCACAAAATGAGTCACCGGCAAACAATAGGCGGAACACAGTGACATCTCATGAGAATGCCATCTTCACCACATCGGTTGAATATAGAGAGGGTAAGCATAATATATGTCTGAAATCGGGAGGGGAAAAGGTTGCTACATTTTTGTATTTCCTTACCCTGGTGGCTTACAAGCGCGAAAATGTTTATTGTGAAAAACGAATTCAATATAAGTATTATTTTATAATAGGTATGAGGACAAATCAAGATTGAAATGGTATTCAATTCAAGCTATAATGAACTATTCTTACAGACATTTAGATGTCACGATCATAATAATAATTGTTAATAAACCGCTGATAAATTGGAAATTACAAAATTCCTTAAATTCAATTCAACTGACAGTAACACATTTAAACACGAGAAACTGGGTTGCAGTATGAAACTACAAACAATAAAAAAGGTCAAATCTGTCGCTTCAATAGAACAATCATGAAAAGAAATAACTGTTAACAAACCGCTGATAAATTGATACCTCATGGACATGGACACATTTAAAAATAAACAGTTGAGTTGCAGTGTGAAGCTAGAATTAGAAAAAAATCTCATATGTCGCTTCAACGGCACAATCTTAATTAGAAATATTTGTAAACAAACCTGTGATCAATTGATCATTATAATTTGCCTCAAATTTATACTGCTATGTATGCACTCTTTTTCTCACAGTAACTTCTGCTCACCCTATGGAACCTCCACCTCCATATGCCCAATACCCATGAGGCTCGTATGCCCAGCAAGTACACGGTCTGTCACACCATTCAACAGATGTGTGGGAATTAAGCTTTTCACGTGGACAAGGCATGTGCGTCTGTCTGGATTTGCGTGTTCTCTCTTTCAGTGACAAACACTGGATTTGCATATACAGCGCAACAATGGAGAATATTAGATAAGATTTTTCATGATCGCGCAGGCTGTTGCTAAGTCAAGACTGTATTTGTGTGGGTGACAGGAAGACGCAAGATGCCAATGCTACATAAGATGTGCTTGTATTGGAAAGGTACATGGCTGGGGGTACATACAACAAGAAGCCCCAGTTTTGTTTGGTTTCCGTGGCAGGGTAGCCGAGTTTTGTTTGTCAGGAATCAGTGTCACAAATGCTGCCATAGGCCTATCTCCTGTTTCTCTCGGTGAAAATAATCACAAGCTTCTCCGGTTCACAAGTGATGATGGGGGAAGAAAACTGATCAGTCACAACAATTGCCTTCACGTTCTTCGCAAAAGAAACATGCATGTACGGAGAAGAGTCAAAATAAACATAGTCTCAAAATTAAATCGACGTCAGGTCTCAATGGCACATCTCATTGCAAAAATAGGTTAGACTTGTCGTCCATGACAACGCATGCTCCATCCGCAGAGCTTTTGAAACGAATAAAACAGGTCTACAAGAAAAGAACTTCATTGTGCCTCAGGCAGCGTTGCAGAACTTCCTCACTATCGTTTGGGTACGCCAGTACATGGACTCGCCGTTAATGTGCTAGACTATCATCCTGGCGCCATTGGATACCGAGTGAACCGAACTGCAATACTTGACTTGTTACGCGTATGGGAGACTACGGAGAAAAGGGACATTACGAAAGGAGTGTGAATTTGTTTATTCTTAATATTCAGCAGATCAACTTCATTTGGTGGTAATATATATAAAGAAATTAAAGAAAGAAAAAAAATAGGACACTTTGCTTATTTAAGTGAACTACTTTCATATCACCTTGTACATACATATAGCTATGAAGCATAAAACAAAACAGAAGATTCTTGGGTAGAAATGACACACCCACGGGGCAAAGGGGAACAAAGGGGTGTGGAAACTGGGACAACTAAATTAACAGTATTTTCTTTTCTAAAAAATCTACAAGAGTTTACCACAAAGGGATAACTGGGACACACTGTCCCACGTCTCCCCATGGGTCATTTTTTGTATAATATGGCAGATAACTCCCAATTTATTTCAAAGTTCCTGACAACTGTTTTGGCTATAGGTTGTTGTGGGTATATATTTGCCACAACCGAAATAAATGCCCTCTGAATCAAGAAAGACACCAACAATACGGTGAAAACCTAAAAAAAAAAAAAAAAAAAAAAAAAAAAATCTTTTAGGGGAATAAAATTAGAAAACATGTTTCTAGTCACATGTAGGCCTCCAGCTGCTTCAGTCTCTTCGCACCGGAATGAGGTCAAGGGGTCCCAACTATAGATGTAAGCAGACACCTGACTGGTTTTTATAAATTAAAGATATAAGGGGTGTCCCAGTCTCCCCTCTAGAGTTCATTTTACGAATTGCATGTACAACTTCAATACCAGTTGAATACAGGGAGGCGGAGGCAAGAAGGGAGGATGGTCTAGTTCATGAGTCAAAGTACTGTCAAACCTACCCATGGGCTTACCTATGCAAGGGCTCCACTGTTCCGAGACACTGATGCCAGTTCTCCCCCAGCATATTCTAATTAATTTTCACCTGTCTTACGGGCCCACCCCCTTGAGGCACCCAGAGCCCCCCCCCCCCCCCCCCATCAGTTCCAGCGACCCATTTTAACCAGTCCTAGCTAGCTGTGCTAGGTACCCAGTGGTGTCTTTTTGGGCTTCGTATTTTAGTAGAACTACTGAAGACAAGTACTGACAACTTTTCTAAAATTTTGATTGTTAAATGACAAATTCAAAATTGTTAAAGGACAGATTCAATGCAAGGTTCATTTGTGTATATACATGAAAAAAGAATCTATGATTGATAAATAAAGTACATTTTATTTATTTTTATATATGTTGTGATATAGCGTGGTGTACATTTATTTGCATACTGCCCTTTTTGTATTTTACCAGTATGTACCAGGTGCCACCCCGTCTTAGGCCTAAGGGCCAACCTGTTGTTAGGGGCAGGTCACGCAGGTAAATGACGAAAGGGTTCATGCAGCGCCATATGTTGTCAACAGATGGCGCTGCATGTGTGTAAACAAAGAATTGCGGCCTACCTTAAAAAAATTTAACACCCCAAATTGTTTGGCTTAAATTTGAAGCATAGAAGTGCAAAATTACAGTTTCTTTTGGATGGAGAAATGTTATTCACCCACCTAAAACTAACCAAAAAAGTTCATTATAAATTGCTCGGTGGAGCCATGGTTAGTGCTGAATTCTTCTATCATGATTTTACCCCGTAACCAAGGGCCATCCAATAGGAACACACCATTGCCAAATCGTAATAGGGACCTTCTAGTAGTAGTTCAGGATTATTACGACCTCCCAGACTATTTTTTCAAATAGATAGTAATGACAGCTTATTTTAAATTGACCTTTATTCATGTTAAAGTAATATAAAAGAAGCATAAATTTATAGTTTTTGCAAATTGTTGTGCATTTGGGGGTCTATGGCAGTTTGTCATTTGTCAACGTGGCTACCGAAAGGTTTATCTTGGGTCCTCTCTCCAGTATGAAGTTGGTGAAATTGTGCATTTTAAGGGGAGCATATGCACGAACTCGACAACAGGACAGTCCATGGTGAAGCCCCTCATACTACTACTTACTAGGCCTACTCGAGGCCGAAGGGGATTCTATGACCGAGTGGTCCTCCATCCATGGATACAGACAGAACGATTTGCTCGTCCAAGCGACGAAGGATTGAACAATATTACTGGACAATGTACAGCGAAGTCCACCGACAGGCAAACTGCTTTGGGAGTAAAGCAGTTCCACGTACTTCCATGTTTACATGGTTGCCGTGCCATCTGTGTGAAAATGTCAAATAATTCCATAGCTTTGACCTGGCATGTTTAAAGTTGTAAATCGTGTTCAAGTCACATTATGCCTTTTTATGGTCATGTTCTCCTTTCAATTTCGTTCACCATAAAATGTCCCAGTGCTCCTTGTAGATATCTTCTTGTTCTTTGCCCGTAATAAAGTGTTAAAGTGGCGAAGTAGTTCCTGTACATCCTTAAAGTTTACATGTCCCGTGTGAATCGCCACGAAGCAGTGAGTATGACAAGTAAGGTTGCCATGCACGGCGTCCTTGTTAATGTTATCCGAGGCAGTTCTTCTGGAAATAACCGCTAGATTGCAGTGATCTTCATAGGCCTACAGACGGATGGGCCTGGACGTGATGTTGAAGTTTGTTGTGTGAGCGTGATTATTTCCAGCCTTTTAGGTGGTTCATCATAATAGGAAAGGGATTAAAACCTTAAGTTTAAGTCGGGGTTTGTGCCTGTACCCTGACCCGGCCGCCAGCACTACACCCTCGTCGTCGGCTCAAGTGTTGTGCTGGTGGCCGAGTCATGATCAGGGTACTGATGCAAACCCCTAGTTGGTGGTATTATTATTAATCCCTTAAACTAACAGTGGTCAAAGATTAAAATGCAGCCATCTCATAGGTTGTTGCCCGCTGCCCATGATATAATTCCGGGGTAATCTTATGATAGAATCCCTCAGTGCTCATTACGCCCGGGTCGGCAGTCTCATTCAAATAGGCAGTGTCCGACGCCAGGATGGCACGGGCGATGACATATACTGCCGGACAGGGCATAGGCCTAATGATTTGGGTCCAACGTCAACAAACGTTATCAAACCAGATCTACCACGACAACTTTCTTCTTGCTGTCTAAATAGGCCTATCTGTAGGCATAAATGACACGTGCAAGCCATTAATTGCTTTGTAGCAATAAAATATCTTAGGCCGTTATGGGAATAGAGAAGTGAGTGACATAGCAACATCCCAACAAACTTGCCGATAGGCCAAGTCTAACTAATGGATAAAAAACCGGTAGACCAACTGTGACTTTTCAAACTAGGCCTATTTTCACCTGCAGCCCGTAATATCCCGCCTTGCAAATTTATGAAAAAGCCTACCCATTATCCTTATTTACAATCGATCGCATTGCCTGATCACAAAGCGTAGGGAGCAGGGCGTAATACAATATAGCCGGGCATGGTTGGATTTTAATCATGAGCAACATTGCAAGAATAGGCGAGTCATGACAGAATTGTTTTTACCACAATCGACAATTTTATTTTTTGACCCTCAAAGTTATTTATATATAAAAGATGTACACATGTGTAAATCGTTTATGTAAATGAATAATTATTACACATATGATATACAATATTGAATTTATGAGCATGTAGGCCATCGCCTAAGTGAAACTGTGTTTTTTTTTTGTAGAAGGGCGAAGTTGAAACGAAAGAACATTTCGTTCTACATTGTGACTTCTACGAAGATGAGCGGCAATATCTGAAAACGCAAATTAATGCGGGTTTGAACCTTATATCATTTTTCTTCTTGGTCCGGAAGTGCCAGTGCCAGTCGGCGAATGAGCATACAATATATCTGTTAAAAGGAAAATGGGTTGACAATAATAAGTTGTAACAATGTTGTAAATTCACATTTTATACACTTTTATCTGTATACTATAAACCCTTCTAGGGTAAAAAAGTGCAATGAAGTTACGTTATGTGTATGATTATGGACTATTTAAAGCGGCACACTATGGTGGCACAAAAGTGCCAACTAAAATATTTTTCTGTCTCCATAAAAATGCGAAAGCGAAAACAAGACAATAGGAGAAGAGAACAGCGAAAACAAGAAAACACGAAGGCGAAAACACTAAAATAAAAAACGCGAAGGCGAAAATGCGAAAACACAACCGCGAAAATACGACAGAAATTATGTCGTGTTTTCGCACTCGCATTTTCGTGTTTTCGTAGTAGCGTTTTCTTGTTTTCTTGTTTTGCTGTTTTTTTTCCTTGGTAGAAATCAAGAAAACACGACAGCGAAAACACTAAAGTAAATAACACGAAGACGAAAATGCGAAAACACAACCGCGAAAATACGACAGAAATTATGTCGTGTTTTCGCACACGCATTTTCGTGTTTTCGCATTAGCGTTTTCTTGTTTTCTTATTTTCGCAATATCGTGATTTCGCTTGTTTCACTTCCGTTTAACACCTTCTCATATGTTAGCTAACGGAATTAATCTACTGAATATTTTAACTTTTTTTGGTTTATACTTGTATTTTACAAATGAATTCAAAGGAAATGTGTGGACGCACCATTAAATAACCCCGCTTGATTGGTGCCCCTGTTGTAATGGGGTAGTTTTCCAAATTCATTGTTCTTGTTGTTATTATTATATCTCGTTGTTGTTGTTGTTATTATATCTTTATTACTATTATTATTATTATTATTATTATTATTATTATTATTATTATTATTATTATTATTATTATTATTATTATTATTATTATATCTTGCACTGCTTAGCGGACGGTCATGAAACCAAGATCGAGCGAACAGGTAAAACTGGTATTCGAAAGAACATTTTAATACATGTTGCATTAATGATAATATTTACGGTAAATATTAGACTTTGATCCTTGAACTAAACTCTGTACACAAGCCAACAAGCATATAAGTAAACAAACAAATAAACTTAAAGCCAGTCATGTCCAAGGAAATTGATGCTGATTCATGGAAATCCTGGTGATAAAATTATCAGCGCCAAGGACCAAGAGGACAAGTCCTTCACAGGTAGTGTTCGTGTGGAAAAATAATCGTCCGGTGTAAAAGTGGGTCTTTAATACAGTGTTTTGACATAAAAGTTATAATATCCCCCCCCCCCCCGGCATGTCATGTCATATCATGTCATACGAAAAAACAAAAACAAAACAAAAAAGCAAAACAAAACAAAAACAAAACAAAAAAACAAAAAAAACAAAAACAAAAACAAAAAAAAAAACAAAACAAAAAACCCCAAAAACAAACAAAGCAAAAAAAAAAAAAACAAAAAAAAAAAAAAAAAAACAAAAAAAAAAAAAAAAAACCCCAAAGGCATTCACTATTTGTTGCTGGAACAAGGTATGCATGATGCACCGAAACGTGTCCACGAATTTCACAGGCATAAGTCCCAGAACTCCGGTTCGGTGGTTGATCACTAAAAAGATTGCTACATAAAATTTTTCAATGTAATACATAATTGAGCTCTTTATGGCACATTTTTTTATTTTCTACACGATAAAGTCCACCAAGCATGTTTTGAGCTACATTTCTGCATGTGATTAAAGTGCATGCTCTTATATGCATCTATCATCGGGCAAAATATTAAATCAATTATTGGTATCATATCAACGACGTTTGTAAAGCATTTACGATTTATACATGTTTAAGGAATTTAAGGAACAGAATTAAGCATAATTGAGGTGGCTGTGCATGATCAAACTTCCTTCCATATCGGACATCGCTTTTTAAATTCTACTGATGAAGCATTTAACTTACCAACTGAGTATCTTTTATATGATTTTGCTTTATCGGAATTTTTTGGGGGTTAAATCCTAGCAGGAGACCACAATATTAAAAGATATGTCACTCCAAAGAATGCACATGGAGATCTACACGGAAACCCACCCACATTCAAATGCCAAACTACAGCTTACACCAAGTGTGCTGCCCAGAATCTTGTCAGAAAAAGTACAATACATCATGAAAAATTACGATATCACGTTTGTTTCAACAGGTAAATATAAATTTCTACCATAGAGCTGTGACTCATGTCTTTTCTTTTTCGCAGTCTGTCTGCAAAGTGGCTCTGCACACTGCTTTTTGCTTGGTCGATCGGTGTATATAATGTGTGTGTGTGAGCGATCTGTCGCGTTATCGCTGCAACCCAGTCACGAAGTTTCGGTTTTGTGTCGCAATCAGTTTATTGCAGATCTTCATTTGCAAAGTAACACTGGTTACATATCTCTACAGAATAAAATTATACATTGGGCCCAATTATATAAATGGCAAAACCCGGGAAAGCATGACAGTGTGTATGGTCCCCTTTACCACAAGAAAGACCAAAATTTGCAGAAGAACCAGTGAAATAGGCTTGGCATATAATTAACACTCCTGACAACCTTACATACCAGCACCCAAGCCAAAGCCACGAAGACTGAACTCTGCCTTAATTGCCCCATCTCTTTTCCAATTTCGTTTTGAGGGAATTGGAAACTTTCTTGTCTGCAAAACTTTACTTACTTTGCGTTATTGTTACATGGCGATTGAAATGCGTGTCGCACTGTCAGATCAATTATGTAAGCAAACACAGTTCGCCTTGGCTGGCAAGAAACAATTACCCATGCGTCCAAACTGTGACATCATCACCTCGGTCATGGTGTACTATTAACCTCTGTGTCTAATCTAGGAAACGGATAGACTTATTTATTCATATGTGACAATGCACAGTATTATCACTGATACAACGTTGAAACTAATGGATTTTCAACACATATAAGGCGTTCTGTGTGTGTGTGTGTGTGTGTGTGTGTGTGTGGTTTTTTTTTTTTTTTTCATTTTTTAAAATTCTAGTATAAGCTGTGATTGATGTTTGTTTATCATTAACAGGACACTTGTCTCAGTCGTCACCTCGTCATGATTATGATCTATGAAGACCGCCCATCTGGACCCCTCATCTGGTCTAGTGTATGCAGCATGGAACGTGCATACAAAATGACATCTCTCTTTCTCTCCGTCTGTTTTTGATATGGCTCATTTCTCTAAAGGAGGCGGGGTATAAAAAGAGGACTGAAAAAGAAGTCGGAGGCTAATTAAAGTGTGTGTGTGTCAACACACACTTTTTTGTTTTTCCTCGAGTTCTTTATTAAAGTGTGTGTGTCAACACACACTTTTTTGTTTTTCCTCGAGTTCTTTATTAAAGTGTGTGTGTCAACACACACTTTTTTGTTTTTTCCTTTCTTTCTTTCTTTCTTTCTTTCTTTCTTTCTTTCTTTCTTTCTTTCTTTCTTCTTTACCAGCAAATTTGTCCGACACTTTTCTCAAATACTATTATACATAGAAACTCCAAACTTGGCATGATTGTATTTCCATACAAGGAGTTTGACCGTTTTATACAAAGGAATGAAGATGTTTAAAATTATGCAAATTAGGGCATTTGAAATTTTAAATCTTACATATCTTCAAAACTATTATAGATGGAGACGTCATTTTAACTTCTACTAGGGGGTTACTGACCATTTCGCATGTAATGAATCTAAAGCAAAAGTTGTAGCAATTCAAATTATGCTAATTAGCAGCATTTCAAATTTTTAAACTTGAATATCTTCAAAACTATTACAGATACAGATGTCATTCCAACTTCTACTAAGGGTTTGTTGACCATTGCGCATGTAATGAATCTTAAACAAAAGTTGTAGCAATTCAAATTATGCTAATTAGCAGTATTCGAAATTTTGAATCTTGAATATCTTCAACACTGTAATAGATAGAGATGTCATTCAACTTCCACTAGGGGGTCGTTGACCATTGCGCACCTAATGAATTTAAAATAAAAGTTGTAGCAATTTAAATTATGCTAATTAGCAGTATTCGAAATTTTCAATCTTGAACAACTTCAAAGCTGTAATAGATAGAGACTTCTACTCCTGTGTTATGGAATAGTTGTACATTACCATACCAATATGCTTTGAAGACACACATACTGATTTGCTATGCAGCAAATCATCTTTCCTAGTTCAAATTCTTCTCTTTGTTTACATAGAAAGTAACAAACATGTCTGACTGTACGTGGAATAACATGAAAAAAAATGGAAATATACATATTTTTAAACAAATATACCAGGGCTGGAACTGCCATATACATGTATATAGCGACCATGGTACTCTCTGTCTGTCCGTCTATCTCTCTCGCTGTCTCTCTCTGTCCAGCAGTCTTACAACTTATTTTCACAAAATAAAAAATGCCAAAAGCAAGACATACTGCCGTCAGCCTCGAGCAAAGCAGCAGTTAACTTGTCATTTTCAGAGGAAGATTTGAGAGGGATGGAGAAAATGGCATCAAACTCAAGGTCCAACTTGTCTGGAATGGCAATTATAAATTTTATAAGAATAAAGAGAAAAATCAAACCCTAGCGCCCTCTCCCCCAAGTACTGTATGCTTGGTCGTCAACTTTTTTTTTCATGCACATTGCTATCCGCTTGCTTCATTTTCTGTTTTCGTCCCTAATCATGGTATTTTTTTCTTCTTCTTTTTTTGTTTGTTTTTTTGTTTTTTGCCGGTATGATCACAAGCATCATTAACAAAGATATGTTACTCTTTTCGGGTAACTTTACCGATCCGCTTTCGAGTCCCCTTTGAAAGCTGTCGCCGTCGCGTGTGAAACCTCAGTGACAGGCTTGCATTTCTGGCTGCCCTTGATGTCGTTCGGGTAAATAGCTGCTTTTTAGGCCAATAAATACCATTGTATGTTGGAATCTATATATCATATTTGTCCATTGACAGGTCTTCGAAAAATTGCAACCAAAAGTGACCACGGTTGGAGAGCGATATTGTCATTCCGGCCAACAATGTGGGCGATAAGGGCCTCAAATTTTTCAACGCAAATTTCTCAGAAATGATTTTTTGTTTATCAATCAATTTTGTAGACAGCTTTGATTAAAAGCTGATTGGTCAATCTGCTTTAAATAATGGTCTTTTGAAAGATAAATATATTATCTAGGAACTCTTTTTTTTCTTTTTTTTAATGTTGTCTGTTTTTGTTTTTGTTTTTTTGTTTTTGTTTTTGTTTTTTCGTATGACATGACATGTTGGGGGGGGGGGGATATTATAACTTTTATGTCAAAACACTGTATTAAAGACTCACTTTTTCACCGGACGATTATTTTTCCACACGAACACTACCTGTGAAGGACTTGTCCTCTTGGTCCTTGGCGCTGATAATTTTATCACCAGGATTTCCATGGATTAGCATCAATTTCCTCAGACACGACTGGCTTTAAGTTTATTTGTTTGTTTACTTATATGCTTGTTGGCATGTGTACAGAGTTTAGTTCAAGGATCAAAGTCTAATATTTACCGTAAATATTATCATTAATGCAACATGTATTAAAATGTTCTTTCGAATACCAGTTTTACCTGTTTGCTCGATCTTGGTATCATGACCGTCAGCTAAGCAGTTCAGTTTAGTACTAGCAAGATATAGTAATAATAACAATAGTTATAATGATAATAATAATAATAACAACAACAACGACAACAACAACAACAAGATATAATAATAACAACAAGAACAATGAATTTGGAAAACTACCCCATTACAACAGGGGCACCAATCAAGCGGGGTTATTTCATGGTGAATCCACACATTTCCTTTGAATTCATTTGTAAAATACAAGTATAAACCATAGAAGTTAAAGTATTTAGCATATTAATTCCGTTAGCTTACATATGAGAAGGTGTTAAACGGAAGTGAAACAAGCGAAATCACGATATTGCGAAAATAAGAAAACGCTAATGCGAAAACACGAAAATGCGTGTGCGAAAACACGCCGTAATTTCTGTCGTATTTTCGCGGTTGTGTTTTTGCATTTTCGCCTTCGTGTTTTCTTGTTTTCGACCAAGGAAGGAAAAAGTAAAACAATGAAAACGAGAAAACGCTAAGACGAAAACACGAAAATGCGAGTGTGAAAACACGACATATTTTCTGTCGTGTTTTCGCGGTTGTGTTTTCGCATTTTCACCTTTGTGTTTTATATTTTAGTGTTTTTGCCTTCGTGTTTTCTTGTTTTCGCTGTTCTGTTTTCTTATTTTCTTGTTTTCGCCTTCACATTTTTATGGAGAGAGAAAAATATTTTAGTTGGCACTTTTGTGCCACCATACCTGCATGGAATATTCGGATTTTTAACATATACTCTCCTTAAAATGTCTCTCTATGATGAGACATTCATAATACCATGGAGCTACTATAGTATTAGTAGCTCCATGATAATACTGTGTGATACTCGCACCTATGTTCCTGCCCTATCTTTGATGCATTGATGTGTAATTATACTAGCGGTTAAGCATGCCGTGCATGAATATCAAAGAGTTGTGTCAGTATTTCGGCTTGTTGGTCAAAATGGTGGCACTCTTGAAGCGATGGGCATGGCAAAAATCCAGGTATATTCCCTCTCAAACATAGAATAAATAAAATCGTACATGTCTGATTGGGAGTTACAGTGTTTTTTCTCACTCGTGGTCCTTGTTGATTTGGAAAATCACTCGTGAGCTTCGCTCACTTGTGATTGTCCACATCAACAAGGACCACTTGTGAGAAAAAACACTGTAACTCCCTCTCGACGATCTAAGATTCTCTATGTTCTATGATCATGCACATCCACCTCAATTATGCTTAATTCCGTTCCTTAAACATATATAAATCGTAAATGCTTTACAAACTTCGTTGATATGATACCAATAATTGATTTAATATTTTGCCCGATGTTAGGTGCATATAAGAGCATGCACTTTAATCACATGCATAAATGTAGCTCAAAACTTGCATGGTGGGCCACTATCGTGTAGAAAAGAAAAAAAATGTGCCATAAAGAGCTCAATTATGTATTACATTGAAAACTATTATATGGCAATCTTTCTTAGTGATCAACCATCGAACCGGAGTTCTGGGACTTATGCCAGTGAAATTCGTGGACACGTTTCGGTGCATCATGCACACCTTGTTCCAGCCAACAAATAGTGAATTGTTTTTGTTTTTTGTTTTTGTTTTTGTCTTGTTTTTGTTTTTTTTTGTATGACATGACATGTTGGGGGGGGGGGGGGGGTATTATAACTTTTATGTCAAAACACTGTATTAAAGACCCATTTTTTCACCGAACGGTTATTTTTCCACACGAACACTACCTGTGAAGGACTTGTCCTCTTGGTCCTTGGCGCTGATAATTTTGTCACCAGGATTTCCATGAATCAGCATCAATTTCCTCAGACACGACTGGCTTTAAGTTTAATTGTTTGTTTGCTTATATGCTTGTTGGCTTGTGTACAGAGTTTAGTTCAAGGATCAAAGTCTAATATTTACCGTAAATATTATCATTAATGCAACATGTATTAAAATGTGCTTTTGAATACCAGTTTTACCTGTTTGCTCGATCTTGGTATCATGACCATCCGCTAAGCAGTTCAGTTTAGTACTAGCAAGAATAATAATAGTTATAATGATAATAATAATAATAATAATAACAACAGCAACAACAACAACAACAACGGGATATAATAATAACAACAAGAACAATGAATTCGGAAAACTACCCCGTTACAACAGGGGCACCAATCAAGCGGGGTTATTTAATGGTGCGTCCACATATTTCCTTTGAATTCATTTGTAAAATACAAGTATAAACCATAAAAGTTAAAATATTCCGTAGATTAATTCCGTTAGCTAACATATGAGAAGGTGTTAAACGGAAGTGAAACAAGCGAAATCACGATATTGCGAAAATAAGAAAACAAGAAAACGCTAATGCGAAAGCACGAAAATGCGAGTGCGAAAACACGACATAATTTCTGTCGTATTTTCGCGGTTGTGTTTTCGCATTTTCGCCTTCGCGTTTTTTATTTTAGTGTTTTCGCATTCGTGTTTTCTTGTTTTCGCTGTTCTGTTTTCTTATTTTCTTGTTTTCGCTTTCGCATTTTTATGGAGACAGAAAAATATTTTAGTTGGTACTTTTGTGCCACCATAATGCAGGCCTACTTTTTTGCAAAAGTTGTTAAAGCATCACTGCGCACGACTGGTCCATGACACGGTAACCTATACTTTGTTTAAATTACAGACATATAGTGACGACTAACGGTGAAAATAGTTTTAAGTTGTCACCCGATGCACACACTTTTATCGGCAAGAAACGTTGATGTGCAATCCACGGAACAAATTGATGAAATAAAACGTCAAAATAGGATGCAAACTGGCCGCTATCAACACTTAATAAGCCTGGGAACTGTCCGAGTCAAACTCGATAATGGGAATAACTCTGCGAAGCAGACGCGTGACACGCGGGTTGAATGGGGAGCCGGAAAATAGTTCGTAACCGCGCGGTGTAATTTGTTGGTTTGAACAGGGAACCAACCGTGTGGTTTGGGGTTAAAACACTTTTGGGATTTCCCTGGCTTTGGGATTCTGGAATTCCCTCTCAGACATAGAATAAAATGAGATTGATGCACACGAGCCAAACAGGAGCAGATCAAACACACGGTGAGACGCATCATTCGAATCGAGGTTGCAGCAACAGCAGGCAGTGCAGATTAGATGGCGAAGGGAGATTCCCCGGTACGCACCAAAGGAACCAAACAGTCACCAGCGTGTGGGAACATCTTATGCACTCCAAACCATTGTCGTCCCAGAGTTAATGGCCAGTCTATCTACCTCTGAACCATATACTTTACTCAATCTGCTGCCAACTAGCTGGAAACAACGCAAATGGCAATGATCTGCACATGCACGTACTTTTCCAGATCTTCCTTTGGCATCTTCTGAGTGTTCCGTGTCCCAAGAGCAACTGGCAAGCTTTTGCTGATATTATGAAAATGGATATGGAATTCCAATATTTTCCTTGCAACCAGGCGAAAAAAAAAAAAGTCTGTGACTTTAGATGGACAAGAGCCTTTGACACAGGCGATCAAGCATTAGGGAAGCAAGTTTGTGATCAGTAATTGATGACAAAGATCAAAAAAAAAAAAAAAAACTAAACTAGGAAAGATGATTTGCTGCATAGCAAATCAGTGTGTGTGTCTTCAAAGCATATTGGTATGGCAATGTACAACTATTCCATAACACAGGAGTAGAAGTTGGAATGGCATCTCTATCTATTATAGCTTTGAAGTTATTCAAGATTTAAAATTTCTAAAGGTGCTGTTTATCATAATTTAAACTGCTGCAGCTTTTAATTTTTCATTCATTCGGTGCGCAATGGTCAACAAACCTCTAGTAGAAGTTGGATTGACATCTCTATCTATTATAGTGTTGAAGATATTCCAGATTGAAAGTTTCAAATGCCCCTAATTTGCATAATTTTGAACATCTACGTTTCTGTGTATAACACGGTCAAACTCCTTGTATGGAGGTACAAAATAATGCCAAGTTTGGAGTTTCTATGTATAATAGTGTCCGAGAAAAGTGTCTGACAAATTTGCTAGAAAACAAGAAAGAAGAAAGAAAGAAACTAGAAAAGAAAATTTACTTGAAAGCAAGTCTGCCTGTGTGCCTTCAAAGGTTGTAAATTTTAAATGCTACAACTTTTATCCTTTGGTACATCACATTCCATTAAGCTTATGGTTGTATGTAAATTTCAAAGTCCAAATGACCTTGACCTTTGACCTTTACAGGTCACATGTAAATTGTACTGTGTTACAATACCCACAATTTAAGCCCAACATGAACAAAAATTGGAGTAAAATTGACCAAGTTATGGCAAGATGAAACTTTCAGAGGTCCAAATGACCTTGATTTTTGGTTTTTTGAGGTTACATGGTCTTATAAAAATGTCCAGTGTAGCAATACCTACAATTTGAGTCCAACATGATTAGAATTGGATGGAGTTTGGCCAGTTATGACGATGAAACTTTCAAAGGTCCAGGTGACCTTGACCTTTGAACTTAAGAGGTCATATGTACATTTAAAAAATGTGCAGGGTTACAATGGCTACAATTTGAGCCCAACATGATCAAAATTGGATAACAATTGACCAAGTTATGGTTAGAAGAAAGCCACCATCGAAAGTGGCCTTTGACCTTGAGATGACCTCTACCTGAAGTGAATCTTGACCTCAAAAATGACATTTTGGCTTAAAATTGACCTTTGACCTTGACATGACCTTGGACATTGACATGACCTCGACATTTGAGATGACGTTTATCTTCCTATACACTCGGAACCACATCTACTATAGTATATAAGATATTGAACATTTAAAACTTTAATTAGCCCTCATTTGCATAATTTTGAAAAGCATGACCTCTCATTATAAAAAGGCCAGACTTTATCCATAGAAGTATAATTGTGCCAAGTTTGGAGTTTCTAGTTGTTATACTTTTCAAATGAAATGTCGGACAAATTTGCCTGTAAAGAAAAGAAAGAAAGAAAGAAAGAAAGAAAGAAAGAAAGAAAGAAAGAAAGAAAGAAAGAAAGAAAGAAAGAAAGAAAGAAAGAAAGAAAGAAAGAAGGAACGAATTCCTAGAAAAACAGAAAAGTGTGTGTTGACACACACTCTTTAAAAAAGGGCTTCCACTGTAATTCAACTTAAGTTTCCATTGTATTGGCTGGAATTGAGCACAGCCTTGGTATTCAAATCATCGGTTTGATATGAAAGGCAAAATTTGTGTGTTCAGATCAGATGAGATGTATACCAAACTAAACAGACCGGGTCGTCCCGCAGAGGGGAGTTTGTGTGGGAATCGTATTTTCACCGAACAACACCTAGATATATTTATATCTAGGAGGGCTAGTTATGTTTGTTGATTGTGTCAACGATGAGACAAAATATGATTTTTGCCCCTGAAGTTTTAACAATAATTATGTGTTTTAGGAACACATATGCATATCGTGTCTATTTTGATAGCATTCATTCCTCAACTTACTGTAATAATATTGGTATCAGTTGGAAGCCAACATCACATTCTTTTTAAAAATATGCAATATGTTATGACACCTCCATTTAGGTTGGCATTATAACAAGTCTATGCCCCTGGACCTTAATTTTTCTCAAAAAAATCAAAAGTTGTCCACATGCCAACTCCAGCCAAGGCATCAGTTCTGCTGTACTGTATTCCATGTTTTTGTGATTAAATCCCACAAACATTTCACTGTATTGATTGGGGGAAGCGGTGGTTATTACATATGAAACCAAAAGTATATACTTTGCAGATCGTGGGGATTCATAATATATGAGACCAAAAGCATATATTTTGAAAAATATTCCAAAGCATCAATAACGATGATATATGCTGTTTTATAGTGTATATTATTTCTTGGGCCTCTTACTGTTTATCAATCCTAGCCAGGAACATATTCGGTGCCTACAGGTTGGTCTGTCGTCCGAGTTCAAGTTTTTTGAATAACTGGAACTTCAGCATAATGCAATGCACCCAATTGTATTTTACATCTCGCATCAGTGAAGACCTTCGCATTGTGCTGTAACGTCTATAACGTGCTGTGTATTTTTCCCCACCAGTTGACAAATTCATCATGATAATCATTTAATCATACTGGGAGATAAACACATAGAATGAATAAACTTGTTTAAGGATTAAAAACCTGTGTTAAGGCAAGGGAAACATGCTCTCATCCCGGATATATTTCATATGGGATTTAGTGCTGCCAATGGTCAAGCCTTAAAGGAATTAGATAAAAAAATCAGTAAAGAGAATATCTCTTTGTCAAGCAAGGCGTCAAATACTGTGGACAAAGAAGTAACCTCAGTGGCGGACCTGTTGCATGTTGTGCTTAATTTCTCTAAGAAGGTTGACAGCTTGGAATATAAAGTTTAAAAAGTTGATATATTGGGGGCAAAACTCAAGAGTTTACGTGATCAATTTGTCAAATTAGAAACCAAGGATTTTAGTTCCCAGTTCCCTGTGTCATCTAGTAATGATGCCTCTGCAGAAGAACATATCACAGATATAGTGCTTTTAATAGCGTCATTATCTCCAGTAAACAAAAAAAGAAAAAAAAAAAAAAAAAAAACAATGAAAAGAAAGAAAGAACTTGAGCGACAGCCCAGGAGAGAAGCTTTAGCCAACCCGGCCTTGTTACTGCCTGCTGGCTCGGCTACCTTAGGTCCGGTGAGGGCCACTTCGCCAGGACGCGGTGATCGAGCTGCTACGTTAGCCCCTGCTTCGCCTGATCAATCCTGTGGATTAAATATTCAAACTATACGTGCGTTTTCTCCCACTCGTGTCCTATCTAGTGACACAATTCAACTTTATACAGAAAAGTTAATAGGTATCCGGAAGCGAGATCCTCCCCACCCCAGCTCTCTTTCCTCCTTGATCACCTGTCCCGATCGTATCCGCAGTCACCCAGATAGGGCCTACTTTATTGCAGGCGACAGATTCAGAAGTCGTGCCTCATATGACTACCAACACAGCTCTCACTATCTAATCATTAATTATTATTGAGTCATTTAACTGCACATGGTTAAACAGTCATTCTCGTATGTTGCCAAAAGACTTGATGCTTGCAACGTTTCAGTTATGCCTGTGCGAGACGTTGACATTTGTCTAACAATATCCAAAATCACTTTTCTGCAGATTGTAATTTGTCCGTTTTTATGAACACAGGAATGACAGATGCTGATCCAAGTTATCTGGCCGTCCATTCGGTGCAGTGGCCACAACAGCAAAAAAGAATAACTGGTTGTCTGAATAACTGTGCGCCAGGTACAGATGGTATTACGAGTGAACATATAAGATAGTGCAACTGCCATTCTCTACGTTGTCACCTATCTTCCTTGAACTCGTACGTCATAATTTTAGAACTGTTCCCATTGTTGTGAAATTACATGTAATTATCCAAGCTTTGAAAAAAACCTTTTCTTGATCCAAATATACCAAATAATCACAGGCCGATAACTTTGAGCTCTGTACATGCTGAGCTGAATGAATTGTGTCTGATTCCAAAAGATAATGTCAATAATGCTCAATTTGGTTTTAGGAAAGGGAACATCACTTCTTTTGCTTGTACTCTTCAAAATAACCAATGTGCCGTGTTAAATTAAATATCATTGGATCGCTACTGTTTGCTTTATGAATATGTTTACCACAAAATACTTCGTGTGGGAAGTATGAAGATAGGTTATTCCTGCTACAAGTACTCACTGTTGTTAAGACAAAAGTAATAATGACAGTAATAAAAAGGTCATGATGGCTCTAAAGTGAGGGGCCTAGGTTTGCATTGAATAAACATCATCCGAGTAATGCACTTTGGTTTACATTATGAATTTTGGTGGGGGCGAAAGAATAATTGAACATACGAAAAGAAAAATTCTTTTTTATTTATTTGCTTACTTATATACAAGGTGTCGAACAGTCCGGCTGGCCATTTTGTGACAAAGCTGATAACAAATTTATAAATGTTGATTTTTACAGCCAAATACAATACATAAAGCAAAGCAAGTCCTTATAAAACTGAAGCAGGCGGGATAAGAGAAAGATTCTTTTCTTAGGAAATCATAATGTCTGCTCACGAGGGTTTTACTCAGTGAACTTCTTCGTGGTCAATTGGTGAATCTTTTACGTCGCTGTAATAGTACAGGCTGCCATCTTCTTGAAAATTTAACTTTGAAAGAACAAAGTGAAACAAAGCAGAACAAGAACCACCGGATTGAAAAAAACGAATGAAGAAGAAAAAAAGGCGTTGCAGCAAGAAAAAATAAAAAGAGACAAAATTAGGAACAGTTGAAAAAGCAGTAAGGCGAAAAAAAAAAAAAAAAAATAAGTCCCTCAAAAAAGAAGCCAACAAGGTCATTGAAGACAAAAAAAAAAAAAAAAAAAAAAGTCAGCATCCGGCACTATTAAACCTATTGAACAATAACCACTGAGCATATTTATACCCAGCTCGCATTTACAAATGTCTTCTGTGGCCACCTTTAGGTGTTTACCGGAAAAGTTTAGTTGCCGTGTTGAACAAAGATGGGGAAATGTAATAGGATTTGGCCTTTTTGGACCAATGCGCAAACCTTTACGTTGTGCTTTTTAATACCTCCCCCTGCCCCCCCCCCCCCCCCCAAAAAAAAAGATTTAGGTTCATTATGATTTTATGGACGGAATACCTAGAATTATCGAAGTATACTTTCATTTGTCATGCTAATAATCATTTGGCACCGAGAGTCTGTTTTCTGTTTCACGTGAGAAGTAGGTGCATTATTCCACAACACTTGTAAATCGTTGACGTCAAAGCACAGCATGTGCTCTGCCTTTTTTCCCCTTTTTGCCGTTTGAACTTGCACTTGCCACTTTTCCTCCATATGTATATACATATATATATATATATATATATATATATATATATATATATATATATATATATATATATATATATATATATATATATATATATATTATATATGTCAAGACGTGTGGAGCCATAACGTACATGCATTACGTTATGAACGGAAAACGGCCACTTGTGCGTAACAAGGTCCTTCTCAAATCAGGTAAAACAAAATTCGGAAAATATTGCAAAAATAGTCCAGATGTTCAAGTAAAAGGAAGGACATGAAAAAAAAAAAGATAAGAAAAAGCCCCTCAAAATGAGATCTTTACTTCTATCTGTTCAATTTGTTGAGCTGGGTGCAGGGATCGTATCGACATAGATATATCAAAAACGTATCAAGTTAATCGTCAGTTAATAAAAAAAGCACAATAAATACCACTTGTGCCCGGTAAGTTTCTGTATATGAATGTACAGAGATATATCAAATGTTCCTTTTCAATGCATTTTTTGTTTCCTGGAGGTAAGAAACGAGAGACAAAACAATACATACATGCATACATACATACATACACACATATATATATATATATATATATATATATATATATATATATATATATATATATATATATATATATATATATACATATATACATTTTCGCTCGTCTCTGTTTTCTAATTTACAACAGTTACAGGGATGCGTTGTACGCTCCAGCAAGAGGGACACGCTACACTCAGTGGAATATCCTGGACTCGTTTCACGTGAATCTCGGGGTCAGGACAGAAGGATGACGGATAAAGGTCCAGTGGAATCCGAGTCTTTAAGCCGTTGCCATACAAACGGGAGTTTTCTGTCAATATAGCCGCTGTGAAATTTGCTCTATGTTTTCCGTTGCGCTTTCGCTCACATCTTGATCCTCCATGCGCTTTGATGACCTGAAGGTATTAAAAAAGATATATTAGATATATTAAAACTTGCTCAAACATGTAAGTCGCATCATGATATATATAATATAGTAAACATCAGTATCTAAAAAATTAAGCATCTGCACGCTAGACTGCACATTAGCCGCTGCCAATAGACCTGTTCATACCGAGCTCTACCGAACTTTTCCGGACCGTAATTAATTATGCATTCCATTGTTGGCGTGATTGTTCAATCAGCAAGTAGCTAAGTCGGGCCCACGCCGTCATATGTTTACAACAGATGCCACGGCAAACTCCAATGATTACAGCATGGATTGTGCTTAACAGTGCAAATCTTTTACCAAAAATGTCACATCAGTGGCGAAACGTGCATTTATAGTTTGCTGACGGTTTGATTCTTCGTTAAATCCAAGCACACCCTGTGTTTTACTCTCTTATCCTTCCACGTGTAATCCGGCCAGCGTGGTCGAGCACAAAATGTAAACAAAGTACCGTGCGCTTCCCGACGTGAACCGAATAAACCCGAGCCCTATAAACAGGTCTATTTAATGCTAATCTGTTTGACATTGGTGCCATTGATTCCCCAGAGTGTCGATGCGGGCAAGACATTGAAGATGTATGGCATTTTTATTTTTGTCCGTCGCTACCATGTAACTCCCCCCCCCCCCCTCCCCGCCCCCTTAAAAGGGGTCTCCATAGTGTTGTAATAAATCACACTCCCTTCAGCATGGAAGCTGCAGTCTGGATGATTAGGGTAATAACTAATTTTTCTGCCTATCCACGACAATCTATCTATCTATCTATCTATCTATCTATCTATCTATCTATCTATCTATCTATCTATCTATCTATATATATATATATATATATATATATATATATATATATATATATAAAGTGGAATCTTCCTATGAAGACCACATAAGGGGCAGAAAAATGTCTAAGGAATGGAGGATATAGTTTGATAATAGCAAAACAAACCACGGTCTGTAAATTGGTGATCTTAATATAGAAATTATCTCTTTATGGAGGTAGTCTTAAACTTGAGATTCCACCGTATGTATGTATGTATGTATGTATGTATGTATGTATGTATGTATGTATGTATGTATGTATGTATGTATGTATGTCCAATGGGAAAGGCCTGAGCCTTAGAGGCGCGGATAGGGTGTGTGAGGGATGGTTTTTTTTTTTTTTTTTTAACCCTAGGCCACCTGCGTCACATAGTGACACAGAACCGCGGCAGACAAGCGGAGAGCCACATTATTATTATTATTATTATTATTATTATTATTATTATTATTATTATTATTATTATTATCATTATCATTATCATTATCATTATTATTATTATTATTATTATTATGTATGTCCAACGACGGTCTGGTGTCACCATGTACCCTTGAACCGACGTATCGACCCTCGACAACACGTATCGTCCCTCCCTGCGGTCGGGCCGATATGTGTTGTCGCGGGGAGGGGGGGGGGGGGCGATACATAGAGTGGCGAGCATGATACTTGGGCTAATACACAAAAATCCATGTGATAACCCATACTTATATGTGAGACACAGGACGCTTTCAGCCTGATGGCACCACATAATCGCGGCCAGCTTTGTGTCGTTCACTGTTGGTATAGGCCTATGCGTCGGAAAGGTCGGTAACGAACTGGAAAAAAAAAATGATTCAAAGTATATCCCTCTGTGTGCCTCCAAAGATAGTTTGTTTTCCACAACGTTTGGTGCCTTTCACTAATACAGATAGGGAAGGCAGTAATGACTTGAATGTTTTATGTGTACAGGTGGCCATGATCAACATAAACTTCTATTGAATAACCGTCTTGTGTTAAAAAAATATAAAATAAACAAAACAAACCCAACTCCAACACTTGAAAAAAAAAAAAAAAACATGTTCTATTTGGTAAGGGACCGACCATTTGATACTTAGGGGCGGGCTATGCATTTTGTATCAACCTACTTTTTTTTCAATGCACACAAGATATACATAATTTTTTTCCCTCTGACCTCAACGTACATTTTTTTTTGTAAAGAAGTTAGTGGAATGCACATGTTCTTGAGCTGTTTTAGGGTTAACATTTACAGTACAATCAATGAAGACGAAATAAACAACATTTGGTATTTTGGAAAATTAACATTGTATATTGAAGGCATAAAGGAGACATTAATTTGTGCATTTTATGTTTACCAGTGATCTAGGGTACTATCAAATATCACAGGTTTACTGAACATAGTACGGAGTTAAACCTGACTTTGCCAGCCATACCACATAGGGCGAAGCCCAAATGTGCTATGGCTGACTAAGGCCAAGTAGAACTCCGTACTACGTGAAGCTAGCCTGTGATAACGATTTTATCATATTTTTAGTAATAATTATGTTGCTCGCCTGCTAAACCGTGATATAAACCGTATCACCTGTTTGATTTTCGTGCTGCACAAACTTTTCTGCTCGCACGCGAAAGAAAGGCTCGCACGCTAAAACGATATCGATATAAACCGTATCACCTGTTTGATGAAAATACCATGTGTTTGCTGCATGAGACACTGAGTGTGGTTATATATGTTGGAATAATAAACCAATCAATTCTGCTTATTATTACTAAAAATAGGATAATACCACATCTTGTCTAGTCAACATGATCAACACAAACATGTATTCTTATTTGCGCAACCAAAATACTGTATTTTTTTCTAATATATATATATATATATATATATATATATATATATATATATACATATATATATATATATATGTATATATATATATATATAGTTGAAACATGCTAATATATTAAGCAGCATTGTATTTATATCCAATGTAGTGACTGTCTCAGATATACAAAGGTATACATGTAAAAATATAGTAATGCTAGAACAAGTTCTTGTGTACTTTGGATTCTGCAAAAATAAAGTGACATTCTGAAAAAGTAGTGTTTCTTGTTGTTATTTCTTCATATCCACACCTATATGTATCCTGCCAAGCCACCAGCTAATTGTGGTCTGCACCCAATCTAGATGAACTAGTTTAGTAAATATAGTTAATAAATATATACCCAATCTGGATGAACCAGTTCAGAAAATATGGTATTAACTCATTCCACCCTGAAGGAAAAGTATAGACACATGTGTTTTACATGGATTGGGAATCTGGCAAAGCCTATATTAATCCCTCTCCAAGCTAGGCAGAGATGTTGGCATATACTTCTATACCTTTTATTGGTGGAGGAAACCGAAGATCTCGGGGAAAACCACCGTTCACGGTCGGAGAGGTAGTTAACTCCAACCACATGTCGCCAAGGCCGGGATTTGAACACAGGTCGTAGAGGTGGAAGGCAAGAGCGTGGCCGCCCTGCCAACCGTGAACCCCTGAAGGAAGATTGAGTCAACAGCTTTCTTCTGCATGCCCTCGGCGCATTTCACCCAGACCACGCCAAGGAAAGCTGTTGACCATGAGCATATAATTGGGAAGGGTCTCTTATACAAGATTAATCCAAAATTTGGAAAAATAGCTAGAAAATGAACAGACGAGTTTGGATTTTAGCAGGAAAACATATTGATTGGGGTTGAATGAGTCAATAAATTGTGTGTCTTACAAAGATCACATTATTTCTAACATATCCAGTAGGAGGCACTGGTTTTCCTTGTTTAGTGATGTCGGTTTGTTTGCGATGGTACTCTTTCAGTCCATCATCCAGATACCAAGTACCTCCTACTCGAAAGTTGCTGACAAAATGTCCACCATTTCCATACGTGATACACTGAAGTGTGTAGCTGTGTCCCAAGATCTGCAGCTTATTGGTATTAGTTTATACTATGTGGCAGTTTCAAGTACATGTAAATCATCTTCATAATCTTTAATAGAGAGGTATTGCCTGCTGTTCATGGTCCCCGTGTACGCCTAGCACATCACAAGTTTTGGCTAATCACGTGGTTATTATGCGCGCAGGTGTCTGTGGTTTAAACATATTTTGAAAATAAAATATCTTTAAACCACAGACATCTGCACGCCAAATAACTACATGATGACCTAAAACTTGTGATGTGATAGGTGTACACGGCAACCATGAACGGCAAATATATGTGTGTTTACATAATCATTTATTTTGCATGATTGTGCCTAAAAGGTATTCTAATTTCGATGAGGGAATCAAAATACTAGTATGTGTGATATTCTTGTCATTATTTCAATTTATTATATTTGTGCAATATAGGTGAGACGTGTTAAATCTCCAGAGATTAATGGGTATGCGCGTGTATTTCAGTAAAACCCACTTTTGAATAATTTGTTTCATATTTTATTTTATTTTATTTTATATTTTATTTCTCAGATTAAGCTATTTTTAAGGCACCGTTACTTAGCTCTTCGAGAGCCAATCACAGCATAAGTTGTGCTGATGAGCCTGAATCACTATCATCATTCCAGATTCAAATTCCCCATCCACAGACCTTTCATTCAAGTACCAGCATGCCTATGTTCCCAGAGAGACAAACAGTCCAGGTCAATAGCTTTCCTCGGTGTCCTTTGAGCGCGTTACACTTTAAGCCCAAAGGGCGCCGAGGAAAGCAGTTGACTCAGTCAACGTCAAAATGTGTTACTGAAGGGGGTATTTGCAGTTATTTATGTCTTGGCCACCCATAGGTGCTCTAGAGCCCAAGAATTGAACAGGCTTTTGTTACTATTATTGACGGAAGTTTTCGGTCCCAAATTTATAGGAATCACAAGATTATCGAGCCAAATTCATATTAAATATTGTATTTTCCTACCATTCTCGTAAATGCTTGCAACCAATTGACCATTTTGATTTGTTCAAGCACCTGGACGTATCAAACAGATGGCTTGATAATAGCAACCTGATCTAAGTCATTCACATACAATTTTGATTTCTATTCATACTATGCATATGTGCATTATGTGAAGACTAATTTAACCAAGTTACTGCAATAAAGTGCAAAAAAACTTATCTATCAAATCTCTTATATTTTGTTGAGTTGATTGAGTGCATGATATAGTCACCTTTGGCAGAGTCTACTCTAACTGAATAGAGGCACTTGTTGTGAAATGTGAATTAAACCCCTACTCATAGGAACTTTGTCTTCCTTTTTGAGAAGCTTTCAACTGGCATCCACCATGTTTTTTCAGCTCTGAAGATCTTATGACCTCTCACCCCTATGGGGAGGCTTGTCACATGATAAAAGACTATTGTAGACTGATGGAAGTCTACAGGCACTTGGTTTGAAAGTATTGTACATACATTCCCCATGCAATAGTATCCAATGGAAGAAAATTCAAGATCTATAATTTTATCAACGTGTCTTTCCAAACCAGGATAGTACTATTAAAATGCTAAAATTACCATCATTGCCTTCAATTAATTAAGAACTATTCAACAATTGATGCTTCACATTTCTTTTGCTGGGGACAGGGTATTGATACCTGAGTGGCCGTGTGAAATTAAATCTTTAACAGCATTGTGAAAATCCTTCTCTTGTATTAATATTTAGATATTTTATGATATTTACTCTAAGTCTCAAATGGGTGGAGTGATGACTGCAGGACTCTCCATAATAATTTAATATTCTGCATTTACATGTATAGAATTGCTATATCCATACTGGGTTACAGAATAATCTGCACAATGTATATAGCCTGTAAAGCAATGGAACAAGATCACTCTTCTGCGTCATTCAAATTGGCATTTCGCAACAAATGGTGGGCTCCCAAGTTCTCAAGGAAAGCTATTGACCCACTAATACACGGAATTTGATGGGAAAATAAACAGTTTTTTTTCTTGGTTAGCCAAAACGAGAATAGGAACGTGGATGTATCAAATATTTCGAGAATCATACATGTACGTATATAAAAAATCTAAATGCCACTATTGATACTATCTTTTATTAAAGCAGTATTTTTTTAGAGAGGAATGACGTACTTTATTTTTTCAGGTGATACTACGAAGGACATTATTTTTTTCAGCAATGTTGGGACGCACATATTTTTTTTTAATAAAATGCATAGCCCCCCCCCTCCCCCCAAAGTATCAAATGGTCGGTCCCTAAGTGACCATGAATTCTGAACTTTTAATAAGAGTTTTTGTTGAGAGACATAGACCTAATTTACCACTTTGGCGTAGAGCCACGCTGAACAGCTTTACCAGAGCATACACAGCAAGGGTGTTGTGGGATAGAGTTGCAATATCAGGGATGATATATGGCTTAGATGTGATTTTAAAAGGTGAGGGACATATCCAGGGAATGGAGAAAGCACAGAATGAGATGGAGAAATGGGTACTGGGGGCACCAACCATGTACAGCACCGGAAACAGTCCTATTATAGGAGAGTTAGGAAGGAACAAAATCACGACAGGATTGCCAAGCAACGTTAAGGTACCAGGGGTATCTGCAAGCAGTAGGCGAACACAGGTGGTGCAGGAAAGTTTATAATGACGTACTAAAGAAACAAATAAGATGGGTCAAAGAGATAAATTAGCAGATAGATATGAATTGAAACGATATGATGAGGTTGATGACTGGAAAGTGTTTATAGGTAAGACTGCTACAGCGGGCTGGAAGGAGGACTGGAAAGGATGACTCACGGAAAGCGTACATTAAAAGTGTACAAGGTACTACATAAGCCAAAGGAAAGTGTGTGTTAAGATGGAGGGAAGGGATCCAGGCTTCTTTTTTAAAGTTGGGCAGGGGTGATTAATCTAGAAAAGAGAACAGAAGTGGACAACAGGTAATAATGGGAAATGTAAGGTATGTAAACAGATGGGATAATGGATTACTGGCTGTTCTGTTGTGATACATACAGAGATGAGAAATGAATTTTTCAAGAAAGTGGCACAAGGAAGACTATAATAACAAGGATCTAGAAGAGGTTTGGTGTGTAGAAGAAGAGGAACGTGTAGCATGGGTTTAAGGTTTGACGTGTGGCTTTCTGAGAGGTAGGAAAGGTACTAAAAGTGTACAGGACTACCTGGTAGGGTGCTGGGAGAAAAGATATGAATTGATAGAGTTAAACAGCAACAGCGAAAATTAGAATTTCATAGTGCAGGGAAGAAAGGGAATGGTGGTAGCCCTTATAAGGGTTTCCAGGGGGTCTCCGATAGGAAATGCCTGAGCCTTAGAGTCGGGTATAGGGTGTTTGAGGGAAAGACTTTTTATTTTCATTTTTCCCAGGCGGGAAACTACAAGGAGTGTCTAGGGGCATATGTCCAGGGCCAGGGGCCTACCACAACTGCGAGAGAGTGTGTGGTGGACTATTTGCCTCGGCTCCGGTCCTGGAAAACATTGCAGCACAAGCTGAGTAGGATAACTATGGTTTCCTCTCCCTCAAATTTTTTCCCAGGCCACCTGTGCCACACAGGACCGCAGCACAAATTGGAAAGCCACAGTACTATTATTATTAGAGCCTTTGCAGAAAATACAGATGTATATAGGACATTATTGATGTCCACAATTTTTGTACTGTTCGGGACAGGCAATTACCAAAATGGTGCACCAAAGTGAGATTTTGATCAAAAAAAAAAAAAAACTCTGGTTTCTTTCTAGAAGAAGAAATCCTAAGGGAAGTTGGAACGCAACCTTCAAAGACGCTGAAATGTAAAGTTTTGCTACAGCTGATCACTACATACACATTTATTGAATCACGTGTATCATCGTAAACCAACATTTCACCGACTAAGGCAAGCCTAAAACGTACACCTTTCAAACGCCGAGGGCAGTGTTGCTGTAATCAAGATTCCAATACCGGATTCAGCTTCCGGTTCCAGAAATAGTTTCAAATTTCAGTAGGCCATTCACTGCTCAAGCGCTGTGGGACAGAGTAGCAATGCCAATAATTATGGTTAAGATGTTATCGCGGTGAATGGAGGTAGGCCTAAGGCATCCAAACTTTTGTCCCAGAGTAGGGTGGGAGTTATCAATTTAGAAAAGAGAAGAGAAATGGACTGCAGGTAGCAATGCCAATGGCAATGGTAAATGCATGTAGAGTTTGTTCCCAGAAGGCAGACGAGACGGTAGACTATTGGTTGGTAGGGTGTCATGGATATAGAGAGATGAGGGAAAATATATTCAGGGAATAGCAGAATGAGGATCATAACTGTAAGGGCTTAGAAGAAGTGCAGCGCTTAGAAGAGCGTGTGGCTTGGATTTTAGATTTGGCAGGGGCTTACCAGGCGTCTCGGGCCACCATATACAAGCAGATCAATGCAACACTGGCAATTTTTATTCACTATGTTGGGAATTTTAAAACAAAGTTTAAATTGCGATAGTTTTGAAGGTACCGGTGTCGACATTTGAAATCAATCTCGGTCTGAATATAATTTTTTCGTATGCTATGATTTGTATTGTGCACGGTCAGCAACTAGGCACAATGTTGCTAGTAGACATTGACGAGCCACCGCGGAACTCTGTCGACGTAATTTTAATTTACCGACCGCGAATCTGCAAGGTAGAAATTATGATTCAGCATAAAAGGCACATTAGGCCCAAAGTTGGCTATTATCAATTATGTGCGTCTATATGGCGGAACTTTGATATTAATACTTCAAAACTTTTAAATCTTTGCCGAATTTGATTAATGAGATGCTATGTAAAGCCCTGAGTCAGGAAGATTCCAGAGTTCGTAAATGAACAAAACCATAGGCCTAGGCTTCAATTCCCGCAAATCAGACACTGAGAAATACGGGTGAAATTATAATTTCATTATGATAAGACAGACATTTAATTAAGCTTTATTAGGCCTATATCATAAACATTCCATGGATACGCCTGTTATACTACTCTAACACAGACAGTTTGGTCCCCATTGAAGCTACTTGGAGCTTGGCTGAATGAATGAAATTGATTTAGTTTCATGTGATAGTCAAGTACAAATTGATATATTGTTTTCTAGAAACCAGGAAAACACTGCAGACTTCAGTGTGAGTTGCTGCCATGCAGGCCACTCTAAAATGTTACACTTAAATTAAAATTTGTAAATCAAATTGACACTGTAACCGTGTGCAAATGTCCGTGTTTACTGAAGTATACTATTTTACCAAGTATCATTATTAGTGTTAATTAATATACATACATTCAAGTAAAAAAGTGTAGGCCTACATGTTAATGATAACATCAAGATTAAACTAGGAATTCGAGGTGCAAATATGACAGTTATGAATATTGCACATAGATTCACAGTGATCTAACTTTTTGCATAACGAAAAATGCTTTGTTGAAAGTGAAATCTTCCTCCCAACAAAATTAGGCCTAAAACTATAAGTAAACTAGAATTTCCTTTAAAATCTAACAATGTCAAGGGATTAACATCATTCTGTAAATGTCTACCTGACGTCCGTCAGGATGGTAGCCTACATCAGGTGGTTATTTCATTAGGGTCAAGGCTTATTTTCACAATGAATGAAACCCGTAATTGCCATTCTCAATTTTAAACTATTACGAGTACGGCAATATAATATTCACAATCTTGCTTGAACTAAATGCAAAGCAAGTGTAGACCTGCCCTAAAATAGTTTTATCTTTGTAACTATCTAACCTATCGTAGGTCTACTTCTCCACTTGCCGAAGGTGCTTAGCCCATTATTTGGTTACCTGATCATTGTTGGTTTTACACATGGCTCCAGTTAACTTCATGGCCTCTATTTCCTCGTCTGTGATATCCGCTTTGTACGTTTTTCTCGTATTACTGGGTCTCCCGAGAACATCTCCTCCCGTAGAAATTTGCCAAAGACTCAGATATTCTTCAGCCATGAATCTTCTCGGAACGCGATAATCTTGCTGAAGTAGCCTCACGTTTTATGTGGTCCGAACACAAATTTCAGCGATCTGGAAAATCCAAACGCGCTATCAAATCAAGAGGTCTACGTGCCGCTGAGTGACGCATGCCGCACGTCAAGTTTACGTTTCGAAAGACAATGGAGCGGCATTAACTTCCGAAATTTACAAAACAATCTGGCTCCCGGCATAAAAAAAAAAAGCTGGTGAGGCCTTTATCTCGTACTTTGTACAACAATACATTGACAATCCATGGGAAATGGCCTATGTGATATTGTTTACCATATCCCAGGGGTGGGACTACTCTTTTCCATATAGCGCCCTCTCTGTCTATATCGTGGGTCCCACCTGGCGTAGCAGGTAGCCAGCGCCCCGTTCCTTCGGTCAGTGTTTGCACTGCTGCCGTCAGTGATGGTGCCAATCTAGCAGCCCTCTGTCAGCTGAGCTTCATGGGTGCATACTTTCGAATGTTTGCTGGTACAACATTCGAAGGCAACGTGACCGTACAATTCCCCTCTCCACCAAGCTACGTCCATGTAGAAATGTGAAAAAGTGACTTGTAACGATTTTTGGCTGAAGCGACGGCCGTTCAAAAAATCCGCCATAATGTCTGATTTATGGTCGACCGCTTTTCTTTGTTGTATCAAAGTCACACGCGTAGCATGACTGTGGCAAAGTCCGCTGTAATGTAGTGAAATAAAATGTTATAAGTGACATAAATTGTCTACTTTTTCTTCATGAAATGTAAGGGATAAATACAAAAAACTCCTCGGCGTTAATCTTCGGTTAATTTTGTCTAGTTATAAACAGCCAATATGTCGATAGTTTAACGGTAATACTAACTTGTTATGTCAGCGAGCAATCAGTTGTGCTAGCTACTGATGAGCCCACATGTATTGGCCTAGCCATTAAAAAAACAAACAAACAAACAAACAAACAAAAAAAAAAACCAAACAAAAAAAAAAAAAAAACAAAAAAAAACAACCCAACTGCCTGTCGTCACAAATCTCATAATTTATCAACTAGAAAAATTAGAAAATACTAAACTGAAAGAAAAACAAAACAACCAGAGAAGCGCCCCCCCCCCCCCCCAATGTCAGCATAGAAACTTGCACGTGCCAAGTGTGGCGGTAAATATCGATCATTGCGCTAGAAGGGGAAAAATGTCCTTTTCTGGTAATTTGTGAATGCTCAAAAATTGAAGAACCTAACTGAGTTTGGTGGTACGCAGGAGCAAAAATCTGCCCATAAGAAAAGTTTTTCCTTCTTTCCCTCCACCCAAGTCTGCAGAGCTAAATATCGGAGGCCACTTTACCTTATACCTGAACTTTCGACATAAAGTGGAACTTTTAATATCGTGTCACTGTTTCATTGGTAGGTGTCAGACCGAGTCAAGTAAAATTGCCACACGTTGATGTGCTTCACCTAAACTGCAACGTAAAAGTTGTTGACCAAAAGCACTATGCTTTGCTTTCAGACAGAAACATAAATCTAGAATTATTGAACGAAGTCCGATGAGCATATCTATTATCCTGAGAACCAGTAAAAGTATTAAAATTCATAACCATTTGCTTTGTGGTTATGACTAAATTTTCAGATCGCAGGCATGAGCAGATGACCATGGGAACGTTTTCCTCTAGCATTGGTCTATACATTGTGACAGTTAAAGTTATCAGACTAATTTGCTTAACAGAGCAAAACGCTCCTGTCGTTGGTTTGACTTTTACCACCATGTCCGAAGTCTTGGTTGCTTTCCCAAAAGTATATGTCATTTTGGGCATTATCGCGAACGGTCTTTCTTCCGCTTTTGACAATGTCGGGCTAATCTGCCTTTTTGACACAGTACATTTACTAAATTAAGATATGACCTCTGGGGTCAGAGGGCATGTTCATTCGTTCAGTTTTGAAATTGGTGAGCTTCAAATGCTCACAAAGAACACAATTGCCCAATTGAAAAAAAATTCGTGAGTGTCGAAGGGCAATGTGGGCCAACTGTTGGCCAACCGATACAGCTGATGACGGGATGAGAAGCACCCAGATATCTAATAAATATTCCCGTGGGTTAAATAACTCGAAATGACCGCATATTGGCACTTTAACTTTCATAATTTGAGAACACCAATACATACATACATACATACATACATACATACATACATACATACATACATACATAAATACATACACAAATACATACATGCATACATACGTTTCTCTAGTCAAAAGGTCCCGCATGACACTGCTGGGGAAAATCAGAAATGCCCCCCCCCCTTCCTTGAAATTTATGATCGTGCAGCATCAGAATAAACACATGCCTATGTTCTGCTTGCACCATTCCAAAAGCGGTATCACTTTGAACTTTCGCCCACAGGAGTGCAGCTGAATGCCATATAAAGATTATATATATATATATATATATATATATATATATATATATACACATATACATACATACATACATATATATATATACACATATACATACATACATATACGTATACATATACATTTTTAAGTGGGCAAATGAAGTATCAGTCAATATCAAACAAGTTTTATCTCCACCATTTGGAATTGATAGTCTTCATTATCTTATACATGTGTTTGACGCTTTCAAACATGGCTCTAGCAACAAATGAGACAAAGGGTTGTAAAGTTTAAGCTGACAATGAAGCTCATCAAAACTGACAGGGTGGGTGGGAGGCAGATAAGGCCCTTCCAGCTTGTCATCGTGCGTTATTTATAGTCTCAGATTCCAAAAATAGTTGCATAGCGGCAGCAGGTGTTTCTGAATATTTTGCAGCAATCAAAGGAGCTTTATGCTTGACGGATGTGGGTGGAGATTAGAGCAAAAACTGGAGCTTTTCATTAACCGCTGACAACCCTGTCAACCCAGGAGAGGATTAACGTATATATCAGCATCCAAATGGATACAAAATACACATTCCGTAGTGAATTTAATAGAACAAGACATGATAAATGTTTTGTGTGAAATATCTTGTCTGATCTGTGAGGAACACGTGGAGGCAGGTGGTACAGGCTTACATAATTGTGATCTGTATCTGAAAGGAACTTTGATCGTGTATCGTTCTTGATTCAGATGACAGATATTAGTCGAGGAAAATTGAAAAGCTGATCCAACCATATCTAATCAATGTACACACAGTAGGCGAAATGTTCTTCCTCTGTGTATTAACGCTTTAGTACCATAGAACTTCCATCCGGTACCAACAAACCACATTAATTAGATAGTCCTGAAAATAAAGAAAGAGACTTAGTGGTAGCCATGGACCTTACAATATGTTGGTTATTTTTCTGTAATTGATGTTTAAGCAAGGTTTCAAATTGGTGCATCGTGTTTTAGCTCTCAATGAAGCATCTTGATTGAATGTGTATATTATAAATGAGAAGAAAAGTTGCAAAAAGCTGCTATACAACATTCGAAACGGGCTTGTTTAAACGTATTATTAATGGTTCTTTTGGAAAAACTGCGGAAATTGTACCAGGAAAACTTACAGACTTGTTGAAGATGCTGGAGAATTACAAAGCCATCTGGCTGCACACAATTACAAAACTCCTTAAACCTTTTACGAACATCAGATTGGAGGTACTGACACTAGTGTTGAAATCACGTTAAGCAGATCAGTTTATATTGGCCCGGATATTCTTTGTGTATCCAAGACGTTCCGGTAGAGATTTTGCCATGATCAGTTTCTGAGGTATATTTTATCATTGTGTAAATTTCCATGTAACGGCAAATGTTTATCATCTGATTTCGTGCAAGCTCCCTTGATGACAAATACTATGAGCACGATGAAGAATAATTTAGACACATCGGAGTTACCCCCGTAGTACCAACGTAATTCTGAGAAAATAAAAAGATGGTTGGGATATTTCAAGAGGGTTGCAGTAGTAAAGATGAATGACGCCATATGTCGAAAATTGTGGTGTATAAACATGAAAGAGAACGGGAAGCAAATGAGTAAATAGTCATTAGGTTACCAATCAGAATTTCCCTCATAAGACAGCACGGTGTCCTGTTGTTTTCTCATCTCCACTGCTAACGGAAAACCCTTTGCGTGGGTTTTAAATCGGCTTTAATGGATACAGTTAACGTACTTTAAAAAGATAAATAAATAAAATAAAATAAATGAATAAAAACCTGGCTCATAAAATCATTCAGTTCAACGGAGAATTGTGGGAAAGTTCAACTTGTTTACTCAAGAAAAGTTCATTGGCAGGTCAGGCAGTTCCTTCAGAAATCCTCTTTTCAATAACTGTTTGGCTAATGGCGTACAAGGACTTATCCGGAGATCATTATGTCTTAAATTTTTCACCAGATGGTACTGTAGTTTTTCCATTTGTGTGGTATGTTCTGGTGTTTTTTAGCTTTTGTTCCTTTTTTTTTCTGTAAAACCGTCATTCAGATCATGTTAAAGCTTGGTGGGAATGTACCTTGTTGAACGGTCATGCAAAGTTGTCGACCAGTTGCTTGTGTTCGATAACCCTAATTTTTGACGATGTTTATTTATTTATTTTTTCAATTGGGGTACTTAGGGTACTTATCAGCTAACACATACATTCCTATGGATTGCAATATCAATCCGTGGGGGTTTGGAATAGTAATGTACATTTTTTTATTCACTTTCAACACATGATGGGGATGTACCTTGGGTAAAAACTTACTACAGGGTCAATGTGCCACTGAAAACATTAAACTGTGTAACAGCATTAGTAGAACCCCCATGTTACGCCGGGCAAGGCGTCAAACGACGCTAGCCTTGAAACCACTGTCAACCCTCAGATCCTATATTGCCTTACGTGCACACTAAAGCATGTGGTGGGCCTTATATATAGCAGTCACTGCACGAGAGTGCATGAACCCAGATTAACAAGACATGTGACCAGATCAATGTCACAAAAAAGAAAGAAAGTTGAAAGATTGAGCTCCAAGTGCATTCGGCTTGTGTACAAGAATTTTTTCACCCTATATGGCAGACAACTCGCATATCAGAAAAATTAATATTTATAATTTCCCATAAACAGATTCATTGTAGAATCCGTGCTTAAAACCGTAAGATCCCATATATATATATATATATATATATATATATATATATATATATATATATATATATATATATATATATATATATATATATATATATATATATATATATATATATATATATATATATCATCATCATCAGACAAAACATTTTTACTGGTTTACCTGCATACATACAAAGAACATCAAATCAGCTAGTCTGTATTTGACTGTATTCATTTCGTGGTTTTTAGCGAATTATCCAAATTAGGAAATATTGGTAAGGTTATATTTGCATGTAAGCATTGTTATAATACGGAGAGCAAAACATGTTATGGTGGATGCTAGGACCAACTAACCTACTGGCTAACGTTCCGGTAATGTGGTCTTCAAGAAAAAACAAAAACAAAGGTATAGACATACTTATCATGTAAACAAAAAGTCATTTACCTTTTGAAGAAGGTAAAATATCCGGTTCAATGATGTAAAATCATGTTCTCGTAAAAACAACTTGTCAATGCTCCGGTTAATGATACATATGAATTTCCTAAAGCCAGTTGATAGGAAGGAGCTTTAAAGACTATAAAATTTGCCGACACACAAAGTACCACGGATATCATGTGGAAATTTGTTCCACAGAACAGGGGCTAATTTGGTGAAGTATTCAGAATGATCTGCGGTTTGTAGATCTGCAGATAGCAGGGGGATAGACCCATGTATATACATTGATCAAATCTTACCCACATGTTTTCTACCACAGGTTACAAAGAATAATAATCCATAACATTTGATCTAGAAGTACATGATAATCGAATCAGTTATACGCTAAATGTATCCAAAAGTCGCCATCATAAGCTGTTCTCCAATTAATTTTACATTCACTCAGGATATTTGTGTTCCCAAAAATTCTGCTAGCAGAAACCCTGTTGGGATCTTGGTGCATTGTCATCTAGAGATTTGTATGTCAAAACCAATATTTCCAAGTGGATTCTGTGATAGACATGCAATCTGTGTAAAGAATACACCACATGCGCATCAACAGCACCACGTTGGCCAGAACATGTTGGGGACACCTGTTAAAGGCACGAGAGCTCCCCCTTGAGGACCACATTGAGACCAAACCGTACCTCTGTGGGATTTGTACTAGACTGTCTGGCACCTGCCATACGATTTGGAACTGTGGGACAGTTGCTGTGGATAATCTGTCACCAGGGATTAAGATTTACCTACTGAATGTTTACCATTGAAATATCTAGCTACGGGTATAACTTTACTTACCCAATTTGTACTAATTTTTAAATATTAATGCATTGTTAATATATTGTTATTGTAAAAGTTATATCTTTGTTGTCATTCTTTGTTGAGTTCTGCTGCAACTAGAATATTCAGAACGTGTGCATCGTAACAAAATCATTCTTTAACATAAGTGTTCGTTTTGTTTAGCCTCTTATTGTCTCTTCTGACAAGTCATTTATTCTATCTGGAAAAATAACAAACTTTTTTGTTTCTACAACACTTTAAATCATATCTGATAACCAACAACCCCACACATAATCCTAATACAAAGCCATAGAGCCAAAAAGAAATGTGCCAGCAGCACCCCGGATCAGTGCACAGCATTGCCACTCCTGCTTGGTTACATTGATTGTGAAGATCAAGTTGCCGAGGAGCTGATTCACAAAAGACGTCTAGTTAAACGAACACGTTCCCCCCCCCCCCCCCCCCATTTATTTAGTTTAACCTTTTTCTCAGCTAGGGACATGTCTTCGGCATATTGTAAGACTTGTAGAACCAAATTGTGATATCACTAATATGTGACAAGTTAATTTCAATGCAATTTTGTCCATGTATAATTAAGCAACAGACTAATTCAAAAATGTTTATGTATAAAGGATATGAAGAAGTTGTATTTGTTCAAATACCCATGCAATTAAAGATAAAATTTTGCACAAAATACCATATTTACATAATGAATGTACATATGATTTAAAGGTATTATATTTAATTTAATATTAACATTTTAATGTGTTTTGCAAGTCTAATAAGATGCTAGTTTTCTCAATAAATGAATAAAAAAATGTAAATTTAAAAATTCCTATTTGAATGCTTCCACATATATACTAGAAGTACTTTATATGTTAATTCAAATTTAATATTAACATTTTAATGTGTTTTGCAAGTCTAATAAGATGATAGTTTTCTCAATAAATGAACAAAAATGTAAATTTAAAAATTCCTATTTGAATGCTTCCACATATATACCAGAAGTACTTTATATGTTGATTCAAACACAAAAATTTGAAATTTTACAAGTAGCGATGGGCAATCATATGTAAGTGGAGTAATATTTGGAACCTGCTATGAATCAGAACATATAAGGATTTTTTATTTTCAGTTTTGGGAGTGGGTAAATGTTGGACAAATGGACATGTGCGTCAAAATTTCCAGGTCAAATGAAGACAACACATTGTGGATGTTTGCTCAAAATAATATCTAATGATTCATCTCCTTTTATCACATGTTGGGGGCACTTGAGTTGTTCAACAGGCCTATTTCGTCAATTAGACTTTGATAACAAAACTGACTACAGATGACCATGATTATTTTACACATAAGATAAATTATGATATTGGCATGGATATTTGTTTTCTTTAAATACATTTAGATTTAATTCTTAAACAATGTTCGTGTGGTTAAATATATAAGAAGCAATGGTTTTCGAATATCTGTATGAAACGTCAGGATCAGCACTATAAAAGAAAGCTGGTATGCATGATTGCACCTTCTTATTATATAATATATTGGACAGATTTGTGTAATCAGCACCCTTATCATAATATATTAATTGAATTGAATTACCCTTTGCTCTATTCCTATCAATAACTATAGGTTTAAAAATCTGTGAAAAGCTATATCAATAAAACATGATATTATATTTGTCAAATTCCTTTCATCAGAATGGCTTGTTGATATCTTATTTTAATTGGTTCAAAATTGATTGTGGTGTTGAATAAAGTACAGATCTAACTATATGGAAACCATTTGGATTATTAAATTTTCCAGACAAACATTGTGGTGTGACATAGGGGTGGCGAAACTTATTAGGATTTCAACAACGTCCATGTGTACGTCTTTGCCTAACCTGAGTATTAATCATCAATCTTAGAACAGTTTGTAGAGACATCCCCAGCCCCTTTTAGTCCATCAATAAGAAGTACCTGAATTGATTATAAAAGTAGGAACTCTACATACCAGCTGGGGCTCACTGCAAAGTGGATGTTCATACCCATTCCGTCGGGCTCATCATGTGTTCTCACACTAAAAGGGATTGTTCATATCCGTATCATCATAAATATGAAAATCAGAATTAAAATGATACCTGTGGATCATTTCGCTGGCTTTGCACCTAGCATTGAGCCATGCAAAGAGAATGACCCAGTATGTTGGCAATCGTGAAGAACAGGACTTTGCACGCATTTTATTTCCAGTCAAAATTACCGGTATTGCCAAGTTTGAAAAGCTGAATCCTTGGCTGTCTCTCAATGTTTGATGGTCCTAAGGGAAAAACGTTATTCCCAACGTATGTCAGCAATAACAAAAAAAGCAGACATATAAATTTGCTACTTCTAAGAGTGACGTTACATTCGGACAAAATCTTTGTCTTGGCTGAGATCCCACAAAACTAAATATAATGAGAAAATGTACTTCTGTTCATATTGCAAAACACCTTTTGTAAAAGAACAAACAGTTGGTCTGCAGATAATCAAGATGTCAAAAGCAGCCAGTGTTTGTAAATCCAAGAGTAAAGGAAACAGGTTGCCAGTCCCTCTCGTAATTACACTAGTTTTGAGTCTTCCATTGTTCCACTTAATGACGGCCAAGGCAATCAAAATATAAAAGAAGGCCTTCACTTTCCTTCAAGATTTTGCATGTACACTATGTGCTGATTGACCTTGATTTTCTTCAGACAAACCAAGCTGTATGGGCATTTGTGAGACATTCTATCCCAGTCACATGCACGTGCAAGGTAAATTCATGTTATTTTTGTAAAAAAACAATATGTACACAGTCAGACAAGGTGCGTGATCATAACCACATGGATGGATTTTATTGGGGTGCAGCACACAAACATTGTTGTATGCAAGCTTACGTCAAAGGTAAAAAGGGAAGAGACCTGTTGGATTGTGTGTTTAAGGGTAAAAGGGAAAAAGAATCAAACAATGATGATGCACAAGACCAAACAGACAATTCCTACTCTAAACTCAATATTCCAGTGCAGAATCTTGAATTGAAAGAACATGATGCTCATATAGTGATGGTAGCTGTTGAAGAAAAAATTGACATGGGAGAAGTGAAATGTATTCCACAAAGTTGTGAAAAGTTCATTTCTTTTTCATTAAGAAATGCTTGCTTTATAGTTTCATTGCAGTTTCTAAATCAATGCTGTATGAAATAGTTGGAGACGTGAAGGGCTTTGAACATGTTGGCTGATATTTTGAAGCACTTGAATAAGAACTGTTGACTAGGTAGGCCGTTCATCCCTATGAGGACATGGGTGGCATGTTTCCAACAGGCCTGCGTCCTGCCCATTGATACGTTTTACAGTAAAACTGTTGGACACGGTATCTGTGAAGAGACGTATGCTCATGCATAAACAGTTTGGACGATGTTTGATTGCAAGTATTGGGGGAATATCATATCTATACTTATTGACACATGTCCTCTTGTTGTATGTCACGTGTACGAGAATTTTCACACCATATCACTGAGGGAAAAAACTGATTAGATTCAGCTCATTATTTTCACAGCTCCAGTCTTTATTCTTTATTACAAACTAGTGTAAAATTGAAAAACTGTAATCTCTAATTCCTGAGGTAGCAATGCCTTCTGTAGCATAGATGACCTGAACTAAAATTGCAATCCGTGCCTAAATCTTCTTGCCGGTTGCTCAGTTATTGACAAGGTGGGTGTATCATAGGCTCAGCGCTTCTGGGACCATTATCTTTATTGTTTATACAAATACAATTCTTGACACAGTGCCACTGATATTTGGTCATTTACTGATGTTCTCATTTTGTTTCGTGACTGACTTAAATATTGTACACTCGTTGAACTGAAGAACACTAATATATTCAGTATTAGAAACAGTTTAGAAAAAGTGGAATATGACATTAAGTCCCCTCAAACTAAACCGTTGTCACTGTCTTGGCAAAGTTGCCAAAATAACCTGTCTTCTGGTTTATTTATTAACACACATGCACACACACACACACACACACACACACACACACACATATATATATATATATATATATATATATATATATATATATATATATATATATATATATATTAATATATATTAGAGGTGATCCACTCTGCGCTTGATGACCCCAAAATAGTGGAATTAGTTTGGATGAGAACAGTCACATGACCATAGGGCGGGAACCGACCGCGATTTGAAAAAAAAAATCAGGTTCTTACCTTTGCGTGTGTAGATTTAATCTTTTTGGTTCAAGGGCTGGGGATCTGAGTCTTTGGCAGTTGGCAATATTTCAAGACACACAATACTAGTGCCATCTCTAATTCCTTTGCAGGTGGCCTCAAAAGTGACTGGTTGTCTTCTTTATTGCAATTACTGTGATATATATATATATATATATATATATATATATATATATATATATATATATATATATATATATATGGTTACAGTGTTATGCTTCAATCCATTCATGTGATATAAAATGTAATAAGATCCAATGAGTATAATGTTATGCAATATATTTTCATTTTAAACAGATACAGTGTATTCAAGGACACCAATTCATTTTTCCTTGGCAATCTTTCCATCTTTTCAAATCCATCTTTTTATCTGCAACAGACTGTAACTTTACAATATCATAGTGATAAGCTATGTGTTCTAAGGTTACATTATCATCTACTTGTGAGTCAGTCATTTTATTTTCGTATGAAACACACAATGAGGATGATAATACAGATTATAAAACAATGTCCAGATTATAATATATGCAACTACATCAATATATTGTCTATTTTCTAAGACTTTTGAGATTTAACATATGCTACAAATATATTTCCCCTATGTGGTTCAAGTTACAAGTTTTATGACTTAATACATAATGTGGTGATAGTTGCAGGTTACCCCTTCAAGATCATATCCAAGACCACAGAAGCAGTAATACTTGCGCTACCAATTATAGAATTGAAAGAAGAAGAAAACTGAGTGTCTACGTTTGCTGATTTCGTGCAGTTTTGAGCATGGTCTACATGATACCATCTTTCTCCATCTTAAAGACAAGACGTTTACTGTAAAGATCTTTAAATGTGCAATAATAAACAGATGGTATAGTGTGTTGCCTAACATTTTACATGTTGTTTTATGATTGTATTTTAAGTCACCACTGTCATTTTTTCCAACTAGAAGCTTTCTGCGGATGAAGATGAATGCCTTACGGATGTTTAGATCTTGCAAGATTTTGCAAGATTTTGTTCCAGGAAGGTTCATGATGCGAATTGGCTGCCTCGTCTAGACAAGAAAGTCCTTCTTGACAAGGCTTTTCATTTTCTCATGCTTCACAACTTGGGACTTGACACTTGATCAAGCAAAAAGTTTAAAGTTGCAGCATACACATGACCCTTGAGTGAACAGCAGGAGTTGGCAGCAAGAACATCGTAGGTTTCATCTGAGTGTGTAGTCTTGGAGACAGCAGGGTAGTGGTCTGCTATGAAATGCAGCCATTGCTCTCAATTCAGACAGATAACACGTTTGGTGGGGTGAATGATTTGTTAACCAACCACATGTGGATGTCTATGCGCATGGTCTTGTCACACTCCCATTCCCATATGGAGAGAAACATAAGTTCTCCTAGGTCATGATGCCAAGGTTCCAGGCTGCCCTCCTTGTTCTGGGCAACTTCTGCAGATATAAGCAAATTGTCTCAGATCCTGATTTCGATTTCTATCTTGGTTGTGAGGGCACTATCAGTTAAATCATATGAAGTGAGAAATGTTTTCACATATACACACACTTTCATACAGACAATGAATGCAGGTTTCTTTACACAGCCAAATGCTGGACGCTCATATCATTATTGAGAGGACTAACTCTGAGGTCAAAGGGCTGTGTAGCCAGATTATAAGATTTGTTGGTAAACACAATCACGTGGTTGCCTGCACGTGTTAGAGCTACAATCTTTCTTTCTTTCTTTCTTTCTTTCTTTCTTTCTTTCTTTCTTTCTTTCTTTCTTTCTTTCTCCTGCCGTCCTTTTTTCCTCTCTGTCTCACCTTTTTATATTGTTTTTGCTTCAAGTTTTCCTCAGCAAGAATGGACGTCGACATATTTCCGACATTCCTCTCATTGGTAATGTAGATTCACTAAAAAGCCCAATAAATGGATCCGCCGATTTGGCTGCAATATTGCATATATACTACTACTACAACAAAAAAAAAAAAATATTGTAGAATATTTCACTAAGGTATGCAGGGGCACGAATGACTCGATTACCTGCAGGGGCAAGAATGACTCGATTACCTGCAATGGTGCACAATATCACCCACTCAATGTTTACTTTTCATAATATTGATTGTATTGGTAGGTATAGGCCTGTATATATTTAAACCAATAACGAAAATCAAAATAATTTTTCCATCAATGAAACTGCAATGAAAATGAATAATGACGCAAGACATGTATGATTTCTCTGGGTGAAGTTAAACCAGATTCAGGATCAATGGGTACCTGGCATTTTAGGACACTGCGTTAGCTGAACTACTGCATGTGTACCCTATCCCTCATCTGTTTCTGTTAATGTGCTCAAAACACGTTTTATTTCATGTTCATGTATAGGTTTCTTTTGTAAAATTTATTTTCATTTCATATTAATTAATTTATTGCGATTTCGTTATGGCCGGTGAATCTCGGTACGTGACATTTTAAATCCTAATCAGTGTGAATGGACATGTACAGAAGCCCTTACGTCATTATCGGATATTTCCTTGAATTACTTTCCAGGTGTATAAAAAGCCTCGGCATTCCACATTCCTTTCAACGTGACTATTATACTCCAACAGATACACTTTCGTAATCCATATAGCTCCAATTTGTATCTTATCCTGCGTCCCACAGCACTGGCTCCATTCTGAGTGAGTACAGTATCAGAGCAAATGACATGGCATTGGAAGTGGCAGTGGACACACTCGTGCAAAACGTGCCGAGAAGCGCATAAAGTGGCATTACTTCTATAAATATTGATATATGGACCGGCTATTGTCACAGATTGGTGTGACATGTGACCCAGGAAAATACTCACTTTATACAGATTATTATTTAATAAGTGCCAAGCTAAATTATCACTGACGCTTTCCAATCTTCTGAAAAATATCTCCTTTCATCTTCCCAGTCCCCAAAGTGGATGGAAATGACAAGGCAGAACTTAGTCCCCAGTATTTGTTTGAGAGAAATTGCGTGATGAAAGTAAAATCCACATTCAAGTTCCACACTCTTGGAAAACTTTCCTTGGACCTTGGTGCAAGGCAGACGTCCCCCTCTAGCTGGCGAAGTCTATTTTTGGTTCAGCAAATGCATCTCTAGTTTTTTACAGTGATCGTATTGACTTCTTTCAATAGTCACTGAGGATCAAAATCTCCCTTGAAACACAAATACACACAATCCTAAACGAGATAACGTGCTGTACATTATATGTTTTTCCCCAAAAGAAAGCATGCTTAAGTACCCATTATACAACCTAACGGCAAAGCTGCTAAAAAAACATCATATACCCATTAGCTATCTTTTTTAAAAATAGTTTTTATTTCCATGAGGGGCACATACATGCAGAACACCACGAGTTTACAATGAGTTGGGTTATATTAAATAAACATTTGAATAAACACAAAGAAGGGACTGTTACAATGCATTTTAGGTACAATTTTCATAAATTAAAACTCTCTACATTATGCAAAGATAAATATTGCTTATGATTGTAGACTAAAACCTTTTTTTTTATCATGCTTATAGATTTTACTTCATTTCTTGCTTAACAATATTAAGTTTAATCTTCTTTATCACTGTTACAAAGTCTGTTATATGGTGCAGAATATTTCTATATTAACTGCCATTTATAATTTTTTACCCAGCACAAACATCAAATAATAGATAATATTGTATTTAGATTTCATCACCCAACAGAGCTTCTTTATCGTAAAATTGCAAGATAAGGTCTGAACGTTGTTTATTGAAAAACATGTGAAAACTTCCCGAACAGGTGCGTAATCGTTTCAACTATTTTTTTTTCTTTTGAAGAAAAAATTAAAAAAAAAAAAACGCATAAATTTGTTTCAACTAGTTTCCACATATATAGCTTTTCATTAGTATAAATAGTTCTGCGCAGAAATCTTAACTTTAGTTTCCTAAATATCACAATCAAAGTCTGCATTCCGTTTTCCTATTGGCGGCAACTGACTTTTAATGTGTTTTCGGTAACACACAAAAGAAAAGAAAGGAAAAAGAGGAAAAAAAAACTAAAAAACAAACAAACAAACAAAAACCCGCCCCCAACCCCCGCCCCCCCCCCCCAAAAAAAAACCTGCCCACCAAAAAATGGAACCTTACCAAAAGTCAAAATTATGTCGATTTTCCTTTTGTTTTCTGGAAACAGGTTTTCACGGTTGTTTTCTTGTTAAATTTAATTTCCACTTTTGTGGAATAGGAGATACGTAGATACCTTGTGGATATTTTGATTTCTTGTATGGACCTCTGAAATGCCTTAACAAAAAAACAAAAACAAAAAAAAAAAAAAAAAAATACAAAAAAAAAAAAAAAAAAAAAAAAAAAAAAAAAAAACGCATCTTTTGGTAACCATTCTGAAATAGAATTGACCCCTGCATCATACCATTTCTTATATATGACTGCTTTGCCTCCTTTTCTAGTAAATGAATTAAACCACAATGTTTCTTTCCAGATGTCCTCTTTTGTTTCTGGATTCTTATAATTATATTCACCCTAGCAATAAATCACCTCCATCATTATGTACTCTTTACTGTCCTAGATATATTTTTACGTTACGTTTACTACATTCTCACCAAAAATTAACTGCAAGGCACCTGATATAAGGTGCGGTGTTATCATGCTGTTTTTGATTTTGAAGTCTTATAACTCAGGCTTATTTCTTTGCATGGAATTGGGAAGATATATAAGGGATTCCTAGTCCAACCTGATAAGTAAGAGAGGTCAAATACTTTCTTTTTATTTTGTCATTTTTTTTAAGAACCCCAACTCTTTTCATTAAGGTGTAAGCTGGGTTTTGGACAACATATACAAGATGTTAGAGGTATGATAATGCTAGAGATTTTATAAATAAAATTTTACCAATAGCAGAAAGGTTTCCTAAGAATTAAATATAGTTCAATTTTCTCGGGTTTATGCAAGTGGGTTAGATTTTCTACCTTCTTTCTTTCTGGAGTCTTTTCTATCCCGAAAGGAATTGCACATTTATTTGTGCAGCGTAACTCTTAATTTTTAGCATATATGGTATTTGATTTTTTTATTTCCAATAAGTAGCACAACAGTTTTGTCTAAATTTGCCTTTAGGCCTAACATTACTTTAAATTGCGTCAGTAGGTTTAAAAGATAATTAAGGTTAGCCGCATTAGCCAATAAATGAAAGGATGTGTCATCTGTATATTGACATGCTGTCTGCTTTTTGTCGTCTACAGTCATCCCATGAATATTAGTTTTCTCGGACAGCAATAGCCAAAATTTCAACAAATAAAATATAGCGATACAGAGAGAGGGGGCATCCTTGACAGACGCCTCTAAAAATGGAAAAGGGATGTGAGGTCCAGCCATTATTAATTATACAGCTTTGAGTGTCTGTATATAAAACTTCTATCCACTGTTTTATTGTGGAACTAAATTTTTTAACTTCAAGACAATTTTGGATATATTTCCATTCTAAACGGTCAAATGCCTTTTCGAAATACACTAGTACAAGGAAAGCTGGAATATTATTTCCATCAAAAATTCTATCAAAGTAATTGTGTTGCCTATATTTTATCCAATATATCTGTTTTACAAAAAGCCAATTTTATCTTTGTGAATAAGACCTATGAGAAGTTTCTTCAAACTGAAGGCTATGCATTTCGCTGCAAGTTTATAGTCCTGATTGAAAAGGGAAATTGGTCTCCAATGTTTTAATTCTAAAATATTTTTGTCCTTTTTTTATTTGTTTTTGTTAAAAGTGAAATAATTCTATGTTTATCTGAGTTAGATATAACATTCCGTTCTCGTAGTGCACTCAACAATACGTTTTTGCATTAAGCCTAAAATGTTTTGTAAAATTATGCAGGGTATCCATCGGGCCCATGCGATTTATTATTAGATGTTCCTTTAGGTGCTTTAAAAGTCCATTTGGTGTCAGTTATTCTTCATATTGTAGAATATGTCTTGTTGAGATAGTCTGGGGCCTTTTCAATTGTTGAGAAAAGTTAAAATATATAATGCTTCGATCTCAGTGACTTTAATTTTCTTGTGAGTCCAGTGTTTCACAGTCAACTGCATATATGGCTAGCATTAAATGTTCTTTTAACAACGCTATACCTTCTTGCTTAACCATCATTTTCAAACGGATATTTATTTATTTATTTATTTATTTATTTATTTATTTATTTATTTATTTATTTATTTATTTATTTATTTATTTATTTATTTTTGTGGTCAGCTTCGTTGGTTTCAGGAAGAGCTGTTGTTCTGCCTTGAAAAGACCAACCTTTGATACTGTCTTGCTGACGTCATAGTTATGTGTCTAGTAAATGTATTTATTTATTTATTTATTTATTTGTTTGTTTGTTTATTTATTTATTTATTTATTTATTTATTTATTTATTTATTTATTTATTTATTTATTTATTTATTTATTTATTTATTTATTTATTCATTTATATATATATATATTTATTCATTCATTCATTCATTCATTCATTTAGTTAGTTAGCTAGTTTTGTTGCCAACGTCCTTGTGTCCAGTAAGTGCTGTTGTTCTGCCATGAAAGGAACTAACCTTTTATACTGTCTTGCTGACGTCACACTTTTAAATTTAGTTCAAGAGTCCAACACAGCTTCCCACAAAAAATGATGAGTCATTCATTGGCAATCAGGGTTCCAAAACTGCTGAGTCAATCAGGGTTCCAAAACTGCTGAGTCAGATCAGTGACACCCCCCCCCCCCGTGACTATCTTGCTACTCGTATCATCTCATTTCAATGAAAAACATCAGATTCTACTTTCGCTACAATCTGTATCTCATCTCATATGTGGGGTTACACATTTATGTAAAGTTAATGACATATTATCCATTATATGCATTCATTCATGAAATGGAATAATTTCAAAAAAGTTTCTAAATTTTGTCTCGTTACAGTACTTTAACCTAGACATAATAGTAGCAGGATGGTACAACAATTTACTCCAAGTTTTTAATTTTTAATGTATCGGTCAGACTTGTTCAACCTGCTTTCATGCAGAGACATTGTAAATGTTAATGCCGATCTGCCCCTTCCCCACACCAAATTATCGTTAGGCATCCGTAGAACAGTCTAATGTTTAATGTAATAGCCCGAAACGAAATTTCACCATTTTCTCGGGTTGCAGACAAGTGACTGAAGTGTCAGCAATTGAGAAAATGATTGTATACATTATGATAACGTTACCTTTAAGTATTATGAAAGACTCGGTTTAAAAGTCATGAAATAAACAACGAGTTTATTGTCTCGCAACAATTAAAGAAAACAAAAGCACATGCCGCCACAAATTTGGCAACTGGAGGAAAGTGGCAACACACGGGGGATGAGCCCGTGAACCAGTTCATCTATTAAAATAGTATTCTTGTTCATACTAGTTACCGAATGATCATACATGACGATCTGCTCTGTTTGGTCTTCTGCGAATTGAAAACGATGATTTTTAGAAAGAGGTGCACTTGACTAATAGCCATGTTCTAGGGTGAGCATATTTATGATTTGTGCTTGAGAAAAATTCGGTTGTTATTTGAAACGGTGGTGCTTATAGATGGTTTCTGCACAAAACAAGCACCTTACAATGTGGAATGAATTACCAGAGAGGTCAACTTCCACGATACACGTCCACAGCCCCGTCAAGTTTATTTGGACCTTTCCAGTTCCAAGGGCAAGCGGTAGTCTTTCTACGGAGCACTCACTTGCTTCACAAAAAATATAGGCCCCTTACAGCACTATTTTATTGGAAAGGTTGACTTATACATGATGTACGTACATACCTTTATTTGTTCATCATCCTCAAATAGAGATTTCTGAGTTTCTTGTAAGATGATTTGACCATGGAGTATATTAGGCATGATTCTAAATCCTGACGATGCATTCAAAATATTACACCCCAAAAGTTTTGATATAGACAATATAATGCACCTCTGACACAAAAAGGTTGAAAGACAATGGTGAACCGATAATATGAAGAAAAGTAGATATCAAAGAGAATCAAATGTAACTGTAATATAAAGGTTTGCAGAATTTTGGCGTAACAAGGTTGCAGAATCCATTATAGATTTAAACAAACAAACAAACAAGTATAAACAAAACAAAACAAAAGCAAAAATAAAAAAAAGTGAAAAGTAATATAACAAACTCATCAGAACCATTCGAAGGATATCAAAAACATTTGACTCCAAGATATACACACAAACCATCTGCATCACTTGTTCAACATTATCGTCATATTGCATATTTTGAAGAAATAGGCTATATTTTTCAACTTTTTGTTGACAAATGTTTCGTTTTCGAGTGCTAATTGCTCCCAGAAAAGAGTGCTGCGCCACTAGGTAGGTCGTGGAACTCTTATCCCTACGTAATTCAGGTGCATGATCTACGATGTCCAGGAAAGGGTATATTTTCAAGTTACCGATACATTTGTTGCCGACTCTATTGCCAACACATCCAGCAAAGGTCTTAATGAGTTGGACGCAAAACTGAATGAGAGAGTGGTTCCTAATAAGTTTTCTTTTTTTAATAATAAAATGGCTGGTCATAAACTTTCGACGGAATCAGGATGCATACAATACTAATGTTAATTTTAACGGGTCCAGTTTGAACTCTTTTGAAAATGATAAGGTTTTGGACTTGGCGATAGGCCTGCAGCTTTTTGGGGATTATCTTATCTAAAATATTGCGAAGGTCAGTCAGACTGTTGGTTCATTGTGCAAAATAAGTAAGTATTTGTTAATTTTTTCCCAAAACCAAATATCAAAATTCCTACCACCACCTCAAAACCCAAACCCCCCCCCCCAAAAAGGAAAAATCAAACAAACAAAAAACCTTACAATAATAATAATAATAATAATAATAATAATAATAATAATAATAATAATAATAATAATAATAATAATAATAATAATAATAATAATAATGTACAACCATTTAAAGATTACTGCTCACGTGCATGTGGTCAGGCTGACATTGCACGGCTGGTCAAACCACAGAAGCGGGCTTTGAGAACCCCGCAGGTGTTCCTATACAGACTCTGTAACTGGACTCTATAAGCAGTTTCCGGCCATGCCTGTATGTTAACAGATAGAGTGTACAACAGCAGGCGTAATTCACAAGGCAGTACATCCTATGACTCTTGCATACATTTCAGATATTTACTAAGATACATTGCAGGTGAACAGCACGAAAGTCAGGGCAATATTACTTATAAATCCACTGTCTGAAATGGGGTATTTAAAAGTAACATTGCATTACACGTCATATGCTATGAAATAATATCACAAAGCAGTTAAAAACGCTAATCGGTATGTTGAATACATTAGTTTTTGCTTTTTTATTGTCACCAAAATTATCATTGCTATTTGTATAGGAATATATGCTGCCTGGAGCGTCCATTGGAAGAGCAATGAACTTTTCTCTGTGTGTTTTTGTCCTCTAAAATTTATATTCAGAAATTGCTATGAGTTAAAAAAAATCTCTAGTCACTCCCTCCTCTTTCTTCAGCAATTCACCCTTGTGACGAACTACCTGCAGAGGTAAGAATCGCAAACTTGTATCAGTTTTCGAAAACACATTTGGTATGTTGTCACATTCCCCCATAATAGTTCTTTTTCTCACTTGAGAGTCGTTATATATCGAGTTTTTATGTCTAAGTTCTGATGGACTGCGGGCATCTGATTTTTAATTTATGTACCCTGAGCGTGAAAGAATCAGAACTGTGCTCTTGTGGTTTGGTTATTGAAATTACTTTACAACTTTTCGGATGTACAATTCAGTTGAGATAGACTTGCATGAAACTGCCATAAGACTTAAGACAAAAAAAAAACTGTATAAATCTGCAGGTATTAAAATGACAAAACTACAAGATTTGGTATACCCCATTTTAATCGAAATGAAAAACAATTTTATCTAGCATAGATCATTTTTGATTGCATTATAAATCCGTTTTGCCAGCTTTATCTCGTGAATCTTTAGTGTTTTCGTACACTCGTAACATGTTGACTTGTGTCCGCTCGGTGTTATAGCCATCTTTCTCGTGCATCGACATTGTGAATTTTACCCTGCAAAGTTCATCTCGTTCTGTCGATGGTATGATCTTCTTTGTTTTGCCTCTGTTGAGCACATGCTTTTGCATTCATTTTTTTTCTCGGATAGCGGGGCGTATATCGGACCAATCACTTTTCTTAAATCGGTTCATCTGTCTGAGGGGAAGATGCGATATGATGGATATGAAGATGATCTTTTCATATCATTTAATCCCATTGCACTTTGAATGATCGTTTCCTTGTTTCACCCCATACAGTAAATAGGCAATTCTTACTTGCTATTCAAGACTTAACAACTAACCTTGTTTATCTGTAAAGTGGATAACAAGCTGTCGCGATGTAATGTTGGATATGCTGTTTTGTTATGCCGTATATTTAATTTGTCAAAGTGAAATATCATATCGAAAACATATCTTATGTGGGATGTGTGATATACAAAAAGCGTCAGTTGCTTACTTTATTGGGACAAAAACACACACACAGAAATATATTGTGTAACGTAACTTAGCTCTAACCTAAGTGCTATTAATCAAATGAACCATATCACTTCATAAAGACACCAGCTCTGGTCTTTTAAATTGACTAATGCACATTTAATTGAAGATGGATGTGTAAATCCTCACTGGAGCAAGAATCAGTTCAGGGTTGATAGTTGTATTATTGCAATTTCAAACCGGCTGTCCAGAGTGGCAAATGAATTCCCAGAAGATAGATGTTTTATTAAGGTTACAGTAAATTGTTATAATTTGATACAACCCAGAAATATAGTAGGTGTATAGGGGACCATTTGTTTGTTTGTTTGTTTTTTTTTCGTTGACTTTGATCACTTCATTTATAGAAGCATACAAACTCCACAATTTCCTTAAACAAAGACAAGGGCATAGATTTATTCTGGCACCTATGGTGTTATAAAACATTTCTATTTTACGAAAACCCTAGCAGCCAGCAACACCAACAGTGGTCCATTTCTTCACAATAAGCTAAGATGTTCTGACGTGTGTGCACTTGTCTAATAGTGGCTAGGTATCCACCACTGGGACCTGGCTTTTTTACCTTCAAAGTCTGGGCTATATCCGGTTAATGGGAAAGTTGTTCTAGCAATTGCGTCACATTCACTAGTTTAAAATATGAATCAAGATTGTCCTTACTGACACCTAAACCAAGCAAATCATGTGCGATGTTGTTGTCGCTTATACTTATCTCTCTGTTCTGTCTCTCTTCAAGAGGGAAACCAAATGTGGAGACATTTTACGCACTTAAACAGATATCAATGAGGCGTTCATGATAAACCTGTTAAATTCAGTGACGTATTGATGATAATGTGCTAAACTTAATTACTTATTTATGATAAATATGTTCAAATCGGTGACGTATCAATGATTAACATGGTAAAGTCAAGGACGTATTCATGATAACGTGCTAAACTCAGTGACATATTTATGATAAATATGTTAGAATCAGTGACGTATTCATGATAAACTCATTGAAAGCAATAGCGTATTCGTGATAAACGTTTTATTTCAGATGCTGCCAATGGGACCAGTATAGATTGGGCCAAAGGAACTGCCAACATTAAGTATTCATACGCCTTGGAGCTCCGGCCAGCATTTTTTGGGGGAAGGTGGATTCATCCTTCCTCCTGTTCCCGACATCTGGAGGAGAAAGGTTTAACGCTTTGGCTGCCATAACTAACGAATTCCAAACTTAAAAATAAAAAATAATACTTTTTGCACATCCATATTGAAAGAGCATCTACTGTAGTCTTTGTCGATGACTAGATTCAGGTAAACAAAGTTTCACTTTCCTGGGTGAAATAATCAATAACTTCCGTTAATGTCAATGTTGTAAGCTTTAGTTTGCCCGGAAATGTTGTGCTTTCATCAAAAGCCGAGGCTAGGCTTGACAGAAACCTTTAGTCAGCCGTTTTCCCAGCCCGCCTGCTTAAGTTCTTGATTCAGCATTTTAAGATGGCTACATAAGTGTGTGGGTATGGGTACAAGTATGCTCATGTATTATCTATATGTTTGTACAAGGTGAGCTGCCAGGATCTAACAGTCAGCTTTAATGTGGAATTTAAAACACCATATCGAAACGTCATGCAAATGATCGCAATACTCTGGTTTAAAAGAACGTTGCATCAAGCATATATATATATATATATATATATATATATATATATATATATATATATATATATATATATATATATATATATATATATATATATATATATATATATATATATATATATATTATATTACATACATACATATTGTTATATGATAAAATATGATATGATATTATGGGATCATTTGCATTATCGGATATATCAAATTATGGATTTGGACACTTATAATATATTTAAGAAACAAAACATATCGAGCATCACCCAATGTTTGAGGAGTACACTATCATAAAAGAACGAGAGAGAGAGAGAGAGAGAGAGAGAGAGGGAGAGAGAGAGAGAGAGAGAGAGAGAGAGAGAGAGAGAGAGAGAGAACACTTCCCTTGAAACCAATATCAACATTTAAATCTTATAAAAAATATTGAGCTGATTTAAGGTTTGCCATGCAGGCAAGGAAGAATCATGACTGATCTAATTTTCCTGAAGCACTTTCTGACAACCAATTAAGAGACGTGCCAATTTGATAATTAGAACACCTCATATATTTAGAATGAGGTTGAAAATTAGATCAAGTGACTCTGGTCGTAAAGATAATCATAACACTAGCTATACAACACAAACATAGCCCAATAAGTCCCAGTTCTTTCTGTAATCCTGTCACGCTAAGATTACACGAGCATGTTTATTATAATATTGCCCTCCATAAATTTTATGGCGGACATTCATGCAGCTGCCTATTCGCTGGCCCAAATTTTCTGACAAACTAAAATGTGTACATACCTGTTTGGGCCATCATCATAAGGGTCGGCTATGGCAACAGCATCACGCTAATACACATAAAGATAACCATCAACTCCAAAGAGGACATAAACGAAAATGATGAAAAGGAATCGATGTTTTCCACATGAAAACAGCTTTTGTATTGAAATTTACATTATCATCTCTCTGTCTCTCTGTATGTACACACATACACACACGGTAATATATATATATATATATATATATATATATATATATATATATATATATATATATATATATATATATATATATATGTATATTATCTTGTTAAACTACTAAGTTTTGTAAGATAATTTGTCAGAATCGTGTGTCTGTGTATTTGTCTTTGGATGGGATCATCTGGGATGATGTTTGTCTTTGAAATATAAATATACTATGACTTTTGGAAAGCAATAATAATGTTCACTCGGTCAGGAGCAGGCTCTGTATATTACAATGTCTGGTATATTTTTTTTTTTAATTCTTTATTATCTTTTTATCGCCATCGTATTCTGCAAGATCAGTTCTGCAGTGGTGTCTTTCTTGGAAAGATTGAAGAGAAGAGATTTCTTTAATTTTATCCGGAGAAATTTCATTTACATTCAACAAGTGTCACAAAGAGGCCACATACGGTTAATGATATATGTAATCACACAGTCATTTCAGTCCTTTATGAGTGACAGCAACATTATATAACTCTTTTTTCCCCATTTACTGGCTCATCAATGGCGATTTTATATCGATAACTGGTCATTCAGATGGAGAAATTTGCTGCTAAGTCAATTGAAAAAGATGCAACTCGACTCATATGTATTTTTTAGACTCAAATATCAAATAGATTCTAAGCTGTCCTTTGATAGTGCACTTTATGCACAAGGATTTTTTTTTGCCCGGTAGAGGGAGTTTTATTATTTCAGTAAGATGCTTAATCTGATAACTTGGGCATGCATGGTAATCAAAGCCCCTGATTGGTTGTACCCTTGGCATCCCAAAATTCAAACTAAAAATCTACATCTTTCAAGGCAATATTTCAACAAAGCTAGACGTGCTTTTCGTCTGTTCAAATTTTGTAAACTATTTTGTTCCAAGCAGTTCGGTAGTCACCAGGTTCGATAGACTTAAGGTATAAGTATTTACTGAGTGGTTACTGCCCAGCTGGTCTGAACAAGTTATATTTTGATTGAGATAGGGTTAAACCTGGCTAATGGCGAGCCAGCACAACGTTGGAGATAGTTTGCCGTGGGTGCTTATCCTCGGACACATGGGGCTTACAGGACTACTCGGGCAATGCAAGATAGTCTTTCAAGGATTGAGTGGCCATGCAGTTGACTATGTGGTTCGATGGTCCAGTCAGGTCCCAGCTTCTGTGATCCAGCACTTTGGCCTAAATGTGGTGGTCATTCAGGGTGACGGCAGTGACCTGTGCTGGCCCAACATGTGACCTTAAACTGTCCCAAAACAACTGACAGACATGGTTGATTTGATGACTGAACGTTTTATTGTATGTATATACACTCTGTAATTTTGTGAGACGTCTGATAGCTTGCTACATATTGAATGTGCAGTATGACTGTAAAAGGGACTTGGTCAATGAGTATGCACGGGATATAATTCAAATAATACAAAAAGCTAGATTCTGGTTGCACAGACATTTGACACATGTTGAAAAAATTGAAGGGTTGGTATATAATCAGGATGGAGTGCAACTTAGTAAAATGAGCTTAGAAAGGTTTTATCAGAGCATTCGCAGGGCCCTTCAAAAATCCCTGTGCGAATACCCAGGCAAAATTCTAAATGTTGCACAATGGTGCACATGAAGTTTGTGCAGCAGGTGATAGAAGTCGCAGGAACAACATAACACCCTCTTTGGTCATTCACTCTTGTTCCTCTGCAGTTTGAATCGTGTGAAGGATCGTGTTTAGAATAACACATGGTTTTATAAAGTATGCACCAATGACTTGGAGAATTTAGTCAGACAACTACATAAAGAGGTCAAGTGGCCCAGGAAAAGCTTCGACAACAGCAGCCTTCATTCCCATGGATTCCCACACAGGGCATACACCACTAGTGTAGGCTGGTATGACCCAAGCATGTTGTGCGGGGCCATCGATTGACTGATGATTCAGTATCTGCAGACTACACAGACAGACGCAATTTGAAATTGCCAGTCTGGTTTGTAACATGTGGTGGCACAACAGTTTCCTATGCTGTGTTGGCATGAAGATACCAGTTGGTTAGTAGGTCATCCTGGTTGAGGTGGGGGGGGGGGCACCATTTGCCTTATCATGTAATACGTTTGACTTTTTTTTTCTTTTTTTGAATGTAGCTTGATGCATCCATGATGCACTTGCTTGGCACATATTCTTTTCCAGTGTGGCTTGAAGCATCCATGATCAACCTGCTTGACACTTGTTATTGGCCAGCGTGGCTCAATGTATCCAGGATTCACATAGCTTGCTGTGTTAGCCGTGCACATGTTTGACACGTTATAATATGCCAGCATGGCCTTTTGGCAGAGGAAGTTACACTTGCCTGAGAACGTTTGCAATCTGCTTCCCTTTAATGATGTACATAGTGTTGAATACTCCAATGGTATTCAGTGTAAAAGATAAAAAGTTGAAATCGCCTGTGCAAAAGTGTTGAAAATGTCGTGCTGTCACTGAAGGGCGTGACAACAAATTAGATAATAAGATGACTGCCGAACAGGCCTGATTCATGCACACTATTATAGCTAGAAACAGAATAGTTGTGACATGAGCCCTATAATAACTGTCTTCCATGCGTCGGCCCCTTTTAACAGTGAATTTAAAGTACTTAGGGTGCAGAGAAAACATAGTGCAAGGGTGTTTTCCACAGGGAGGGCATAGTATATAATTCAGGGTGCTTCCAAGGAAGACTGGCAAGTTGCCTGGAGCAGGTGAGCCATCCATGAAGCTTATTGGAGTGGTTACCACATGCCTCCATAAAGAGGGCAGCAGGAAAGGCCAAACGCAGCCAGCCAATGGTGTCAACAGTGGACCAACCCCCAGCCCCATCAGCGCCAGCTGCCCCCTTTATGAACAACAACCAGTTCAGACAGCTGGTTCAGATTCTATTATAGAGCATGATGGCAGAGGACTTCAAAGCCCTGCTGCAGGCTCAAACAGATATGCCAGAGGTACCAAGAAAACAAATGGTTTCTCCACCAGCTAGAGACAACATTCAGGTCAAGCCCAGTCCCTCCAAGGAGCTTGAATTATATGTATAAATGGAAGAGCTACCAGCATCAAACTTTTGCATGGCTATGCCTGTGGCAAAGTATACACCATCACAGCACCCAGTAGTGAAACCAATGTCAGCACGCTTCCCCCTCAAAAGAAGAGACGAATTGGGAATATGTAGAGTTGAGTTCCTAGCTGGACAGAAAACAAATGCTCCACCTTAGTACTCAATCACAGTTTGGGCAAGATTCACCTTCTTAAGTTTGCAAAGAAGACAAGGCCAGGGGCTTCTTACTGGATGTGTGAACAGATATCTTTCACACATTTTCACCTGCTGTATTGGAAAAATCCCTAATCAGGGGCTGGACCTCCTCAATTACCAGCATCTTGTCATTTATACAATTGTGATACCTATTTCCAGTTGCTATCTTTACGTGAACCACATCATTTTATACTGTAATAATAACAGCTTATGGCTGCTGTACCATTATATTACAAAGGCCTTGGCTTGAGCTGTTTGCCTGGTTCCAGAGGTACGCTGCTACAGATGCATAAGGCTGATTATGTGGATGTGAGAATGTCACATGGCAGTTCAGGCAATATTATTTGAAGTTGGGGTGCAAGTGATCATAGTCTCTAAACTAGTGCTCGCTGAATGGTTACGTATTCTCGTGGTAGCTTCATTAGGCCATTCATTTTGTTTTTTTCTTTTCAGAGACCCTCCAGGCAAACATATGCCACTTTTTTTTCAAGGGATTGGCTGTTTTGGCCCTACCTTTGTCATTGTCAGGTTTGATTTTGATAGCTGTAGTGATGGGCAGATGGCCAACTTTTGTAAGTCTTAGAAGCCTGTTTAAGGGGGCCACCAGGAGATCGTAACTATTGCTTCTGCTACCAGTTGTACGATTGTGTTGATTACTTTCAGAGGCAGAAAGAATGGTGCATTGACAAAATTCATTTCTTTGTTCCGGTCTGTTTTTTTTTTTTTTTTCAAATTTATCGACCCCCCTGTATCAGAAAGTCCCAAGATAATGAATTGTATCTAGGGAGTCGATTGCATGTCATCAATGCAAATCGATCCATGTGTTGTAGAACCAACAATTTATCTTCATATACATGTACAAAGAGACTTCGATGGAGCCGCAACTCAAAGGGGGAGTCTGGTCGGCTGAAACAGTCACCCTGGAAATGTGATATAAATAAGTGACTGGCTTGTATGTCTATGACCATGTGGTAGCATGTTATCTGCAGTGACTGTGTAATTTGACTTGGTTCCAGGCAAGGTCCCTCTTAATTGCTTATATGCACACGCTGTCACGTAGTGGTTCACATTTTCCTGTAGTTGTCATTTGAGAGACAGGATTGCCACATGGATGGTCAACGGTTCGCGTGTGTTTGAAGTTAGGTGTCTTATTGTGCGAACCCATAATACCAATGCTAATTGGTCTGCTGCTTTGATACCCAAAGGCTCCGTCTCTCTCTCTCTCTCTCTCTCTCTCTCTCTCTCTCTCTCTCTCTCTCTCTCTCTCTCTCTCTCTCTCTCTCTGAATGTCGTTGAAGCAATATTAAATTGGTGCACCACTCAAATTATCACGTGCATGTGACCTGCTGTAGCAGTTTTGTTGTAAGTTTAGCGATGCTTTCTATGGTGCGCTCGTTTTCAGTAATTAGTGCACATTTCTCAGCAATGATTTAACTGGTAGAATTGCTCTGGTCATTGAAATACGCAGACCAGAATTTAAGCCAATATTCTAGCTTACTTCACTGTATATACAAGCACCGTTGTTTTGTTTGTTTTTGTTTTGTTTTGTTATTTGTTTTTGTTTTTTTTGTTTTTTGTGTTTGTTCTTTTGTTTTGTTTTGTTTTTTGTTTTTTTTTGGGGGGTGGGGTGGGGGCTTACGTTCTTGTATTTTTGGATACAGGTTGAATGGTATTTACATACGAAGCAATTTTGCCCTGTTTGTATGTGTGATAGCACCAGTTTTAATACGACTGTGTATATCAGCATCAATGTGTAGCTTTCTGTAGCTGTGAACTTCGGGTGAGATAAATGTACACACGCTAGTCACGTGATAAAATGAAGGGGTATACCCAAAGTGATCAACTGTATCACACATCACGTGCCCCTATTCTGTGCCAGACGTCAAATTCTTGTTCTACACTTTAAAACATCGGCTATTTGATATTATGCAATACATAGGTTGTAAACACACGGAGAGTACATGTGAAATGAACAAAAGTCCATAAGATATGTGAATACTTTACATAATGTAAAATGATTACAAATAAAAACTAATTCATAAATCACTTTTGTCGTTCCCGCGCCCCGTTTTGGACATGGTCCCGACTGATTTCAACGGTCCAGAAAGTAAACATTCCTATTTTATGGGTGCACTGCAGAACTGACCGTGTGGAAATTTGAGCCTGAAAACTTCTATGAAAAACACTGTAGCAATTGGCACAGTGTTAAAAGAGCTGGGACATGGAGTAGTTGAGCAGGCGATAGGTGCAAAAATAATTTTCCCAAAATCGTATTAAAGTACAAGGCGTTCCTGACGATCCTAAACAATGTGTGTCGGCCTTTAGGTCAGAAAACTGCACATTGCTAGTAACGCATCTCAGATTTCCACAAGATGAGGTAGACTTTGAATGTTTATTTATGAATGAGTATTTAGGTTGCACAAAATGCATATTACATGTGCGGCAACGCAAATGTTTCCGATATTATTCGCTATCATTGGCCAGCGTCAGTGTACAGCATTGACACTCCTAGTCCATAATCTGACCCCTTCTTATTAACGTGACATTCTTCCTGAAACTCTACCCACAGTTGTAAATCACAATACCCGTCACCGAGCAAGAACATCCTTTATTGACCAATCGTCAAGCGATTGTGAAGCACACCAAGCCTAATCAAATGACATTGCATGGTTTTCATGTTGGTGTATACTTCCTACCTCACTGTGGAGCGGAGGGTACCGGAGTCTAAGAACACTGCTGCGCACAGTCACACTAGCAAGAACTCTTTCCACCAGCTCCCCGGGTCGAGAATCGATCCCGGGCCGAACAAGTGAAGGCCACCGCGTTTCTGCGCAGACAAGGTAGCATTGTATGTTGTGATAAATTCAAACTGTTATGCAATAGCCATGGTATGCCTAAGATGAGGCACACAATATAACCAAGTTAGACAGTGTCATTACCATATCCAAACCGTAGTCCTGACGAAACAAATCCAAGTCAATTCGGACCAAAGGCAATGTTCCTTGGTATGTATAGCTGAAACATATAAATTTATAGTTCGTATTTACCCAAAAGAGACCAAACGTAAGTGCAAAAGGTCCATAGGGGGAAAAAACCTTATCTAGTTTTCACATGACAGAATGCAAAACGTTTTGTTTGAAATTATAGGCCTATTTCAGTAAATTGGCTTGAACAGTTGCATCATTCATGCACATACAGGACCATACAATTTATGAAAAGGGACCAAAATTTGCAGCACATCAGAGAATTTGTAAGTGGAGGTTCTTAACTTGTTGAATATGTCAATAAAATTCAGTATTTAAAAAGGTACTACTTGCAACCACCATCTCAACTATGATCATCATCACCCATATAAGTCCACAAAGCGACACCAAGACCAACATCAATCCATCAGAAAAGCCCTCTAGGCCTAAAATGACCATCAATAAGAATCTAAACAACATGATTATATAATTCGATGTGTTTTAGGCATGTAGTTAAAGACATGATGTTGTTTTAAAGGAGATAAACTAAGAGTATTTCAAAAAGAAAAGTGTTTGAATTTTCAAATATAGTAAGTACATTGGTTCAAATAATAAAAACATCTGCCAGAAGCAAGTGACATTAGGCCTCAAATCATTAAATCGTAGTCAAAAATGCATTACAATAGTCAAAATTTGTAAGGATAGCAGTCACATTTCAAGTTGGTTTCCAGAAGTATTTTTGAAAGGACATTTAAATGTTCAAGAAAGCATATAATCCCACAAATCATCTAATAAGTCAGTTATTAGGGTAATAATTTAAAATTCCAAAAATGTAGTATGCCATTGTAAGTCATCTGTAAGTCAGCTAAGCATAATGTACATCTAACTCGTGGATCTATTAAGTTCAAAAGGTCAAATTGTAAAACAGTCCTAATTATTGTAAAATTCTACTACCTTTATCAGAGAAAGAATTCGGTTTTATGAAGAGAGAGAGAGAGAGAGAGAGAGAGAGAGATCATTTGAAATTCCTAAAGGTAACTGTAAGTATAACTGTTTTCCTGTAACAGTTTTTTTTTTTCATTTATAATCAGACGTAGTTCAACTTGTCAGTCAGTTGATTTAGATGCTAATTATTTATAGAACACAGAGAGAGAGAGAGAAAGAGTACATTAAACACTGTGAGCCAACCTGACATGACTTTCACAATAACAAACTATATTCATCAGACAATTATAAAAAACAACATCAGTTTCACTACACTTGGAACACTTACTGCACTGCAATATGTGCAGAAAATGCCTGAATGCTCAAATTGTTATCAAGTATATAAGGGTTCCATGAAATGAGAAGTGGAAGGACGTTTAAGTGACTCAAGCCCTCCTCTGCCACACACAAGTTGCCTCATAATGGATATTAATCCGTCGATGTATCCGATGACCCATCACTTTATTTGACAGTAGACGACCTGCAATCGGCATCTGACATCTTTAATACTGACGTATCGTCGCTTGTTGATTGGTCCAAACAGTGGCTTACGTCAGTCAATGCTCTCAAAACTCACAGTATGATTGGTTTGCGTTTTGCCCCTCACTCTCCCTTTTTCTTCCGGTATAATCAGCTCAAAGACGTAACTTCTCACTAACACTTTGGAATAGCCTTGAAAAGTGACTTAACTTGGTCTCAGCATATAAGTCAGATTCCCGAAAAAACAAACAAATTAAAAAATATCTTTAAATGTTTGCAATTTTGTTTGGAGAGGAATTCTCTTGAAACATTATACTTATCTTTTAGCCGTCCATTACTTGAATATGGTAGTCCGATATGGGATGGGTGTACACACTCAGGCAGACGCTGATAAGTTGGAATCAGTTCATATGGCTGCAGCCGGCGTAGTCACTGGTGCCACGAAATTATATGAGGAAATTGGATGGGAAACACGGAACGTAGAAATAAAAAACTTAACTTATTGTCATGTACAAAATTGTCCATAATCTGACCCCTACTTATTTGCGTGACCTTCCTCCTGAAACTCTACCCACAGCTGTAAATCGCAAAACCTGTCACCGACCAGACATCTATCATTTTCGAGAGAGAACATCCTTATTTGACCAATCTTTTTTTTCCTGCGCTGTCCGCCTGTGGAACGTGCTGTCCATTGAAATTCGAAACTTTGCTTCACTTGCTAAGTTAAAGTTAAAATTAAAATTTATACCCAAGTATCCCGTACAATATGTAGAACTATCATAATATGGCAAGCGGAATACTGTTATTCAACACACGAGGCTGCGTTTGTGCTGCAATCGTCTGAATTGTCAGTTATTTTAGATCAGTGTGGTTGATTCATCTTTATGCTCGTGTGGAACTTGTATCGAAGATACATTTTCATGACTTTTTCATATGTCCTTTGTATCAACATTTGAAGATTGACCTGAGTTGCAAAATCATACCAATAGCACCATTTACTACAGCAACAGTACTCTATGGTAACAAAGCCTGCTCTCTAATTAATAATTATACAATATTTGCTGCTGTATACGAATTTATTAAGAAAACGGAGAGATTGTTAGTGTACGGAGTCATGTTATGAAGTTTCACTTATGTGTATTAAACACCTGCCCCACAATCTGTCATCGTCTTGCTATGTGTCTCTTCTGTATGTTTCTGTGCTGTCTTTTACTTCCTGTTTAAATGCTGACTTTTTCCTCGGGGGGGGGGGGGGGTAATATAGGGTTTCCCTGTTCCCTGATCGGTTCAATATGAATAAAATATGATTAAATCAGCTTTCAACCCTCTCCTAGAAAGCCTTACTTTCACATCACTTTATAAGATATGTTTGAACCGACCAGATCGTCGTGCCAAATTTTCATAAAGTAGATCTGTATTTCCAACAGGTGATCCTATGCGTCAAATCTTATCAAAATTAGAAAATAGAACGCTTGCATGCAAATCAACGCACAATATATGCACTGACTATAAGACTTATCCAGCCCACTTTTACAACAGACACCATGAAGGTTCTCGCAGTGCTTGTGGGGCTCCTTGCGGCCTCTGTTGCCGAGGAACAGATGCGATACGATGGGTATGAAGACGATCTTTTTGTGTCATTTAATCTCATTGGGCTTCGTATTATCATTTACTTGCATTATTTTACCACATAAGGAAAATTGGTAGTCATTACTTACTTTCTAGCCTTAACAATTGAACTTTTTTCTCACTACAGTGGAAAATAAGTTGTCACTATTTAATATCAGATATGCCCCTCCCCCCTCTAATTTTGACTTTATCCTATGCCCTAACCACCTATCTTGCAATTCCGACAAGTACCTTCCTATGCAGTTTATTTTTTCTGCAGATTCGTCAAAAACGCCACTCTTGTCACTCGTGGCTCTAGGCTTATATCAGGTTTACTGTCCATGTTGTTGTGACAGCTGCCTTTCTGATAGAGTTAATTGAAATTTGGGTAACTCTGTCTACAATGTCGTATTACTCACACTTTTTGAGTTCTGGGATTTGTTGGTGCATTCACCATGTGCTGTATCATATAGCTGTCTAAGCGGTGTATGACGTAGGTACTGTATGCTGCATGATATAGGCACCATATGCTGTATGATGTTCGTACCGTATGCTGTATGACGTTGGTACTGTATGCTGTATGGCGTTAGTACCGTATGCTGTATGATGTTGGTACCGTATGCTGCATCATGTTGGTACCGTATGCTGCATAGTGTAGTTACATCATGCTTTAGAACGTATGTTTGCAATTGCTCGTAAAACGTGTACAATCACTTAATTCAGACGCGAAGCTGTTGGCAAGAATAGCAGCCGTTGCATATACAAATGTTGATCCACTAAGCAACAAATTAACTCAGCCATATATAAGGACTGAATTATGTGCATTGAAATAACAATAGATCACTACGTTTAGTATCTGGATCACAACGACACTATCGAGTTCTATATATCTGTCGGCTTTAAGTACCTTGTGCATCTGCTTTAAAGCTGGTAGGAATCGATTAACGTATATCTCAACTTGGAATACATCATTTAGAAAACAAGGGCACCAGGTCAAATATATTGGTCAAGGCAAGCTGTCTTGCGGGGGCGTTGTATAAAACATGCAATGGCTAAAGCAACAAACTAATATTACACACAAGATCGGCAAAAAAATTTACGTATGCATGGTGGGTACATACAAATATATGTAAAAAGAAATATACATGAACGAATTTACTTATGCAGTTGAATGTCACAGTTGACACAGTTACATAATTTACAAAACAAAGTCTCAGTTCCCGACAGTGATATGATCATTATAATAAAAAAAAAGTTTGGGGATGAGAGTATGGAAGTTCCTAAGCTTGGTTACTGCGGGATGATGGTTCGGGTCTGCCAGTAGTGAGTTGGGTAAAGCTACTGGGCTTGTGAAGCGCCAAAAGAGGGTAATATGGTCGGTAAAAATTATCGCATTTACACCACAACAAACAATCATGATATACACACACGCGAGAGAGAGAAAGAGAGAGAGAGAGAGAGAGAGAGAGAGAGAGAAAGAGAGAGAGAGAGAGAGAGAGAGAGAGAGAGAGAGAGTTATCCGCTTTTATAGCAAATGACTAAATTGGGAAAGTCAAATACGTCCACGGGTTAAAGCGTATTGCATTTTGTTTATATGTCTTTATATTGCAAATTGCGAAACATTAACAGCTGCTTCTGCGCTGACTCTCTGTTTTCATAGATTCCATGTGATCCAAGTTGGTCCGGTAAATGAGAACACATTTCGCGTCATCGATCAATACAAGGCAATCCATGAGGAACATCAAAACGTACGTAACTTTCTGTGAAATGATATTAAAGATGGCACGCATCGTTAAATATCAGTCTTTGCAGAGTCAAATGGTAAACCAAACATCTTATTAAAATGATCAGCGATACCGAAAATAAAAATTAAGCCACGCAACACTCTTTCATGTCAAAAAATAAACTTAAATGAAGTTTGTTTTCTCTTCTCGGATCTGAGTATCATAACTGTAGCTACGATCATAATGAAACGAAATATGTCTTGACCATAGGTACCTTACGTATGAGAAACACCCTGTCAAATTCCTTTGCAACACTAAGCAAGTATAATACCACCATTACACTAACAATGTAGGTCTAATGTTAGTGAAAAAAAATACTGTAACTCAGTGGCTTGCAACTGTAAATTACCGGAAAATAAGGGAATTTGCCACCAAATAAGTGTGAATTAACATGCATGTAGCAAACCGTACGTTTTACTCTCACATTTATGAGTCAATTGTGTTATTTGAACTAGTGTCTACATTGCCCAATTTTATTCACTCTTTCAAATCCGAATCAGTGCAGTCGAACATTACATTCGAAGTTCAACAATGGTGTCCTATGCAAATTTGTTGTCCATACAACATTCTGAGTTCAGATTTTAGGGAAAACATGCTGCATTGGTGTCCAGATCAAAACTCGTGCTTGCTTTCTTACAATAAGATCCTATCACAGAAAACTGCTGACTCAACCTAGTTATAGCTTTAGGTTTAGAATTATTTGTATGCGCGAGAGAAATGCCTTTATATTTTCTTTGGATCCTACTGCCAATGTCCATTTTATTTCTATCTCGTAAGTACTAGATATTTGTACCTCGTCAGAACGAGATACATTATTGTTTAACGTGTACATTGACCCCAGTGTTACTCATTCTCTTTGACATTGTCATTTTTTATCTGTTTAAAATGATGAAACACTCGACTCTCAACTCATCACTTGTTATAAGTTAAGATGTACGTTTCAGCGATTTAAACCTGCATTGGCCATTATGGGTTCAAGGAGGTAGTAGATTCCTTCATATAAGTATTACGGACTCAGGAGTCGAGTTTGGCTGGTTGTATCGTTAATAGAATTATATTTCTTTTAAATTCTTGGGGATACATGGAGTCTCTACTTATACAATTCATCACTGTATTATGGGCTCTGGTACTCAAGCTTAGATTAGTTGTATTCCATGGATGTGAGCCGCAAGGTTGTAACAAGCCATTTAATTTCGGTTTGAGTATTTCATTTACACAAATATATATTTTTTTATCATGAGCAATCTAATGTTGGACTGCGGCATTTACAAGGCCCAGCATAAAGTTTCTCTCTCCGCTTCGATGTGGTCTGAATATGTGGTCTCGAAATTCTAGTCGATCTTCAGGGACAGGTCCCAAAATTTCATTGTCGAGATTTCACTATTAAGCCCGCTTGAGTGTCAAGCCTAGCCTCGCCGTGAAGGCCACCTGTCTTCATTCCAAACCGCAAGTTCCGTAATAACCTTGTACCCTAGTGGTCCATACCATAGACCTTGAATGCATCGAAAAATACATACAATTTTAAAATTATGAATCTCTAATTGTTTTAAAACATATTGAAAAAATAAATTTAAATACAATGACAGTTGTTCAAATCCCAATTACTATTTATACGGGACTAATGCATGCTTTAGGAACCTCGAAAAGAAGGTCCTGAAAATAGCTTAATCGAAAAGCCGTTTCGAAAATGCCTCAAATCAGCTTCTTCAGGTACTAAGAGGCATGCCAGATGCGGCGTCTGCACGGGAGAGGTCACGAAAACTCGCTAGCCCACAAATGACCATTGTATTTGCGAGCCGCTGAGACCATTAAAAACATGGGCGTTTATTTACTGGGAGAAAGTCTTGGGGTGGGAAAATGTCCTGATGTCATTGACAACTATTACGACCTTATACCCTCATGTTTACCGGTTGGTATTTTCTGTTAACAGGATATTTTAATCATATGAATTAATACGGAATTATCCCGTTTGTTGCCCATATATATATATATATATATATATATATATATATATGTATATATATACACATACACACACACATATATATATATATATATATATATATATATATATATATATATATATATATATATATATATATATATATATATATATATGTTACCATCAAGAACACCCCGTCATAACTACTTACCAGCCGTATGACACTATATTTTGCATCTATTAGGTTTTAATCTTTCACGACAATCCGAAAAGGACAGATATTCTTGTGGCGCCATTCCTGCTAAAGAATTTCACCAATGCTATTAGGTCCACAGGAGCAAAGATCACGATATTGGACACCAATGTCCAAAAGTAGGTCAACATATTATCACTTGCCATCATTCGTTATTTGACACCAATACATAAATCTAAGATTTTACTTTAGCATTCTTTTAAAAAAGTCACTTTTCTGAATGACAGTTATATATATATATCACGCGACAAAAATAACCAAAAAGCTTAATATATATTTCCACATTTACAAAATACATGTTGGAACCAAAAGTGTTATTTTGTTGAATTATACTGATTGAATATATATGTATATATATATATATATATATATATATATATATATATATATATATATATATATATATATATAAATATATATATACATATATATATATATATATATATATATATATATATATATATATATCTATATATCTGTATGTATATATATATATATATATATATATATATATATATATATATATATATATATATATATATATATATATATATTCATGTGTGTGTGTATCAATGTATATTACTTGCAGCCAGCCAATAGCTAAAATTGACTTGCAAATATCCTGCGATTTTTAACTAAAATTTGTTGCGTGGCTAGAGCATGGGCCTCAATATCTACCGTTTGATTTTTACGATAGACGAATCGATCTTGAGGCAGCCGAGAATGAAAAAGCCCGAAGGGAGGAATTTCTGCTCTACAAGGGTGAATTACCACGGGCGGCACCGGAGAGGTACCTGAATTACGCAGAGGTAAAACCATACCAGCTATATCCTTATATTCCTTACATAATATGAACAATAAGAATCATCGGCTGAAAAGTTATACTATGGAATGTTACGTGCATTGTGACGTGCCATTACGTTTTTAGAACATAACTCCTTGGTTTTGTTTTTGTGCATAATTGTAAAATGCAAGCTGGAGTATCATCATGATGGGCAATGCGATTCAATACTGTCATATTGTGAAGAGTCACAGTACACTTTTCTAAACGAAAGTTTTAAGTTACAGACTTCGACTTTACTGTTCGCTGAGGACATAGAGATTCTGAAGATTCATAGAAAATAACTGAGAGTGAGATACTATTTTCACACAATCGGGATCCTCGTTGCTGGGGTAAATAACGAGTGGTCTGCGCTCACTAGGGAATTTTCCTACCAACAATAATCCCGAGTCTCGTATAATCAAATAAGTCTCGCGTACATTTGATTTTGTCTACGTTAATGCACAGCGTCAGTGATACAGGCGCGTCACTATTTGTCTGAAACAATGTTTGAGTCATGCGATCTACAGTGAGTTTCTGCTTTTGAATATGACTCTGGAAAATGAATATTCACCCTCAAACACGAAATTATAATTTTTCTCATATACCTTCTTGCAAATACAGACAGAGGATTATGTTGGGCAAGAATTTGCAAACAACCAGTTTAGAATAATGTTTCCATGAATCAGATAGATCAATGAAGTTACATTCAATTAGATTTGCAACTCAGGGTCCTCCTTTAATAGTAAAATTGTATAGTTCCGTTATTACTATGGAATTCAATTCATAAAAAATATGTAAATTGCAGAGCACCCTTGGAGACTGTAGCGCACCAATGCGGATATAAACTGTCTCGATGCTGTATACTAATATTTATTAATGTTCGAGGGAATGCCCCCAATAAAATGAGGACCAAACCTCGGCACTCCTCACTTTGGAGTTACACAGTAATAAGGATTTGTTTGGTTTTTGCCATAGCATACTCAAAGGATGAGTTTAGAAAACAGGTTATATCATTCTGAAAAGTAATCAAAACATGCTTCAGAACTTGAAATATGTAAACGATTAGGTAAGTGATCCAAAATACTGAATGTTTTTGTCTGGGTACATATTCGTGTGAACTGAAGGACCCTTCAACAAACGGTGTCAGTATCTACTGTTTATGTTTGTACAGATAGCGAAATGGATGGACAACCTGGCAAAAGCACAGCCATTTGCAAAAAGTATCAGTATTGGCAAAACGTATGAAGGACGATCCATTAAATTACTGCGGGTAATGCATCATTTCAATCATTTACTGTTGTGAGGGCATTTTGCAGAGTGAAACATCAATGTATGGATGATTTACACTGTCTCCGGTAAAACGTAGGGTCAACCATCCATGCTAGCTGTATTCAGCCTCGTCATCACGCAGCAGTAGTTGGTGTGTAGCTATAAGAGATGTCAATGGCTTAGCCATAAATATTACTTATGCTTTCCAGCTGGAATCACGTGCATATCTATTTTATTGTAGCTGCGTTTCAATATAAAGGAGACAACATCTAAAAATGTAACTTTGGACAGTAATAGTTACTTTTTAATATTAGAAGATGGTGTCTATATTATTTTTTCGAAAGTATCTGATCTTAAATATTGTATCCTGTGCAATGGGGTGACAATGAATCAGATGATTTTAATTGCAGATAACAAAAAATCCAGGAAAACCGAAGATATTCATCGACTGCGGCATCCATTCGCGCGAGTGGATTTCTATCAGTACGTGCATTTGGATAATGGGTAAGGTATGATGCGTAGACACATTTTTCGCAACATTTTTACATATATCGTTCGCCTGAAAGATTTTCACTTCCGGCCGTTCAAGGTAAAGGAAAAGAGAGTGCATATTATACAGAATAAGTGTAAATGTTTTTATTCTTTACAGCTGGTGAATGAGTACGGCGTCAACTCTGAGTCAACTAGAATGGTTAACAACTTTGACTGGTACTTTGCTCCAGTTTTGAACCCAGATGGTTACGAGTACTCGCACGTCACGGTAGGTATTCTCTGTTAAACGTTTAGTTCTTGAAACTGTGAAGGTTAACCATATAAACGACTGCATGAATCAGTTAAACATTGACACCAAGACACCATAAAGCGGGCCTTTTAAAGTTGCAGTTAAGGAGTTTTCACGAATATTTTATTGTACTTTTTAGCAAATGTGCACGGTCTTTTTAGAAAACCATGCATAACTTCCACCACATTGTCTTTACTCATGATGTCTCCGACAATATTGTTTTTATCCTTAGTGTAATATTCTTATTTATAGTCCAGAATGTGGCGGAAGACAAGACGGCCTATTCCAGGGCATCGTTGCGTTGGCACAGATGCTAACAGGAACTGGAGCTACAAGTGGCAAGGTAAGAAAATAAATTAAAAAAATATCAAATTAAAAAAAAAGTCAGCACCACTTTGTGAAACAAATTCTTTAAGTTGATGAGAGCTATCCAAGAATAGTGACCACTTCGTTGGGCCCCACATCAGAGCTGTGCAAACCCAATAGTAAACGGATAGCAACTCCATCCGTCCGAATGTAGTTTCCGGATGCTAACTTTTAAAACAGTTGTCCAATGTTCTTCATATTTTGTGACGTGGATTAATAAAAAGTGACTGGCCTCAAGGCGAGAATTACATATTCGTTTCGACAAGATTGTTTTGCGAGAAGAAAAGAAAACTGAATTGACGAAGGATCAAACCTGCTCAGGATAGGACCCTAGATACGACTTCACATAAGGTCACAATTTAGTGTCCATGGCCTGAACGTAAAAGTCATGTTTCCATAAAATGCTTAAAATGTAATGGAAGGGGAGGGGGCTTGATTCCTGGTCATTATTCTGTTTGGGAATAACAATTACTATAGACGGAGCATATGTATGTGTAGGTTCTAATGTCATACATCTGCACAAAGGATCAGATTTGGGAACACTTAGTAATATTTTGGGCAGTAACATCTGCTACAAAAATGTGATCAGCCATATGTGCTACTCAGCACGAGTTCCCGGTAAAATGTTGGCTTGCTTTTTCTTTGTGTTTAAATTCTTTTATAAGCCTTGATTTTTATAAAATTTAGAGAAAATGCTCATACTGAAAACGTGTACTCTGACAGTGCCGATTGCAACTTAAGTCTAATTGCGTGGAACGGATTGCTCTTAATTATAGTATGGATACTAGATTTATATCCCTTGTGAAAGGACCTTTGATTTAGCTATCAGCATGCTTATAGTTCCAGAGATTATAATGGTCCGGGTCAACAGCTTTCCAATGAGCCCAAAGCGCGCCGAGGAAAGCTGTTGACTCAGTACGAAAGTTTGCACTGAAAGAGTCCAATATATGTCAACTCAAATAGGATCATCTTGGGGTCAATGTAGCGACACCTGGCCGGGAGAGAAGCCGTTCTCTGAACCATGCACAAAACTAGCATCGGAGTACATCACAAGAGAAAAAAATAACATGATACTGTACATCAATGCCCATTCTTACACTCAGCTGATCTTTCCACCTTACGGCTATGAACATGGTGCTAAGCCACCAGATTATGAAGAACTGGTAAGATTAATGCACATTTTCTTGCTTACAGAAATTTCATAAGTACAATTTGCAGATTGAAGGTGGCACTACAACAAGACTATCAGACACTTTCGACTAGCTGACATTCTTAAAAATTAACAAATATCATTATCATCGATATTATCGCATTCGTTAAATCATTAAATTGGAACGGGATAATTATAAGAGATTTACAAATGTTGATTACCAGGACTAACCAGCATTTAAAAAAATTAGTGGCTCAGCATTCATACTTGGACTCTTGGATTCAGTGCGTGCATCATGACTATGGGTGATACCTTTTTTCTCATTTTGAATGCCCGATGCTTATAACAATGCCACATTAAGTGTCGGAGAACTGTCATTCTCACAAGGAAACATCATATTATTAAATGTTACCGATAAATCTGGCAGAAATCAGATTTTCAAAATTTACTTAGCGCAATGGGCATCCATGCAAAATGGTACATTTTTTTCTGTGGAAGTTTCATGGAATGAATCTTTTAATTTCAATATGTAAATGCTGCTGTCTTGTGCTTTTGATCGATCGGCTCAACTGATGTGAATTTGTGATGGCACGAATTATAACATTTTTGCTGGTTTAACAGAAAAGAGTGGCATTTGTTGCAAGAGATGCTGTTAAAGCCAGTTATGGGAGAACATTTACAGTGGGAACTCCGTGGGAAATTTTGTGTAAGTTATCAGAAAGTATGTCTGTTGTCACATATAGACTTCCATTTATGAATTCATCTTGAATTAGTCCGTTATATTTGAATTTATTTATGCAATGTAAAATTGAAGGACAATTGCTAATTCACCAACATATTTATCCATGTTTTATCTATTTTTAGCATGTATAATTTGGTACCCTGAATCACAATAGTGCGACAACTCTGAAATTAAATATCAGTTATTTTAGCAATGTCTGTGTGCGCTGCTTCAGATCAAGCCATTTCTGCTGATAACTTAAAAAAGTTGGTGTGCAATTTGAAAGAAACTGACTTGTTAAACAACTCTCACAGATAGAAACCCTTTTTGCAATTCTTGCTGTATCCCTTTGTATTTAAAGTAGCATCATATAGTCTTCTGGAAACAATAAAATATTATATACTTTTAGCCTATTGTTTGAAACACTAAATACAAAAGGCCACATAGCTCTCTCTTCCTCCCGCAATGGCCCCCTGTATTGAACATTAGATCCTTGGTAGCCTGATGCTATATTTGCTGATCTGCATTTGACATTGACCTACTTTTCCCAGGTCATGACTTCGTTTCAGGTTAGCGGACATGTAAGTCAGTTGACGTTTGCGTAAAGTCGACATTAGTGGAAAACCTGTGGGTTATGGTTGTTATTTTACATGGACGGTAAAATCATGGATATCTTGTGAAGCGTAGGCCTACTTGTGTCACACATTGAATGTGAACTTTGATGTGCATGCAGGACTGGCCGTGCAATTATGAGGGCTGGCTGAAAAGTTATAAGTGTAGCTGTGAAAGACACGTACAAAGTGGATCGTTTTCCTTCATTTACCTACATAGTCCCCTTCCAGGTTTACACTCTTTTGTCAGCGATGCTGCAAAGCCTGGATGCCAAGAAGAAATATTCTTCAGTCACCCTTAAAAAGTCATTCCCCACGGAAATGACGTCATCATTACTAGGAGAATGGCGACTGGCTAGTTGCTTTTTTTCAATTTGGGAAATAGGTGGAAGTCTGACGGTGCTAAATTGGGTGAATAAGGGGGATGGTCAATGGGTTCGAGGCCACAATCATGGATGGCTGACATGGCAGACACCGATTTGGGAACAGGCGCATTGTCTTGGTATAGAAGGAATCCTATAGAGAGCATTCCTCGTTGCTTAGCTTTGATAGCTTCACGCAACTGTCTCAGTTGGTCAGCATAAAATCTTCCATTGATTATCTGGCCTTTTTTAAGATAGTCAATCAGCAGAATACGCTCGTAATCCAAAAGACTGAAGCCATCACCTTTCCAGCAGAAGGGACCTACTTGGCTTTTTAGGGGTGGTGGTGATCCCGGACGCTTCCATTGTTCAGACTGAATTTTGGATTCTGGTTCAAAGTGATGAATCCAGGTCTCATCCATGTTTACAAATCGGGCCAAAAATAATCGGAATCAGCTTCAAAATGACTTAAATTGTTAAGGGACGCCAGGAATCATACATGTTTCTGATCCGCTGTCAAGAGCTTTGGCAGCAATATTGCAGAAACTTCTGTCATTTTCAATTCCTTGGTTGATAAAGTGCTCAACCCTCTCATGAAAGATGCTCAGAAGACTGGCAATATGTTGAGTGGTCAATCGTCGATTTGCCATGACCATGTCATGCACCCGGGTAATTGTTTCGAGAGGTGTTGCTTTTGAAGGCCTTCTCGGAAGCTCGTCATCATCAAGGCTCTGTCTACCATGCTTGAATTCTGCAGCGCATTTCTAAACAGTGGAAAAGGAAGTGGCATCATCCCCTTAAGTGGAGAAAATGTCGACATGCATCTGTCTGGGATTTAGCCTTTTCAGATGTAGGTACTTGATGACTACCATATAGCCAGTTTTGTCCATTTTTTGGCGATTCCAATGGGCAGGTTCACAAGATGGCCTGGTTCAAAAACAGTTATCACACAACAAAGTTGCAGTTCTTATGTTTGTGATTCATTAAATTAATGTACTTGTGGTGCCAAAAGTTTGTTTCAGTCCGATTGAGATATCCCACGCAAGCTTAGAACTTTTCATCAAGCCCTCATATTTGGATTATTACATGATGTACGGATGACTTTGACATGCCAATGGAAAGTCACACGCATCAAAAATTGATCTGACCACAAGACATTATACATATCTCACGATTATTATTATTATCATCATCATCATCATCATCATCATCATCATCATCATCATCATTACTTTAACTATAATAATCTATTGTACTGCTATATGGGAATCAGCTCTTTGGCAGAAATGATGAAGGCAGCTTACATAGTAACAATACAAATACAGATCGCACATGTAAATCCATAGTGCAGGAAGAAAGCTCCAGAGCGCGAGAATGCAAGTTCTCGAAATATTGATATCAGCCAAAATCGGTCTTTTCTCTACCCCTGACCTTTGACCAATTAAAATATTATATTCTTCATAAGAGTAAGGCACTTAAGAAAACAAAGGCGGGGTTTAAATACAGATATGTGACAATTTCCATTAAAATGCTGTTTTATGCATAGATTTAACGCAATTGACAGAAAAACTAAAATTCGTATGCACGCGGCTCTTAAACTTTGAAAACTTCGCTGTATAATTAAGATCGATGGCGCTGTCAACTTTATGTCCAACTTAGGGGTGCTTACAAGATACGGTTACGGGATAAGATGACAGAATGACCACACTGCAGAGAAACCAGACTTAAAGAATAAACAGAAGACTTTCGGTAGTAATTCAAACTGAATAAACATACACCTTAATTCACATGTGCAAAACATCCACATACCACACGTACATGATCTCTTGTTGACACCTTAGATATCTTGCCAGCTTAGAACAAGTACCTACATTATTACGGTCTACAGCATATATATATATATTCATTATGCAGATAATCATAACAGAATGACGGTTGAATCAGGCCGTCAGCGTAGATCTATGTCAAGGTAAATTAGCCATACAGTTCATGATTCTCATGAAAAATAAAACAAGGAAATAAATCTAATTACACAGTACATAATTTCATGTGGGTGCACGGTTGACAGAGTTCCTACCACTCTGTCTGTACACGGTGGTTTTCTCCGAGTCCTTCGGTTTCCTCCACCAAAAATGTGCCATGTAGGGGGATTAACATAGGCTTGGCCTTTTTCGCAATCCATGTAAAAGATATGGGTCTATACATAGATTCATTGTGAATGATAGCAAAATTTTGAGTGAATCTGTGACATCATACGTTATTTCACAAAGTTTCAAGTAACAGTTAAATGTAGTAACTATTTCCTTATGCCAAGTGAACATCACACGAATATAAACGGAAGTATTTCACACTTCATAAGTAAAGATAACAATTAAAATTAAAACAGTTCAGATTCGTCAAGCTAGTCTTTCACAAACTTGAAGCCATGAACCTCGATTACCTCATTTTACATGAAGTATACGTAACACACCAATACCAGTCAGCAACTTGCATATCCAAGTAGTAAACAACACAATATTGTGAGGATGATCCGAGGACAACCGTTTATGAACTAACACAAAACAGATAACAAGTCTCATTTCACACTCATTTCAACACACTTATGTCACCGTCATAATTATATCGCATCAAATTCGCTTGTAAATCAGTGGAGTAAATAACCATACATAAGGGTGAAACATGTTGCCAAATAATAAAATGAAATATATTGGTAAAATAAAACCAGATTGTAAAGATTGATTATGATACATGTGATCTACATGGCCTCAGCTCTGGCCCAATAATACTCGCTGCTGAATTCTGCACTGTACAGAGGCTAACCACAGACATACACCACAGAGATTTTAATGCTCGATCTGCTTACACTTATAAATTGTAAGGCCTTATTAAATAGATTAACCCCAGAGTGTACAAGCTCGAAGTGCACAGCCCACGGCAGCAAGATGGTTCCTACTGAACGTATTGCAGGTTATAGACGAGGTGTCGAACCATTCCATGCTAAAATGCAAGAATCATGCGACTGGGTTTCTCTAAAAGCTTTTATAAGGGATGTTGCGCAGGCAAGGGAAAGTTTGTTTTGTCATATGTGCAGCAGGCTTGTGGAACGGTCAACAGCCATTATTCTTTACCATAATTGAACATATAATATAGTAACAAAATTAAGGAAAGATAAATACGAATCAATGTCATATCTCGATAATTTGTAACTTGTCTCCTACCCAGTAATACTCCTGCTAACCGTGTACGCATATTGTACGAGCACTAAGATAGCATACTTAAGCTACATGCATAGCCATATACAGCACGAGGCACTTTCTTAGTTACATCTTTTATTAAGCTCTGCTCCCGATTTCATACTCAATGAAAGATCGTGCATGGCGAAGTTAAGAATATACTAATGACGAATCACACTATCAGATCACTTCAGCGTCTCTCTGGTCTGGAGATGTTTATATTTATTGGTCTGCTGCATGTGCAGTTGCACAGTTTTATTGAATATTAGCAGATTACGTAGTCACAATAGAGATAAAGATCGTACATGTAAATCCATTGAGCGGGAAGAGAGCTCCAGAGCGTGAGAATGCAGGTTCCCCAAATATTTATACTCGCCCAAATCGGCCTTTTCTCCACCCCTGACCTTTGACCAATTAAAACTCTAGATTCTTCATAAAATTAAGGAACTTAAAAAAGCCAAGGTGGGATTCAAATACATATATATGACAACCTTATTAAAATGTTGTTTTATGCAAATTTATTTAACGTTGTTCACAGAAAAACTGAAATTTGTATGCGCATGGCTCTCAAACTTTCCAAACTTAGCTGTATAAATAAGATCCATGGCGCTGTAAACCTTATGTCGCACTTATGGGTGGCGACAAGATAAGGTTACAGGATAAAATCACAAAATGGCCACCGGCAAAGAAGCCAGATTTAAAGAATAAACAGAAGACTTTCGGTAGAAATTCAAATTAGATAAATCTACACGTTAATTTATATGTGGAGAACAGATCATCATCATTACTTTATCATTATTGAGTGTAAAAGCAAGTCATTGAGTGACCAGCGGTAGCATTGCTTTTTTGGACTTTGGCGTAGTTAAAGAATGTTTAGACACATAAGAAGCAACATGAAGGGAAGATGAAAAGCTGAAAGTAGCCGTCCCGCTGGGCAGCACATGTTTTTATTGGATCTTGAGGCAAAATATGACAAAATTTTCAAGTGCTGTTAGGATGGACTTCATTCATTGAAGATTTTGTAGTTTTATATTTTTACTGACATAGACACGAGCGTTTTGAACAAGATTTTACACGAGTACCCATAACATGCAGACATAAGTTGGGTAAAGTTAGTGAGACCTGGAAATATACATACAACGATTAATACGAAGTAACATACACGATCACTCTTATATTCTCATAAGCATAATATACACAATCCCAACTATAATAAGACCATTAGAAAGCATTGAATATTTTGAGTGCATTTTCTTTTCCGAAATGTAATATGTAAGACCGCACATGCTCTTCCTTTGTCACGAACACAGTTACGTAACTACAAAAATATTTGACCTACACAAATTCTCGCTTCAAGCGTGATACAAGTATAGAATGAAGTGTTCACTTGTTCATTCGTTGGGCTCCCCAACAGTCATTGTAATAAATGTTCAACTTTGTTTCTTCTGGCGTCCAGAGCATGAGGCTCGCAACAAATATGTCTGAACTTTGTGAAACCGCAGTTTCTCATAACGTTTGGGCAGCAAGGCCTGTAATTGTAAAGTTAATTTTCTGAAAGGATTTGATCACATTTATCAATGTTTCAATAGACACTTTTAAAATTGAACCCATATTGGTATGAGACAAGTTTTCTCTTTTTGATATCCGATATATAGATGTAGAAACGGTATGGTCATATATGGACGATAAAGACATCGGTTCGTCCCAAATGTTTACATCTTCATGTATTTTCAGGTTTAACTTGACAACTTTATGCCATAAGTAACCATGCCATGTTGGCATACATAGCTCCTCGCTCATGTTCCTGCTTTGTATTGTTGTCCGCTGTGTCATAAAATGATGCCTAATCTTGTGGTAACGTCAAATCTCATTTGTCCAATTTAGGTGCAATATACACATAATCATACATTTGTCGACACAAGCAGTCTTCTGATATGGGAACACAAATCGAATTCTCTACATTGTCCAAGGCATATGATACTATTACATTCAAACAGCATTATTGCCTAATTTGCACACGGTTTTGACGAACACTATTTAAGCTTGTAGCATATAGCCTAGTTTTTGACATCAAATGAAACCTATGACAAGATCGGATAAACGTTAAACAATACCAGGAACTGCTCATATGCTAAGATAAAGATTCAAGGGGAAAAAACAATGAGGAATTGATGATAAAAGTGTTAAATCAATGACGTATTCATGATGTGTTAAAATTAATGACGTATTTATGATAAATGGGTGAAAATCAATGACGTATTCATGATCAGATCTTTTAACCAATGACGTTTTCATGATAAACATGTTCTTTCAGATGCTGCCAAAGGGACAAGTCTGGATTGGGCCAAGGGAAATGCCAGAATAAAGTATTCATATGCTTTGGAAATGCGGCCAGCATCTTATTGGGATGGTGGGTTTATCCTTCCACCTGTGCCGCACATACGCGAAAGTGGGGAAGAATGGTTTAACGCTTTGGCTGCCATAACTAAAGAATTTAAAGTATAAAATAAAATGCAATATTTTTGCATCTCAATCATGAAAGGGCGTCTACGATACTCTATGTTTATGAACAGATTCAGGTAAAAATGGTTTCACTTTCCATGTTGTAATAATCAATAAATTACCTTAATTTTAATGTTGTCGGCTTTAGTTTGCCTGTAAGTGTTGCGCTTCTATCAACTCTTGTGAAGGCTTTAGAACAACCTCTAGTCAACCGTTTCACCACTGCTTCTGTTTAAGTTTTTGATTTAGTCTTACTAGACGGCTACTTAGGTGTTAATATATGTGTACAAATATGTTCATGTATTATCTATATGCTTATGTATGGTGAGCTGCCGGGATCTAAACAGCATGCATTTTTTTCAACGTGCCGGCTCAAGAGAAAGTTGCATCAAAATGCATATTAAGGCATTGGGTTTCTCTGAGTGAGAAAGCCCGAGGATGTGTTAGCAGAATAAATGTCGTGAGTGTCCTCACATTTGCATGTTAAACCTTGCCCAGAAACAGACATCTATTTTACAATAGAAAAGTAGCACCAATGACATGCAAGGAACAAAAAACAATGACTTCTTGACATTGAGAAAAATGCTACGTACGGCCTCCTGAATGTACGCCTCCGTTAAGTTTGATACAAGAACACTGGTCTGTCTGTCTGTCTGTCTGTCTGTCTGTCTCTGCCTCTCTCTCTCTTTATTTCTCTGTGTAACAGTGACGTATGCTCTCATTAGTCAATTCGATATTTCGAAAATGGTTGCAAATCGGAAAAGTACCAACAGCACAACCTGCATGACGATAGAAGGATTGTCAACGTGCCTTACCAATAGGTTTTATGGCAAAGTGGTCCATGGTTTTAAAAAAAGAGATGAAAAGGCAATAGAACATACACAAGTAGACCAATGCACACCGCATGCTGACAAAAATTAGGTCCGGACTTGTGCAGGTGGTGTGTCGTAGTAAATATATGTAACGATAAAGTGACGAAGAGTTATAAAAATATATACATGAACTTCCTCATAATGGATAAACCTTTTCTTCGGCGCTCAACGCGAATAGAGGAAAGATTTTGACTCTTCTCCACGCCGAAAGTGTTACGGGTAACACTGCATACATTGGTATGACTGCGCCGATCGGATTCCTAGACGCGAAAACGTCGCACTGAATGATTTCCAGGCCGAAGCATAGTTAAGAAAGGAAAATGTTCAAAGTTAAATGTTACCGTCTGGGTCAAGTTTCAAACGACAGGAAAATCGTTGCAGGAGAAAGAAAGAGGACGAAAAAAAAGTAAAGAATACTTAAACATACAAAAACTTATGGCATATTCAGGACTTAAGATGGTTATCTTTCGAGATACATGTACTGAACGCCTAGTATACCACAAGCTTTGGTTAATGATACCAACACTCTATATACACCTTACAGCTATCAGGACTTCAAATATGTTTATTCCCTCAATATGTGTCTTATAACACATGAGCCAACTATGGATTGCACTTCTCCAATCCTGCTTTTTTCCAATTGAAATGTCTAGTTAGAAACATACACAGAGGAGACAACACATATAAAACTACGCCCCCTATGACGGTACAGGGAGCAGCTAACAGCAACATTCTCTAACACTGCTTTTCAAAGAATAAAGGAACCTGTCTTAAGGTACCACCCACAGCACCTGTGAAAATGGTCCTTTCTAACAGGTGGTCCCTTAAGGCAGGTAGAATTAAACTAAAATATGCTGATGGGGATGTTTTGACTGGTCCTGTAGCACAGGCGGTCCCTATGCAGAGGTGCGCTTATTGGCAGGGTCTACAGTACATTTTTGCACACACACATGGAATGATTTTTTGCATTACAGTCCCTTCAAATAATGTCCAAAAAGGAACATGTCTTAAAGTTGTGAGGCAAACCTTTGAGATTCTCCTAAAATTGGAGAGCTACATGACTGGCTTAATACCTGTTTATCTAAAAGAAGGCTGAGGGTTGTTATAAATGGACAATCTTCAGGTTGGATAAACGTAGGAGCAGGTGTCCCACAAGGCTCAATATTGGGTCCATTCTATTTTTAATTCACGTGGATTACCTTGCCTCAAGAATCAAATTAGACGTCGGCATGCTCGCAGATGACACGTCCTTATTCCTAATCAGTGATACAAATGACGTCGATATTGCTTCTATGGTACTGAACGGTGGCTTAGGGGCAATTTCTTTGCTGGACTAATCAATAAATTATACAACGAAACGAGCCCCCCCCCCAAAAAAAAAAAAAACTGAACTCCTGCACATTATTACACTCAAGCAACACAATTTCCCTTTTTATCTGAATGGTACAAAATATCGAAGAGCTACATAGTCATAGACATCTTGGAGCCGCATTTCATAGCAAAGGCACTTGGCATGATCAGATCTCATCCGTTCCTTTGCAATGAACATGCAAACTGCGTGAGAAGACTGATGTTCATTTCAAATAGAAAGGCACATGAAAAAATACATTCTGTTTATATAAGACATCTAATGGAACGTGCAGATGTCCTGTGACCTAACTGAACCGAGGAGCAATACGGCCCCCAGAGCAAAATCAGCTCACAGCCGCCACAGTATTGTCCCGAGCGAGCCGTCTTTATAAAGAACACAACGGGAACCTCTATATTGTCGAAGAAAAAAGCACAATCTTGTGTACATGTATAAGATAATTCATGGGACAGCGCCAGCCCACTTAAACCCCCGCATCCCGTAGGTTACTCCTTCTGTGCATAATCCTCAAAACATAAATGGCATTCCTGTTTTTCCATGCAGCACAAAATTGTGACATGATTCTTTCTTTCCCTCTACTCTTCAACTTTGGAACTCTTTGAATACTGACACAAAATCGAGACCAACAGCAGTATCTGTCAAGAGAAAACGCAACAGTACATTAGCTAAAGTTCCCGGATGCTTCTCTCAAGGTGCAAGGCGGGGACAAAATCGTCATGCTCAGTCACGTACGCAGTCTAGCTCCTTGAATGATCATTCACATCTGGTTGACAATCCTAAATGTTCCTGTGGTAAAATTTAAACCACGGAGCATTTCCTTCTTATCCATCATTTTCACGCTTTTCTAAGAACACAACCATTTACTGGCTTAGAAGAATAAACCTCCATGTGGACTGATGCCCTTATGTTTGGCGACCTAAACCTCACTGACTACCAGCTGTAAAATATTCATGATCGTTTATAACTATAACATTCACACTTAAATATTTTAATTTGTACTATATACTCATATCAAACACTTTCACCCGTTTGTTCTTCATTTAATTACATGGTTGGTATTGCTTAGAGCCACCTTCTATTATAAAGAAATTAATTTTTGTACAAGGAGAGGAGTCCCATATAGGTGTTGCACACTTGCTTTTTAATCCGATTACGTATGAAATAAAATATCTTTAAACTAAACTATTCTCCTCAAACAGCGACAGTTTTGTGATACGCTATGTCAACTGCAAACAAATGATAAGATGTTTAAGTGGCTATAAATGGTAGCATGAAGAAATAAATGTGAAGCGTTGAGTAACAAATAAGAATTAGAATTGTTTTTGTTATCAAATTTTAGCCCTTGTCAGGTCTCGATGAATAATTCTCAGGAGTTTAGAGATTCGTACACCATATGTTGGGAAAAATACACTGGGGAAGCTCAAGCATAGAGACCCGTATCAGTTCATTAAAAATCACAATAATTTATAAAAGTAAAATATCCGTGAATTTTCTTCACAAGGTCCTTTAGGTTCTCAAACTGTTAATGTTATATAACACAGTGTTGGCTGTTTCCAATACACAACTGCGTTGTGGCCAAGATTGATCAATTACCTTCAGGACAAACTGCTTTGGTATTTAATGGTACCAATAAGGAAGACTTCGGAGAACATCATGTTGGGTCTGTTTAACTGGACGTGTCCTGTATTTCTTGTCGTAATTTTCTTACAAAGTGATATATCGCCTGTAAGATCACATCCTCAATGTCTGGATTTGAAACCTCCATTTGCTGTTCCTACAGCAAACGCACTATGCGGAAATTACACTGAGTTTGGATGTTGCTCGCACTCTCGTTATTCTGAAATATTGGCTAAGTTTAACAGTGAAAATGTATCACTTGACCCCCGTTGTAGCGAATATCTAAAGGATATGTTGTGTCAAGAATGTTCTCCCTACGCAGCTCACTTGTTTGATGTAGAGTCGACGTTGCAAGAGAACCCTTTACCTGGACTTTGTGATACATATTGTCGCAATTTGTACAGAAATTGCAAACATATAATCCCAAAAGTCACACAGAACGCGGAAGTGTTGGCATCTCTAGGGGACGAGAACACCTTTTGCAACTATGTGAAGCTGCCTGATGAGACGTATTGTTACCCGGACTTACTGACAAATACAGACTTGAACAGGGACATAGACCGCGACCGAAGAACCCAGCTGGGATGTCTGTGCCTGGAAGAATTTGCCAGAGACCTGAGGAACCCTCTTAACTTTCGATATCCAAATGACAATTCAGACAGAATTTTTGTCACTGAGCAACTTGGACTTGTCCATATATATTATAGAAATGGAACAAAACTGCCTGAGCCGTTCATGGACATGCAAGACAAAGTTTTGATAACAAGTAGACGCGGTGATGAACGGGGTCTTTTAGGATTGGCTTTTTCTCCAGACTTTAAATTTAATAAAACATTTTATTTAATCTACGTGTTGAGTATGAATGGTAAAGACCATGTGCGTCTCAGTGAATTCAGTGTTTCTTCAACAGATGAGAACAAGGCAAACATTTCTTCTGAGAGGATACTCTTCCAGGTCGAAAAGGATGAACCAAATCACAATGCAGGAGACGTGAGATGTATTGACTATTTATCCATTGATCTTTTGTAGCTTCAGAATTGTTAACCCTTAGACCCTTTTAGCCTTCGAAATTCCTGCTCATCTGAATAATCACTATGATTGCAAATGGGAATCCTGATATATAAGCTGTCTCATTTAAGCAGTGACACAAGTTGTCTTAATAGGAAATCAGCGTACAAACCAACAGTAAAATTGTTTACTTATGGAGACGCATACCCAATTTCAATAACTTCGGGGGTCGTTCATTAATGATTTTATTCTTGGTGGCATACTTGCACGGGGTTACGGTCAAATGGACAAACAAAGGCCCAACCTCGTGGCCAGAGCAAAAAGGCTTTACTCATAGCAATTTTCCTTAATCTACTGCGCGTTCACCCCATCCACTCAAATTCTACCAAGAAAGAATACTGCAAGTTTTGATGCAAATGGGTTTATATCATTTATCGTATCTAATTTACATTTACCTATTCAAACATAAGCTGAACAGAATACTCATCCTCATAAGCTTAGCGCTATCTTAAATGTAAAATTTTGATCAGCAGGAGCAAGGGGAGGGCTTTACAAATTTGCTGTAGGAAAATATTTGTGCCTGGAATACAGTATACATGGTCAGCTATATTACTAAATAGAAAGCATTGAGACCGCTGATTTGTCTGACGATCTGCTTAAAATCTTCCAAATGCTGCAGGGGTTCAGCTATTGAACCCTTTCAAATCTGAACTATTTTGACCGAGTGAACATTATTACTTTGCACGACTTATGGAATATTAAAATTCCCAGGGAAAACATTTTTTTCTTGATGATCCCATCAAAAAAAAAAAACAAAAAACAAACAAACAAAAAAAAACAAACAAAACAAAACAAAACAAAACAAAAAAGACAGACAGACGTTCATAAAAAATTATCTTACTAAACTGAGCAGTTTAACAAGAATATATATATGTGTGTGTGTGTGTGTGTGTGTGTGTGTGTGTGTGTGTGTGTGTGTGTGTCTGTGTGTGTGTGTGTACAAAGAGAGAGAGAGATTGTGATGTAAATTTCACTACAAAAACTTTTTGGATATAGAAAAAATAGATTCCTTTTCGTCATATGCGTTTAGGTTTTCTTTGGAGTTGACGGCTACCTGTACGTGTCATTAGGTGATGCTGGTGGCTTAGGCGACCCCCATGATAACGGCCAAAACAGGTATGTATAACGTTTAGTTGTAAACAAATCTAGGCCGGCGAATGGGCAGTTGCAGGAACGTCCGTTAAAGGTAGTGTTAATACTCTTTTCCTCATTACTATTATTGTCTATTTCTCTGACATTGAATGATGCTTGATATTTTTGTATTTTAAAACTATAACAAGAAGCTCTTCTGCTTTTGATCAATTTTAATATTTCCCAAAATGATAATGAGCCCGTTTGACATTACATTACATAGCATAATATGTAATTACATAATATAACAATGTATTCCATTATATTATAATTACAAATCTGAATATTTTTTGTTTTCATTTCCGAAGTAAATTCTATATTGCAGTCTCCTAAAGTTATGAAAGTTCCAACGTCAGTTGTCAACTAGAAATATTTGTTTTCCCCGTGGGCTAAGCTCGTTTCTCAATATTAGACAACGCCTTAACTTTTATTTTTATAAATTTTAATACGTATGCCATGTTACTTATTCGTCCAACTTTCAATCCATTTTACATTTTCTACAATCACATGATCAGCTAATTCTATGGTTTTATCTTAAGTTCTCACATTCTTTTATTGCATATTACTACTAATAATAATCTACTAGTACTGCTGCTTCTATCATTATTATTATTATTATTATTATTATTATTATCATTATCATTATTATTATTATTATTATTATTATTATTATTATTATCATTATCATTGTCATTATCATTATCATTATTATTATTATTGTTATTGTTATTGTTATTATTATTATTATTATCATTATTATTATTATCATTGTCATTATCATTATCATTATCATTATCATTATTATTATTATTGTTATTGTTATTGTTATTATTATTATTATTATTATTATTAGTAGTATTATTATTATTATCATTATTATTATTATTACTTGGTGAGATCATACAACTGATTCCTTGAGGTTAGGATGGCAAAATCAGACATGCATTTACGATGAAAATACCTCAATGCAAATAACTGGGCTATGGACCATGATAAAGTAGAAGAACGTGTATGGATGTTGTACTGTTCAATAATTCACAAACCCCTGGGTTTTGTACCAAAACCGTGGGCTTTGCCCACAAAACCCCGAGTTTTTAAACTAAACCTAGGGTATTTTATGTAAAACCGTGAGTTTTGCTCGCAAATCCCAGGGTTTTGTAAACTACCCAGGATAACAAAGCAAATATCAACAGTTTTAATTTTGTCCAATAATATGCAGAAAAATTAATAGATTAAGACTGACTTTCAGTTTCAGGGACCGTGCGACCGGGCTGGAGTTTCAGTGGCAGACGGCCTCTGATGTGCCGCTTAGTTAAAACCTACCGTTAATTACAAAACGACTACCACATCACATCATGATGATCATTATCTCAACATGACTAAGTCTAATTTTTTTACATAGTATTCTTTAACTCACCCTTCATTCCCACCATTCAGAACTTTGCATCTATTTCCATGGCAGCTCTGGTGAAAGATACTAAAGCTCTTATACGGGAGCTCTGCAACAGCAACTAAACAAAGTGCAAGGGTGAATGTATGACAGAATCCAAACAACAGCACTGTGAGCTAGCAGGGCCACATGCTTAGCGTGTCGGACTGCGGATCAAGAGGGGACCGGATCGACTCTACCCAAATCCTATTAATTAATTAATGAATTAATTACATTTATTTAATTGAGTGGAAATTTCGGACTTGGAATTTCTCAATGTTGAAGTTGTCGGTTCTTGTAAAAGAACAATACTCTGACGTCAGAAAATGTTGCTTTTTGGTTTGTTGTGCTTATATATCAACCGGTGGACGTGCGGGCACACTGAATCATTCGAGAGTTCCTGAAAAAGGTGCCAGGCAGTCTTGCGTGATTTCCAGTGCCAATCAACAAAAAAACACGTACACAACTCACTACTAGAAATTGGCAGTTTGTATTTGGGAAATGGCTGGCACAGGGAAATGCCGTTACAGACGGGATTTTCACCCTTGCACTTTGATTACTCCTTCACATCTGGGTCACGCCGGTCAAGGACAAGATGACCGCAACCAATACCTCTTGAATATTTCAGATAATGACTTTTGACAAATCGGGCCGAAAACGCTATTTAAATCATCCAAATTTCCAGGACTCCGTCATATATCGTGCGATAAATTAATTTATTTGCAACGGATCAAAAGGTTTACGCAAATAAAAGAGCTCGAGGCTGTGCATTCAGTGAATTTTGAACAATGAATGCACACCCCCTCCTTCTTTAACTAATACATAACCTATATTCTCATCGTGTCGCAAAGAGGTAGATCGTGCGCGTGGTAACCAATAATGATGTTAATGATCACAAAAAACTGAACCACTATTAGTTTGGGGCTAGCTTTAAGTTGAGTAGCCTAGCAAGGCCTGCCAAATAACAACTGTCATTGGTTAGTTACACAATGCTGGTTATTGCACTTTTTCAAAAACCCTGGGATACTCGATGTCACAAAACCCAGAGTTTTGCAATCTGGCAAAACTCACGGTGGTGTCCTGTTATTTCAAAATGTTACAAAACCCACAGTTATGTGGCAAAACTGAGGGGTTTGTGAATAAAACCGTGGGTTTTGTTAAAGAATAACAAAATCGAGGGATTTGTGATCAAAACTCAAGAGTTTTGCTCTTAAACTGTGGGCTTCGTGCTCAAAAATTGAAAGCAATAATCAAAGGGTTTCGTGCCTAAACCCTGGGTTTGGTTCATGAAACCCAAAATTTTCTACACAAAAACCAGAGTTTTGTAGCAAAACCCAGCGTTTTGTCCAAAATCACATCAAACTTCAATAACTGAGCAAGCCTCAAGGTTTTGTAAAAAAAAAAAAAAAAAAAAAAAAAAAAAACTAACAACAACAACAACAACAACAACAACAACAACAACACATGGGTTTTCTTAACGAAACCTAGGGTATTGTTATAAAACCTATGGTTTTGCTGACGAAACTCAGGGTTTTTAAACTCGGGGTTTTGTGAATTATTGAACAGTACAACGTTCATAAACGCGATGTCAACAACATTGCTGCAGTATGCCTGTTGAAGAAAGACTACAAAGTTGTCATGTTCGCAAGAATTGTTCCCCTGGTGGCAGAGTGTTTCAGTGATCATAAAGGGTATATTACAATTCCCGCCTACCAGACCTATGTTTGTCAGACATACGCGTTATGGACATCACAGCCATCTTTAGTGGCGCCCGATATGCGGTACTGCTACGGATGCGCTTTGAAATTAAACTTTCTGTCGAACTACCGAAACACTAGAAGCAGGATAATGGTATGTTGGCTTATTCACATATCCACGTCGGTTCATTCAACTTATTGAACTTTATGACATATGTATCTTACGTTTGTTTCCGAACGGACAATGATGGCTGCAACAATCTTTGTCATATTAACGCTTATAGCCAAATTGTTTATGTAATCTCAGTTTGAAACTCGCTGAATTCCACTTTACCAATCTAATAAACACCTATCAAAGTTTCCTGGGGAGTTTTCATGGGAGTTATCAATCACCCTGTGCAACAGTGCTTGGTTCGAGGGTACATTACCTTAGTCCTGCTGCATGTACCTCTTATACAACCAAGTAGGCAGTCCAGCCAAAATATAAATAAGGTTTGATCATGATTTAAAATGATGGCATCTGTCACATGTGCAAGGGTAAAACAACACGAACATACAAATGCTCCGTATGTGACCTGTGGATTACACAAAACATGACAATGTGGACATTCTTACTATAGGCTAATTGCCGCATCATCTGAAGGTTCTTTTTTATTGGGGATACTTTACGGTTTGATGCCAATCCGCCAATCTTTTGTATTCAAACTTGCCAGCAGGTTCTATAGGTGGGATGTCTGATCAGAATGGACCATTTTTTTTTATAAATACAATAGCTTATGGCCCATGTAATGCAGGGGGAAAGTGCCCTAGTGCCAACACGTTGTATGCCGTATATATGTGTGCTCCTTTCGGCTACTGGTAACTTCATCTTGATGCCTTCAGATCGGAGTGTAGGATCAATTAAGTATATTGTGACTGACTCTGTAGACAGAGCAAATCTGGAACTTTTAATACCTTTGACTCTTCAAGTAAACGATCCATTTCTTGGATGGGCTTGTGACGTCTTGTCGTAGATGCAAACAGTTGGTTGTTTAACAAATCCCTATTTGAATTGTATACTCTATTTAAAAATCAGTTGGCCGTACCATATGTTTGGTGCTATTTTTTGACAGCCATTCAATTCTGGTATCCATGACGCTTACGAACTTGAGTTAATTATTGCGAGGTTTTTGTTTGTTTGTTTGTTTGTTGTTTTTGTTTTATTATTATTTTTTCCGTTTTTCTATTTTTTAGTTTTACTGCACAGTTCTTATGATTATGCAGGTCAGCTCACTAACACATGATTTACAATTAGTCGTGCTATTCCATTTAACGTGTAATTTATTACATGTCAATTGTACGGTAGCTGCTCTTGCTGAACACAGGCCCATCCAGCCTGGTTTATTAGGTACTTGGCTGTCTTGTGGATATTTGGAAAAACATTGCATATTGTTATGATGGCATTTTTTCTTGAACCTACAAAGAAATAGAAATACTGACGTGTTGGGTCAACATATTTCATGTAACAATTCATTATGACTGTTAATAAGATGATACTTTACACGTTTTGCATTTTCGACTTACTCTCAAAACTCGTTGCATGGAATATTTTGGTTTTACTTATGGATACTGCATAATGTGTCCTTCTACCCACGAAATAATTGTGCTGTAATTGCTACATTTTTATGATTTTTCTTAAAATTATCTTTTGAAATAAATGAAAATTAAAATTACCTCTTAGCAAAAACTATTTGACCCGCTGTTTAGATATTGCAAGCAATATAACCTAGGGTCACGTTATTTACATTTTGGCCACCAGCAGACGCTGCAATTTTTTAAATAGGTTTTCGTTGTGTTAAGGTTATTTCTGACTACTTTACATAATCCGCGTTAAACCTCATGAAAATATAATCTGACCACGAATAATAAAAGTGTGCTAAATTTATGAGGATATTCTAATTATCGCAAAGATATTGGATTTCAAACTTTGTGACCACATATCGTTAAGCTGCTACACTTTATATATATATATGTATACACACACACACACATATATATATATATATATATATATATATATATATATATATATATATATATATATATATATATATATATATATATATATATATATATATATATATATATATATATATATATTTATTTATTTATTTATTTATTTATATGTCCATACAGTGCATATATTTCAATATAGTTAAATCGATTGCATTAGACGTTTTATTTTACACACGGACTTTTCCCAACTGGGCTTCTACCAACGTCGGGAAGAGGATGATGATGCAATAAATTTTAATTGTTTATAGATTTTCATTTAGGAATTTATTATTTTTCTATTTTATGAAGAAGAAATCAACATTTTATTTTCTTAGAAACCAAATGGCTTATTTCTTTGAGCTTGTCCGTTAGGTTATTTGGAGACACATAACTTTAATTTTGACCACTAGGTGCCGATGCGTTCTTCTCTATAAAAATATATATATTAGCTTTTTTCTACTCTAGAATAGTCAACCGAACCGTGTGCTCAATGTGATGATGTTTTAGTTCGTACCCTATACATATACTGTATGCTCAATGTGATGATGCTTCAGTCCGTACCCTACATATACTCTATGCTCAATGTAATGATGCTTTAGTCCGGACCCTATAGATACTGTATGCTCAATATGATGATGCTTTAGTCCGTACCCTATATATACTGTATGCTCAATGTGATGATGCTTTAGTACGTACCCTATGTATACTGTATGCTCAATCTGATGATGCTTTAGTACGTACCCTATATATACTGTATGCTCAATGTGATGATGCTTTAGTACGTACCCTATATATACTGTATGCTCAATGTGATGATGCTTTAGTACGTACCCTATATATACTGTATGCTCAATGTGATGATGCTTTAGTACGTACCCTATATATACTGTATGCTCAATGTGATGGTGCTTTAGTACGTACCCTATGTATACTGTATGCTCAATGTGATGATGCTTTAGGTCGCATGGCATGTTTTTGTGTGGCTTATTTCGAGTTGTTATCATGTTGGATGGTCAGCCCTTGTGAACGTAATTTGATATGTATGTACTCACGCTTAGATTTAGTGGCTGTTTTACGGGAAGGTAAATTTATTGAATATTGTCTGTGTGTTTTGCTTGTGTTTGTATTTTCTAACCATTTGCCCACATTGCTTTGATTTAACAGCAGCGTAATCATTTGTTTTTTTACAATAATTCTCAGGACCACTTTATGGGGCAAAATTCTACGTATTGATGTGAGGACATGGAACAATACGTCGCCATATTCCATACCATTGACTAACCCATATCATGGTCATGCCTCATTTCGACAAGAAATTTTTGCTTACGGCATGCGTAATGCATGGAGATGTGACGTGGACGAGGGACAGTCGTTCACAGGTATTGCTCGTAACATCACCACCATCGACAATGGATTGTAGTTGAAACGTTATTATTTACGGGGACCGAACGTTGATCCAGCGTGGCTTTTCTGTCGTTTCTTTTCTTTTCATATATTTTGACATTAAGGCTTGGATTGAGGTATATTTGTAAATGGGCATTTTAAGGAGATGAATATGACATCCTGTAAAAGATAGGCAGAACAAATGCTTCAGTGAATTGATTACTTTTTAAAAGACCGTGAGAAAAGCTTGTGCCCAGCCGACTTTGACGATTGAAATAAATGTGCGCCTGTCAGAGAAAGCGTGACAGGATTATAAATCTAAGTGAGCAAACATTTTGAAAAAATGTAACAGGTAATTCTCTTTTTAAATGCATTTCGAGAAATAATTAAAAATCGTCACAAAATTCCACCGTGTACTAAACGAATAAAAATAAAGTAAAATGGCACCCAGGACATGATATAAGAACTAATCTTCAAAGAATAATGATATTTATTTATAGAACCCTGTGCGGATAGCTTATTCGCGGACGGTTCAGGGGACGAGGCAGACGAATGTTATCCAACGGAAAAAGGTAGGCGATCTGCCCAATTTTCAAACCTGGTTGTAAGTTTAGCTGAAACACATGCATGAACAAACCTACAGAAACATGTACTTACAATTTTAGATTAATACATTGGGAAATCATGAGCATGTGCAGATAATAAAACAGTAAAGAGGGAGTAATTAAACCTTCATGGAGTAAAAAACATCTGATTATAAGTAGACTTGGTGTCATTTATTACATGATGATGATGATGATGATGATGATGACTTTATTGTTTTTGATCTTCTTCGTGTTCTTCTTCTTCTTCTTCTTCTTCTTCTTCTTCTTCTTCTTCTTCTTCTTCTTCTTCTTCTTCTTCTTCTTCTCTCTATTCTTCTCCTCCTCCTCTTACTCCTCCACCTCCTTCATCGTCATGTAAAACATACATCCACTAATGCTTGCTGTGATTAAACCCTCAGATCACTCTAAGGATATTATACTGACAATTTTTAGGCGAGATGGATAGCTTTCTTACGAACGATTTGGAACCCAGCGCGCCAAGGACCTCGGCTGGCCTCGAGTATTATGTTCAATGCAACTACATGTATGGTTTTTCGTGAATGAAAGGTCTTTTTACAAGAAACATGGATCTGGCATCCTTATTATAATCCAGCAGTTCCCTTAAAGTGATTCGACTTTAGTCGTCGTCGGTGCTGAAATAGTAAAGTAGTTTCATTTGCTCTATACGAGGTTATTATGTTTACTGACAACAACCGCTAACAGCTACACATTGAACTGAAGACTAACAATTTGCGCTATAAAAATGGCAAACACGAATATAAAGAGTGAACATTTGTCACGTGTTCCTCGCAGATGAAGCAAACTGTATGATAATTACCAGCTGTATTAAATTCTTTGATTTGAAAAGGTTTGCTCAAGAACATTCCGTCACGGAGATGAAAGGACGCATTTTTACAAAATTATGGTGTGCTTGAAAAGTGAGGAGATACATATATCAGGGTTGAAAGTAGGTAATTTTATCGGTTCTATCCTCAGAGTACATCTATTACTTTTCTCACACAATCTATCTATATTTCAGAATGTACGATGATAAGACATACACTTATCATGCAATCTCTACTTATGATATGGAGAAGAGTATTGGTTGTAAAGTTTGGCCAGAGTGCATCATTTGCATTACACATTTATTCCTTTAATCGCTGGTCGTGAGAAAAATCCTGAAGCCAGATAAAATTTCTCATGAAAGCATCTTCCATTCAAAAAACAATATATTCATTTTTATATACGTAATTCCGTGTTAAAAGCTTTCATTTTCTATACCTTTGTGTAGGTTATGGTAGAGGTCGTATCTTTTGTGGAGATGTGGGCCAAAGCCGACATGAGGAAATCAACATCATTACCAATGGCGGAAATTATGGATGGAAGACCAGGGAAGGAAATTCGTGTTTCAGAAACTCTAATAGATGCGGGTCAATAGGTGACGCCTTTTGTTCTTGGATTCCGTTATCATATATTATCTTCATTCATCCATCCATCCATCCATCCATCCACCCACCCATCCATCCATGCATCCGTCCGTCCGTCAATCTGTTCATTCATCCACGTAAGCAGTATCACATATATCAATAGGTAGACTGTCAACTTTTGCCAATTTTTACCTGCAGATTCGGAGGTTATGCCTATCTATACCTACAATCACACGGTGGGTCAGTCGGTGATTGGTGGTCGTATGTACAGAGGTTGTCTTTCCCCGAATCTAGAGGGTAGTTATGTGTACGGAGATTACAGAACAGGGTGAGATATGATGTTTATCTGAAGCAACCATATGGCATATCGAGTACGTCTGAAGGTAAAACCTTTCCATATTGAATGGTGGTTTAGTTTCGTGCAAGAAAAACACTTTTACGAAAAGATATCTTTCAGTTTCTTGACAATAATTATTTATTTTCTATTTAATAACAGTTGACTTCATTATCAAGAAATTGGGTTTCACTGAAGCATTTGTCCTGCCTACCTTTAACAGGATGCCATATTCACCTCCTTACAATGACCATTTATAAATATACCTCAACCCAGCCTTAATGTAATATATGTGAAAAGAAAAAGAAAAAAAAAAAAAGAAAAATACAGACAAAAAACCACGCTGGATCTACGTTAAGTCCCCGTGATTTCGGTCCAATTACGATACACTGTCTATGGTGGTGATGTTACGAGAAATACCTGTGAACGATTGTCCCTCGTTCACGTCACATCTCCATGCATTACATATGCGGTATGCAAAAATTTCATGTCGAAATGTGGCGTGACCATAATATGTGTTAGTCAAAGGTATGGGGCAGGCGATGTAGTTTTCCATGTCTTCACATCAACACATAGAATTACGCCTTATGACGTAGTCTTGAGAATTATTGTAAAGCAAATAATTACGCTGCTGTTAAATAACGTGGAATATCATTTTTTCTCACGAAGTGATGAGATGACGAGACGAAATAGTTGAAAATGTTCACAAAATCATTTTCGGTGCATTTACAATTTACTCTTACCACGAGTGATTTGATGATATGATTTGTGTTTGACTGCAATTAGGCATCATTTTCGTAAATACTGTAATGCAATTTCTAGAAACTGTGAAATAAATTGTTTTTGGAGTATTAACAATTCTTCCGAGTTTGTATCTAAAATCAAAGATGTAAAGGCAAAAAATATCAAATGTTTTGATTTTTCTACACTGTACACAAATCTACCCATAGATGAAGTCAAAAGTTCACTTTCAGAATTAATTAGCAAAATGTTTAAACATAATGGTAAACCATACATAAATATTAATTCATATACAAAGAAAGCATACTGGTCACACAATAAATATTCAAAAAGTAACGTTAAATCTTACACTGTTGAAACTTTGATAGATGCTATAAAATTTCTCTTGGATAATACTTTTGTTCAATGCGGACCATTGGTTTTTCAACAAATAAAAGGCATTCCAATGGGTAGCAACTGCTCCCCTTTACTGGCAGATCTATATTTAACCTGGCTTGAATTTAAGTATATGAATAAATTGATGAAAAAGGACTTTCAAATGGCTACAAAATTATCAAACAACGCAAGATATATTGATGACATTGCTTGTGTAAATGTACAAAATTTCAATGAAATTGCTAAAGAAATTTACCCAAAAGATATCCCTTTGGAGGGTAACAATTCAGATGGTTTCAGAGATGTATTTTTGGACTTGGATATTCAGGTCACTAATGACAGGTTTTGTATTAAAGTCTATCACAAAATAGATGAGTTTAACTTTGAAGTAGTTAATTATCCTTTCCCGGACAGTAATATTTCCGATACTATTGGATATAATACATTTTTGTCACAAATTTTGAGATTTGGTCGTATTTGTTCTAAATTTCAGGACTTTGCATCAAGAACCAAATTTATTTACAATAAACTTGAGTCAAGAGGATTCAAAGGTGTACTTTTGATCAAATATTTCTACAAATTTTGCTGTAAATATCCCGAGATGGTTAGAAAGTTTGGCTTCAATAATTTTAAAGATTTTAGACTTGCCTGTTTTGCTACTTAATTTCATCTTTTGACACCATTATGTTTAAACGTTCACCTTTCGGACATTTTAGGCTAGCTTGTTTTCTGTTAGGTAAACCCCCAGGGGCTACAGGTAGCAAGAAGCGGCCTACGACAGTTACAAGCTTGCCTAATTGTACTTGATATCTGGTTAATATTTTCATTGCATTCTTTTGACATAAATACAAAAGACTTCCATTCTTTTCTGACTTGCCCTATAATTCTACTGTTAACATCCAAAGATTATTAGAAAGTCTGGCTGCAATAATCTACAGTTTTTAGACTTGTCTGTTTTGCTACTTAACTTTATCTTTTGGCATCTTTCTGTTTTAATATTCACTATCGGACATTTTAGGCTTACATGTTTTCTGTTAGGTAAACCCCCAGGGGCTACAGGTAGCAAGAAGCGGCCTACGACAGTTGCATGTTTGCCTAATTGTACTTAAAATCCTGTTAAGAAAAATTGTTTTGATAGCATGTTTTTGGCATAAATGCTAATGACTTCCATTCTTTTCTGACATGCCTAAATGCACATTTACTCACTATTAAAAAATTACTCAAAATTGACAGTATTTTCTCAAGTGTCACAAACCTGACACATTAAGTTGACACATTGACTCAGGGTTGGCAGTTAAATAGAGCTTAATTGTTTGAGGAGTAGGTGTCATCATGGAGTTTGTTTTACATCTCTGGTACAGGATGTACATTGTTGCAGTCCTTGTTAGGATTTTCCTTGGTTTGTACATGTGGTCTAGCTGCAACTGTTTATTTTACAATCACTGGGACTGAATATAAAGCCCCAGCTTGTTTCCACTTCAGTTAAACATTGGCAGATGGTTTAACTAGGAAAAGCTGTCCAGCTAGAAAGGGTACATTTTGGTTCAGGGGTAAGTCAAATTGTTCTTATCTGAACCTGTACTATGAAAATTTGGTAATTATGGTTTGTTAGACAGGTATTCTTCTTTGATATGAAGCTCTGCATTTACAAGCAAAACTTCACATATTTAGCTAATTCATCAATTGCCACGTTCATATTTATTCATTATTATGTGGGTTGTCTTTGCTGAATATTTAGCTTAGGCAAGGAGCCGCTACTCAGAGAGACGTGTACGGGTAAAAGGCTCCGAAACATGTTGAGTAGTTACCCGCTGAAGACCCTTTAATTTATTTGGGCTGATACAGCCTATGTCAAAATTTTACAGAGGAACGTGTGCAATATAGACAATAGTAATTCCATATATATACAGGTTAGACAGGGACAGGTTAGCTTATGGAGAGTAAAGAGTTCGAACTGCGGAATAGGATATTGACTACTAGGAAGTGGTTCTGGGCAAAAAGACACAAATACAATGAACTAATACTTTATCATACAATGTGATAACTCCCTGTGAGAATTGATAATATGATTAAATATTTGACCCTATTATTAAATGAGGACGAAAATTACGTGATGACACATGAAGCAAAGGTATGTGATCACATGAAATCACATCCGGTCGTATTAAATCATGTGATTAAGCATTAAAAGATGGTATTAAAAATGGTACCAGAAGGAACAGGTTGTCAATTATTTGATCATCTGTCCCATTCCCTTTGGTAATAGGGAGCCTCAGTTTTTGTTAGGTCCAGGTGTATTTAATGGTACATTTAAAACGATTTTGTCATATTATCATATTCAAGATATGCTCAAATACATCCTGTTTCATCATATCATTAAATCAATCTAACTCATTCCACCCTAACGACGCATTTTCCTGCTAATATCTAAATGTCGTCTGCCTATTGTAATTTACTAATTAAGGGATTATTTTTCAAAATTTTGGATGAAACTTGCATGGAAGATCATTCTAAATTATATGTCCACGGTCAACAGCTTTCCTTGGCGCCCTTTGGGCGCATTGCGCCCAGAGCGCGCCAAGGAAAGCTGTTGACTCAGTCTTCTATCAGGGTGGAATGAGTTAAAAATATTGCCAAATGTGGCATTCCATATGGTTAAATGATTGTCCATTTAGAAAAAATCATTAAAATGACATTGAATATTTCAATACATGCATGTTTATTTGAACATGCCATTACCTACATTCAATGATACGATAAACACTGCTTAGTTATGTGTCATAGTAGTGAGCAAAGCAAGCTATGTGTTCCATGCATACTGTATATATATATATATATATATATATATATATATTTATATATATATATATATATATCTACATATTTGTGTGTGTGTGTGTGTGTGTGTGTGTGTGTGTGTGTATGTGTGTTGTATTTGTGTCTTTTTGTGCAGAACCACTTCCTAGTAGTCATTACCCTATTCCGCAGTCTAGACTCTTTACTCTCCATAAGCTGGCCTGTCACTGTATAACCCATACACATATAGAAGTACTAGTGTCCATATTGCACAAGTTCTTCTGTAGAATTTTGACATAGACTGTATTACCCCAAAATAAGTTAAAGGTTCTTCAGCGGGTAACTACTCAGGACATGTTTCGGAGTCTGTACCCGAACATGTCTCTCTGAGTAACAGCTTCTTCTCTAAGCTCAATATTCAGCAAAGACAACCCACATGATAATGAATGAATATGAACATGGCAATTGATGAATTAGATAAATACGTGAAGTTTTGCTTACAAATGCAGAGCTTCATTATGAAAGAATAATACCTGTCAAACAAAACATAATTACTAAATTTGTATAGCACAGGTTCAGAGAAGAACAATTGACTTACGTATGCACCAGTGTGTACCCTTTCTATCTGGGAAGCTTATCGTAATTAAACCACCTACCACTGTATAACTGCAGTAGAAACAAACTGGGGCATTATGTTCAGTCCCAGTGATTGTAAAATATCCAGTTGCAGCTAAAAAGTGCTGCAACCATGGCGTTCTGCACAAGAAATGTATAACAAACCCATAATGACACCTACTCCACAATTTGAAAGCCTCCAAAAAAAAACAAAACAAAAAAAACAAACAAAAAACTCTATTTCACTGCCAACCCTGAGTCAGTGTTTCAACGTAATGTGTAATTTGAGAAAAGACTGTCAATTTTAGCATTTTTTAAATATTGAGTAAATGTGCATTTAGGCATGTCAGACAAAAAAATGAAAGTCATTCGCATTTATGTCAAATACATGTTATCAAAACATAATTTGTCTTAACTCGATTTTAAGTACAAATATGCCAACGTGTTACTGTGGTCGGCCGCTGCTTGCTACGAACCCTCACCCCCCCCCCCCGTTAAGTGTAAATCTGCAATTAACGGGGAGCAGTTGCTACCCATTGGAAGGCCTTATATTTGTTAAATAACAATGGTCCGCATTGAACAAAAGCATTATCCAAAAGAAATATTCATAGCATCTATCAAAGTTTCATTTTAAGTTTTGATGTTACTTTTTTAATATTTATTGTGCGACCAACATGTTTTCTTTGTATATGAATTAATATTCATTTATTGTTCACCATTATGTTCAAACATTGTTGCTTATTAATTCTGGCATAGAACGTTTGACTTCCTGTATGGGTAGATTTGTGTAATGTATAGAAAAATATAAACATTTGATTTTTTTTTTGCTTTTAAATCTTTGATTTTAGATACAAACTTGGAAGAATTGCTAATACTCCAAAAACAATATATATCACAGTTTCTGGAAATTGAATGACAGTATTTATGGAAATGATTCCTAATTGCATTCTGATACAATGTTACTTCCTTTGAAAATTATTTTGTTGTACATTTTGAAGCACCAGCTTTAATTTAGATTTCAACGGGTTTTTATGATATTTGGGTATCCAGAACAAAAGTGGAATAGAGGGGTGTTTTTTTAGAAATTTTGATATATAAAATTCCTTTTCATCTCATCTTTATATGTATCTATCAATTTATCAATGGATTGTTTGTGTAATTTATATACGTCATTTTTTCGTGTCTGAAACATTATTTATGTCAAGTTCATTTTTTCAAAACATCCAGATAATATATATGGCGATCGTATATTTCTGCCAGGAGAATCTATCGTTTGAGAGAGAATATGAATGATGGCACTTGGTTCAACAATGAGGTTATCATGTGTGGTGATGATGTCTGCTTTAATGGACTCGTAGGTACATATGAAAGGTTCTTACTGGCGTTTGGTGAGGATCAGGATGGTGAGTTGCGGTGTTTCATAGAATGCTATATAATTGCTCTGTGCAATTAACATTTGACGGTCTTAACTACCCATCATGCACCAGGATGCCCGTCCTTATATGATTAAATTATGTAAAATGCATTATTCTTGGATAAAAAATATTATGAGTGCAAGATGCTGATGATACAGAAGGAAAAATATACATACATCAAATGCAATCGCAAAAGTATGTCGAAGGTCAACAATAGTCATTCAAAGCGATCGCCAGCGGCAAGGAAAGTTGGTAACGGAGAGTGTTGCTCTGCTAGGGAGACTAGAGGGCAGGTCATCTTGCCATTTCAATTGGCTGCTCACCCCCGCTTCTCATGCATCGACATACAAAGTATGTGGTGTCACAACCGTCCTGTGTGTGTGTGTGTGTGTGTGTGTGTGTGTGTGTGTTTGAATTATCAATGATAATATGCCACCAGGCGCATGAAACAGATGCCTTGCCATGTGTGCGCAAGGCATGCCATCCTATCCTACTTGCCTCTTCGCCACCTGCCTGTCAATGGAGAGGCTTTTGTCTAATATACAAAAGAATGTATAAAAAACATTGACCATACGGCCTGCACACACTGATATGTAGTGCAAAAGAGAGGTGTACATCAGAAATTTCAACAAAAAATAAACCTCTGCTTTCTTCTGGCATTACATTAAAGTTTATGCGGGTTCAAATAAAATGCAGTTTGCAGTTGCCATTAAAGCTTTAAAATCACGTTTGTTGCTGTGCGCTTGGCAAACACGCCGTTGATACAACTGCCTGACACAGTGGACCATCAAATACTCTGTCATAAAGAAAAAATAATAGAACATTGTATAAGCTTAGAAAGTATGGTGATCTAAAAGTGAAAAAAAATGCAATAGATTGAGAAATCAAGTACAAAGGTTAGCGAAAAGCAAAATGTGAGTATTTTGTAGACCAAATACATGAAAATAGAAATAACAGCATAGGCCTATGGCTTAGTTTTAAATCTCTGGGACGCCAACAGAAAACGGGGTTAAGCAAAGTAAATACAGCCTAAGGTCAGACAGTGGTGAGACTTGACATTATCACAAACAAGTAGCTGGAATGTTTAACACATTCTTTTCATCAATAGCTGAAACGCTGGTAAAAAATCTTCCCCGAGCAAAGGGGAAGTTTGGTATAGAAAAGGTAAAGAGCTGCTACGAAAGCAAAAGTGTAGTAGAAAATGGTTTCTGTCTACGTTAGGTGACTGATGATTAAAACAATGGCTTATGAAGAACATAGAAAGTGGAAGCAAGCACTGCATTGGATTACATACCAGCTAGGTTTGTCCAGGACGGTGCAGAAAATCTAAAAAAGACCCTTTACACATATTATTAACCTCTCTATAAGGACAGTGCAAGTTCCAAAGGAACTTAAATCAGCTAGAGTTGTACCACTTTATAAAAGACAGGACAGATTGGATACGAGCAACTATCGGCCAGTATCTATTTTGTGAATTTTGTCAAAGATCAATGAAAGGTCAATGCATGATCAACTCAAAGAGAAAGGTTTGTTGTACAAGTTTCAGTCACGTTCCCGTCTCTAGTATTTGACAGACACGTGCCTATTACCTTACCGATTTTGTGAAGGAGAAAAATACTGACGTAGATGTTATGACTGGTATGGTACTATTGGATTTGAGAGAGGCTTTTCACATAGGGGACCATCAAACACTGTGTCACAAATTATCATTGATGGGCCAAGACAGTAATTCTGTTAAGTAGTTTGAATCCTACCTCAGTGATAGATCATAGGTAGTGAATGTAAATGGAAAACTGTCTGACGTAAGGGCCATTACATGTGGGATGCCACAGGGGTCAATCCTAGGGCCCCTATTATTTCAGATCTATGTAAATGACTTGGAGATGACCGTCAACTGTGGTCTCATGCTCTATGCAGATGACTCAGCCTTTTTAGTCAGTGGCAAAGATGTAAAGCAAATGGAAAAGAGATTAAGTGACACCATAGAATCCACAAGTGAATGGTTAATCGACGACAAATTATCGTTACACCTTGGAAAAAACGTAATCCATATTGTTCGGACCTTGAAACAGAATAAAAAACATTAAATTAACAGTGCCATGTGCAGACAAAAAGTTTGAGCAGAAACAAATTGGAAAATATTCAGGTCTTTCCATGGACAGTTCATTATCTGGATACGTGATAGCAAAGAAGATTATCTTAAAATGCAACAGCAGACTTAAATTTTTGTACTGACATCATGATTGCCTAGACATGCACACCAAAAAGTTAATGTGTCTCTCTTTGATCCAGCGTCACTACGATTATGCATGTTCCAGCTGGTACTCATCAGTCTCGGCTATCCTGAAACATAAATTACAGACCAATCAAAATAAAATGATCAGAGTTTTCCTCGGTAAAGGATCTACAGAACATGTAGGCAGCAATGAACTACAGAGGATAAACTGGTTAGATGTAGAGAGTACAGTAAATCAGATAAAGTTGAACAGCATGCATAAAATAGTACACCTGAGGTCCCCAAATGATCGGATAGAGAAGTTTGCAAACTATGCAAACAGAAATAGATACTACACAAGAAATTCAGATATGATGTTTAAATTACGAATTACCAAACAAACACGGGGCAAAGCACATTTACTTGGACAAGAATAAAGCAGTGGAATGACTTGCCTACTCATATTCGGAAATAGAAAATCATAATATATTCAAAACCACAGTAAAGCAATACTTTATAAATAAAATTTCGATGAAACAGAAAAAACTATACCTTTTAACTGAATCACCTGCCACCTCTTTATAGACAATAAGTCAAGAAGGATTATACGGATTTCTTATACAACCATGCTTGTGCATTGTAGGGTAACGTGACGCATCTATTGAGAGAGAGAGAGAGAGAGAGAGAGAGAGAGAGAGAGAGAGAGAGAGAGAGAGAGAGAGAGAGAGAGAGAGAGAGAGAGAGAGAGAGGAGAGAGAGAGAGAGAGAGAGAGAGAGAGAGAGAGAGAGAGAGAGAGAGAGAGAGAGAGAGAGAGAGAGAGAGAGAGAGAGAGAGAGAGAGAGAGAGAGAGAGAGATTTTAATGTTTGTGTATATGTTATGCAGAAATGATGTGTAGGGCCACCATGGAAATAAGTTATTGAAACTTTCTGGTGACATCCTAGGTTCTTTTAAAGACTTATTGTATGTATTACAGTCCAATGTAACTATGTGAACCTGAATCAAATCAAATCAAATCAAATCAAATCAAATTTCCACATTCACGCAGGCGTTCTGTTTAATGCTGAAATCTTGTTGGCCTATGTTGTCACGCCTTGGGTCACTTCGTGCCCAAGGAGCTGCCGTGATTCTAACAAACATGTTATCATGTAAATTATGATCAGTTTGTTTTGAAGTCCACATGTGGACTTCAAAACAAACTGATTGTAATTTACATGATAACATGAAGGACATAAGTCAAACGCTATCTATCACTTAGAATCACCAGAACTCGTACATGCATAACTTAGCCTACGTGATAAAATTTTGAAGTGTATTTGTCCAAAGTGATTTCACGCATTTTGATTGAAAGCCTGATATGGACACGATACGTACAGTATATACGTTCTAAAAATCAATTGACTTGCTTGTTTTGTAATTCCAGGGACAATTTTCTTTGCATTTAGAAACAAATCCCAAACATGTTTTAGCTGGCCTGGCCAAGTGAAAACACAATTCCGGGAAACGACTCGTAATTGGCACTAAAAATAGACACCATAATTATAAAGGGCCGTCCATAATTGTATACATATTCATAGTGTACAAAACATACACTTTGAGGACCTCCTCCCACCAATGGAAGTGTGTATTGGATAAAATCAAAAACGTTTAGTTTGGCTGATTTAAAAGACTGAAAGTTTGCCTGTGGTGGGAGGTGTCGCTGAGGACACTACTTTACTTCCATGACCATAAGCCATAATGCCTGTCTAAACTTGATATGGTGAACAAGTAACTGCCTCTCTATATATGTTATTATATTGTATTTACTTGTAACTTAAGCAATTTTAATTTCACATGCAATGATTGCCACTGTGGTACTTATTGCACTTTTTTAATTGTAATGTATGTGAGAGGGTTTCATATAGGGCACATACAGTGCAATCATCGTGGTTCTCAAAAGTAGCATCTTTGCTGGGGAATAGTCCAATATTGTGCCGATTTTTTCCCCTTGGCGTTCTGTCTATCAGTTGTAACAATGCATCAACATACTATTTAGTTTGAACAAAGTGCGAGAACCCATTAGTGGTTAGATCGAGCGGATTAACCGAACGATAAACCTCAATGTCAGTGTATTTATCAGTGGAAGTTTATTTCTACAAAATTTTGCACAGAAGTGGGATTTTTTTTATAAACCCAGCAGCCACGATTTGTTTTTCCACTTCTTTCTCAGGTACCTTTTTTGGCTGTGCCCTCTCCAAACTCCAACGTTGCAATGCAACATATCGTTTCTAGCCGATTTGTAGTCTTGGTCTTGGCACGGGGAAACAATATTTTACTACACATCTAAAAGTTCATGGTCGTTGTCCTGGACATATCTTTTAAACATTTCTCTTGTTGGCAATGTATTTGAGCCCGTGAAGAAAATGCAATATTACAATAAGTATAGGCTTAGCAGTGCAACATTAAAATAAATATAGACACAGCAGTATAAAATAAAATGTAAGATAAACAAACAACAAAATCAAGTTTATACGGGAGATATGACCTACTTTTGATCTAATTCCATACACCTGAAGAAGAGAAATGGACAACAATGTAATGAGGAAATGATCAAGGCGTAAAAAGAGAAAGAGAAAGTGTGAAGGAATAACATACCAAAGAAAGCAAAAAAAAAAAAAAAAATAATAAAAAAAAAAAAAAAAAAAAGTAGTGGACAAAAAGAAAAAACCAAGAGTGAGAAGGGAGGGAGAAAAAAAAAAGAAAACAGGATGAAGAAGGAAAGAAAATGAGAAAGAATAAGAAGAGCGACGTGCAAAGACTGTGATTTCGTTCAAAAGTTATTGACTTGGTTATTTATATTTACTGTCAATAACGAGTCGTTTCGCGGGTTTATTAATTTTACAGGCCAGCTAACTTTTTTTTTAATTTTTTTTTTTTATATAAAATATTTCCTGGAATTATAAAACAACCAAATCAATAAATATTTTGTAACGTATACACTGTACATGTCGTATCCATATGAGGCTTTCAATCAAAATATGTAAAAATCACGTCTGCCAAATACACTTTAAAAATATCATGTAGGCTAAGTTATACATGTATGACTTCTAATGATTATGGCGGATAGACATTGTTTGAATTATGTGCTGCCCATTATGTGATTGACTTTTCAGTAGACGCATGTCAGCATAATGAAAAAAAAGGTATTCAGCTTGTTTTGAAGTTCACATGCGAATATGTATTTTGTGTGTTGGAATCACGGCAGCTCCCTGGGTACGAGGTGACCCCAGGCGTGACAACAAAGGGATCAACTAATGGGATGTAAATGTAGATACAGTTGTATCAATGGTGTGTTTGCCACGAGCACAGCAATAAACACAATTTTAACGCTTTATGAAGTCTGTATGTCAACACACACTTCTTGGTTTTCCTCGATTTATTTATTTATTTATTTATTTATTTATTTATTTATTTATTTATTTATCAACCTATCTATCTATCAATCAATCTATCTATCTGTTTGTTTATATATATATATATATATATATATATATATATATATATATATATATATATATATATATATATATATATATATATATATATATATATATATATATATATTTATTTATTTATTTACTACTGCAGTGTGCCAGTTTTGTGCTCCGGTTTCACAGACACTATTATTTTTAAAAGTACATAATTTGGCATGGTGATAGACCTTGTACTGATGTTTTGCATATTGTTTGGAACAGTCATGATTATGAAAATTATGCAAATTAGAGACATATTTTGGAAATTTTAAATCTTACATATCGTAAACACTTTTCTAGTTAGAGTTGCCATTCAGAGCATTAAAGTTGGTTCTATTGCTAAAGCAAAATCCTATAACATGCAAACAAAGTTTAATTTATGCTTAGGTCACTGCATTTTCTCAGAATACACATATTTCATGCCCCCCACATGCTGGTGACTGCTTCCACAGCCAAGCTGTCATGCAACCAGAGATAACTGAACTGTGAGAGCCTGGTCTTCATACCTATCCGTACACAGGCGGTGGTGCCCAGTGCCCAGTGCTTTGGCTAACCCTTCAATGCCTGGGAAGACCGGTGTTGTATTGGTAGAACAAGCTTGTCAGCATTGTGTAAAAATGGTCTTAATAAAAAGTCTGAAGCCCCTTGCAGTGACTCCCAATCACAATTAGCTAGTGCTGACTGATAGGTACCATGTCAATTACAATTGAGAGGCTAGTGACATAGCAACATCCAATGAAATGTGAAACGAAGTGTAGCATGTCGTTGTGAAGGGAAGTTCAGATCAACTATCAGAAATCGCTCAAACACAGATTCAAACTCCCTGTGAGGAAGACCTGTAGTATATAAGGATTTTGGTCAGGGCAGTGGGCACATTGGGGAAGTCAGAGTTCTTTTAGGTATAGCTGTTGCATTTCTGGACCCAGCAGTGACATTTGCTCATCAGTTAAATATCTATAACATGCTTCCATAATCTTTGTAAACACTGTCCACGTCCAACAAAGATTTATCATATTTCATCCGTGTTCAGCACATGCCAATTGCAACTTAAGTTTTTCCTCACCTTTAGTAAGTTGTTAACCCTCGATAGTAATGGATGTTCATGTACCACGGCATAGATTTTTGTTAGGAGCTATGTGAAGTTGAATGTGGCCTGTGCTAACTTACAACTTCAGTTTGCGTCACATTCAGGCTGGTGACACTCAATAGTTAAACAAATAGATTTCTGTAAGAGCTGCGTGAAGTTGCATGTTATGTATCACAGTGAATTAGGTGTGCCTAATAGTTGATATTATTAGAGATTATCACGTAAATGTCTTGATGTGCTTGTAGATAGTTAAACTCAAGAACATGTACTTATAAATACATATACATTGTGTTTAATACTGTATACACGTTTCACTTGTTGCAGTCATTTTATGCCCCAGATCTACAAAGCATGGGAATCTGGTGTTGATGTAGTAATTTTCACTTCATAGCATTAATGTGTTTAGCATCATATTTAAATGTCGCGTTAAAAAACATGCAAATTAGGGACAATTAAAATTTTAAAAAGCTCCGTGTCTTCCAACCTGTTACAGATTGACACAAAATTTAAGGTCGCACATATGGATCTCCGACACCTGCCAATCTAATGGACAGTGAACAAATACGGTATGCAAATTAGGTGAATACACAAGATTGAATTCTTACATAACTTCAAACTATTACAGATAGAGGTGTCATTCCAACTTAACTTTGTAGGTTTGTGACATACCCGCATCTAATGAAACGTGGACCAAAGTTGAAGCATTCTAATTTATGTTTTTTAGGTAAATGCACAAAATTCAAATCTTGAATAACATCAAAACTATTATAGACTATGGTGTCATTCAAACTTCAGTGATAGATTGTAGGATAGTGGCACATAATGAACCATGAATCAAAGTTGTAGTAGTTTGATTTATGTAAATTAGAAAAATTCACAAAATTTAAATCTCGAATAGCCACAAAACTATAATACATTGAAGTGCCTTTCCAACTTCAATGTATAGACTTTTGGCACAGCGACGTGAACAAAAATTATTGCTTGTGTTGCATAAATACTGAACAGGCGATCTTGAAAGGTTTTTTTCAGGCACACAGACTGATTTGCTGACAAGCTAATCCATTTTTTTCTAGTTGACAAATGCATTTCATTTGAACCCACGCAAACTTTGATACAATGACAGAAGAAAGCAGGAGTTTATTTTTGTTGAAAGTTCTAATATACATTCTTTTTGTCAACTACAAGTCAGCGTGCGTCGGCCGCATCGTCTAAGCTTTGCATACCTTCTTTTATACATAAGACAAATGCCTCCCCATTGACACGCGCTGCAGGTGGTGAGGGGGCAAGGCGGGTAGGAGGATCTGCATTGCTTGCACTCGGCAAGGCATGCTTTTCATGTGCCTGTGAATATGCCATTAGATTTCACCGCTGCATTCTGCCTAAATGTGTCAAGAATATGCCGAGAAAAGCTGCAAGAAAGCAATGTTTTTGTTTGTTTGTTTGCTTGCTTTTTTAATTTCCGTTACTTGTCAACGAGTGCACTATCGCGTACTTTAAACTTGTGTCAAATAAAACGGGAGCACAACGACATTACGTAATCAAACTGTTAAGGCGAATTTTGTTACACATGTATCTTAAGCACAAAACAGATTAACTTTTAAAGGTAATAAGCTTCACTGATATTTGCATTATAAAATACATGAAAATAAACATATGTGAAAAAGGTAACAAAGAAAAAATAGCTGGTGTCTTATTTATGTGCGGTTTTTATTCATTCCTTGATTGATCGACTAGGAAAACGCTTTCGAGTGTGTAAGTGAAATAACTTCTGGCTATGTTTATTTTCTTTTATGTACTGTCATAAAATAAAGTCTTTCATCTTGCATCACAACATTTTCATGGCATACTATTTCATTCTTTGTTTTAGGCGAAATATATATAATGGTGACTAATAATGCAGCTGCTGTTGCAACAGAGGGTCGCATATACAAAATTGTTGATCCTAAAAGGTACTATATTTGTGTATTATATTGACCCTGCAATGACATTTGAAGACTTTTCCACATTGCGCGCTTGACCTTGTACAGCTTTCTTGATATGTGTCTCAAAGCCAAGTTTCAATCGAAATAAGTCAAATCTGGAGCATGGCCTCTAATAGGTCATCTGACGTGAAACGGGTGTTTCAATTTGCTGACTCTATTCCTCACCTGAACTTTGCAACACTGTTACTAGCCTTATAATTCAAACGTTGGTTCATACTTCGTTGTAGAAAAATTTGAGTTGTAGAAAATATGTTGGTAAAGTGTTGGCTAAATCACATACAACTTCTGAAGCAGGGCATTCACTGCGCCCAGTGTTCTGTGTCTAATTAGGATGTAAGACCAGCCAGGGCAAGCTCAATATAAGAATGCAGTTAGACAGACACTTTGCAACAACGGCTCTGCATGCCAAATGTGACGAAGGCAACAAAGACAAAAAAAATCGATAAAATAAGAGACTGGAATCTGCTTTCTTGATAATATAATATTTTTAAGGTTCGAAGTAAAACGAAATCTAATACTGTACAATTGAAAATTTTCCACAAATTTTTCTTTGTAGGCGCGGAAATGTTCAGAATTGCAGGTCCTACGAGGCTGAAAACTGACATCGGCTGCTCTCGTCGAACTGTCTGTAAAGAACATCTCGTCTTTGGCTTTTACTCCTTTATCAAAGGCAGATCGCTGTGACATTAGCGAACTTAGACTCCAATATAGTACAAATGTACCATCAGATAAGAATCCGTGGATGAGTTTAAATCTTGCTGGAAACTTCCCTCAAATTGTGCTCCAGTTATGTGTATGGTACTGGTGTCAATATTTGAGTGCGCACAATTCAATATACAAGTTAACATAATAATAATCCGAGAATAGTGTGAACGCTTGGTTTTTGACGATGGGGAAGGATGTATCATGAATCTCCATTTTGAATCAAATTCGTTTAATTAGGTTACAAATTGAATGTTGACAGGCTAATCGTACAATTGCAGTCGGTCAACAGCTTCCTTTTTCGCCCAAAGCTAACTACGGGAGATATTGAATCAGGCTTGTAACACTAAAACTGTTAAAGATAACACGACACAAGTACATGTGTGTACTTGTGTCGTGACAACTATCACTATAACGTGAACCCAAGAGTCTTGCTGTTTGACCCCTAAAAGCCTAATAATAATCATGGAAGGAAAGTCGACGACGTTAGTCCTTGGTTTCTCATCGATTTTTCCCCAAACTAGTACAATGCAAGGAAGCTCTTGCAATTAAAAGCAACGCATGACCTACAGTGTGTGTGAACATGGAATCATGTATTTCAAAATCAAAGCGATTTATAATTCAGATCGAAGCGCACACTGAACACAGGCCGTGAAAAAATAAAGGCCTTCCACTGACTGTATTGAGTAATTAGGGGATACACGGGAATAACAAAACCAAAAGGGTGTCAAGATATAAGCGACTTGTATGGTCTGAAAATATGGGTCAAAACAGATAAACCAATGTGTGGATCCTGACAAAATAGTTTCGACTCCTTCTTTTGTCTTTTCTAAGTAGATAGTGTGGCTATCAATGTAATATTCACAGAGAAAACCACCCGGATCAGGTTACGGTTGTTTTTGAAGGGGTAAGGAGGAGTCAGCAGAACAGTTAGTGCATCCTGAATTAAAGACGTGAATTTGAGGAAATTCGAATATATAATGTTTAGGATGCAGTACCTTCGACAGTCAGCAGTTGATTCTTGGAGTTTCTTTTGTACTGACATGTATCATATATGGTACGCCCATTAACATAACGACACTATGTTAATTCTATGTAATTTACGTTGAACATGCATAATTTATTTTGTGTCATGGGCAATATCCAAAGAATGGAAAGCAAATCGTTGTTATCAAAGTTCCATTTTATATTTTTGTGGGGCCGCCAAATATGTATTGAAAGGTGGATTTCTTGCTGAAAGGTATAGTGTTTTTACTGATTGTTTTCAATAGCTGTATACCATACGGTATCCACGCTTTGTGATTCGAGCCATTGAAATTTTTTTCGCAGTATATTGCCGACAACTTAGTTTGGTCTCGTGGGGTTGTTTCTTGTTAATATCTGAGACACCACTAAATGGGTTGCCTGGGTAACATAACTGGCTTCTTAAATGTTTTCGCAAGTTCGACAGGAGTTGGTGTATGTGACAGATGGAGTTTCTTTTATTACCTGTGTTTATCAGTAATAACCCAAATACACTGTTTCACGAAAACTTGTTCAAAATGCGCTGACGTAGGTTGTTTGTTTTACCTCGTTCAATTAAAGTTTGATTTAATGTCCGGTTCATTCTGCCAAATGCAAAATCAAACATCCATATGCTATGACCTACGAATAATGAGCTTAAACAAGAAGGCCGCAAAACAAAGAAAATGTGGAAATCGCAAAAGTGTGAAAAATGTCATGACAAAACATTGAGATGAATTCCGTTTTACAATTGTGCAGCTATCCTTTATAATATCCACAACCTGTCCTGGAAGCTATGGTTAATTCTTGACTTGGCAGATCATGTAGATGTCCACCTGCCTTGCTGTCTTGGGAGATGTCCACTTGTCTCGCTCCCTTAAAAGACGTCCACTTCCCTCGCTGTATTGGAAGACGTCCACTTGCCTCCCTGTCTTGGGGGATGTACACTTGCCTCGCTCCCTTAAAAGACGTCCATTTGCCACCCTGTCTTGAGAGATGTACACTTGCCTCCCTGTCTCGGGAGACATCCACTTACCTCCCTGTCTTGGGAGATTTACACTTGCCTCGTTGTATTGGAAGAGGTCCACTTGCCTCCCTGTCTTGGGAGATGTACACTTGCCTCCCTGTCTTGGGAGATGTACACTTGCCTCGCCGAATGGGAAGACATCCACTTGCCTCCCTGTCTTGAAAGACGTCCGCTTGCTCCCTGTGTTGGTGACCTCCGCTTGCCTGCCTGTCTTGCGAGACCTCCGCTTGCTTCACTGTCTTGGGTGACGGCCATTTTTCTTGCTGTCTTGGGAGACATCTGCTTGTCTCGCTGTTCTTTCCACTCTTTCTTAAAATGCAAACTTTTGCACTAAAAATTGTCAAATACTGCAGTTGGTTTTATTCTTGACATCTGGCGACAGAGTTTATAAATTCAGCTGATAAAACATTAAACAAGGGTCTCAAGATTAAACTTTAAACATCACTAGTTTCAGCTTTCATCTGCACTTTGCTACCGGTCCTTAAGGAGTGGTTTGGTGGCATTCTTGACAGTATTCAAGTAATAAACAACTGAACTGAGGAAAGGATGTTACAAATATGAAATCGTCAGGTTATGCAATTATCGGCCTGGTATTCAGTGACAACAAAGGCGCTTCTTGTACTACTGCATTTAGAACACTTGATATGCATCAATAACAAATATGCTTAGAAGAATGCAGTTGTATAACTAGTACCTTACAACTTACATATAACAATTCAGTTTATTGGGACACAATTAAGACACCGTGACACGAACTTGCGTCTGTTGTATTTTATTTGTTGTACAGCTAAAATAGTTTAGCAAACACAAATGTTATCATTTATCATTACAGAAGAATAAGATTAACTGGTAAAAAGTCACAAGACATAACAAATTCATAGTCTTGGGGAAATGGGTAAAAAAAAATAAGGAAGAAAAGTAAAAAAAAAAAAATTCTACTTCATCAATCAGCAAGTCAGACGAGATAAATTAATTTAATTTTAATTATTATATTTTTGAAACTTCCCCTTTACAACGGGGGCAGGGTAGGACCCACGGTGCGTCAGACACATTTAAATGAAACAGTAACATATATTCTTCTAAAATTGCTACTTAAAAACACAGAAGACGTACTTGTTTATATTATGATTGTGACTGTCGCCTAACAACACAGGGCAGTGGGCAGTTTGGCATTATACCCAGGAAGATATGTGCTTTACCCCGTGAGAGGGCGGAGCAGGAAAGTGAGTTTTAGGTCGGCTCAAGAGACTTTTGTCTGAAACGCCAGGCCTTAACCAGAAACTGCTTATTTTGTCAAATAGATCCCCATGATAAGATGTTCTTTCTCTTATAATCTGTGCACAAGGTCTGGAGTTATCATAGTTCACATTTAATTACCAAGTACTTTGCCATGATAACCATATTGACGGAGTTTATATTTTATTACTAAGTACTTTGCCATGGTATAACCATATTGGCAGAGTTTATATCAATTACCAAGTACTTTGCGTTGTATAACCATATCTTATTTTATGGATCCTGTCATTTTGTTTCTGGTAAGGATGTTTTAGATCTGGGTTCAGGTATCCATCATCTCAGCATGATTAGACGTACAATAAACCTGTTAATACCGAGTTGTACCGAATTGTTCCGGACCGTGATTAACAATGCATATCATTGTTGGCCTAATTGTCCAATCAGAAAATGACCGACTCTTGCCCACGCCTTCATGTTTACAGCGGATGCCACGGCTAACGCTATTGATTGATGCATGGAGTGTGCTGAACAGTGCAAATCTTTTGCAGAAAATGTCACGAGTGGTGAAACCTTCATTTTCTGCTTGCTAACAGTTTAATTTTTCATTAAATCCAAGCACATCCTTTGCTTTACTTTCTGATCCTCCTCACGTAATCAGGCCAGCGTGGTAGAGCACAAAATGTAAACATAGCAGGGTGTGCTTCCCGAAGTGAACCGAACAAACCCGAGTCCTATGGACTAGTCTATTGTACAGCTGGTATATACCTCTTGCTAGGTCATCCGTGACCGCGATTGTTGTTCTCTTTTAAGGTTTTCATGGTTATCATTCCATTAAACTTGTGTTTCCAACATATGAACTTCACTATACGGTGAAGGATAAAAATAAACAGGGGAGATAGCTTAACATTGGACATATTTTGAAGAGTGTGTGCAAATTATGGTTATACGATTGAGAATTAAAAGATACATATGAGGTACTGTTTGTACATTGAACATATTTTAAAAGATATGTACAATTTTTGATAGCTTTATCTGTACTACTGGTTGATCTACGCATATGGCAACTGTGGTGGTCCTGAAAATGCTTTTGCTGCAAGGGCTTTTGGCATGCGGGTGCCTTATGACCAGTTCTGCCAGGCTTGCTTCTGCAGGCAGGTCTGAGTTCTTCTCAGCACATGCCTAACCGGATTTGCTATCTTTAAAAACAGGATGTTTTTTACACATTTTCTTTAGAGGCTGTGCGAGGTAAAGGGTGCCTCGAGGGTTCTCATTTCATTTGTACTCATCTTTGATGGGCGACCCAAAATATGCTACGAGTATTCAATCCAGACAGAATCCTCATTCACCAGACAACAAATTATTTTTCCGGTGCCGCCCAGCCAGACTCCTGCTCAAAGTCACTTCCAGAGAGGCCTGAGATCCCAAAGAACTTCTTACCGTTTTTTTTTCTTTTCTTTTTCTTTTTTTTGTTTTTGTTTTTGTTTTTGTTTTTTGTTTTTTGTATTTGTTTTGTGCTGCCTTTCATTTTTGTGTATGCTGCACACATATTGAGACCCTATCTACCCTTCCCACAAAAATGATACTACCGACTACCCAACATGTTGCAGGGATGGGTCGTGTCCTTATTTGAAAGAACATGCTTGTGCATTCAATTTTAGCAAAATGCTAGGTAATACTTTTCACACCTGACAGTTCAAAAGGTTTTCATATGTGCTGATTTATTTACCACAAATTGAATATAGACGAACTTATTTGTTGTTTTTTTTCGAAGGTAATCAAAGAGGCAAACACGTTTAAAGTAGGCTTTCGAGCAGGCAGGCACCACATCAAAAAAAAAGATGAGCATAGTCACAATTGTTACATACGAGATGACAGTGGGGCACCTTTGAATGGCCAATGCCCATGTAATTGCACGTTAACGCATACGCCCTGCAATACTTGCCAACTGGTTAATTTAAAAAGAAAATGAAAAAAGGAAGCTGCTAAAAAGTACAAAGATGTGATGTACATACATTTTTGTATGAAAACATGTACTTAATTTGCTTGTGTTACTCAGTTTCATTGGTTCTACCTCATTAGTGCCCTTCATCGAGGTCACTCGCTGCAAACACCACCACAGAATTGGGGGAGTGGTTTCTCTGGTGTGTTACAAGATCATTGTACTGGTGGTTGCTTCCCTGAATTCAACAAACTGTGGGTGTTTTTTGGAAAAAAATTGTCTCATTCGAAATAGACTCATCCGTATGTCTCGAATAAACAATACACACACACACACACACACACACACACATATATATAATGATAATAATTATAATAATAATAATAATAATAATATATATATATGTATATATATATGTATATATATATATATATATATATATATATATATATATATATATATATATATATATATATATATATATATATATACCGATACCAACAAGTTAAAACCAAGAAAATGGGGGGTCATGTGGTTATATTTTTTTACAGGTGCACTTGTGTACCTTACCTCCATAGTTGACTGTTCCGTGCCAAATATGTTTCCAGAAAAAAAACCCCACAAAGTTATCGAATGATTTAAAATATTTTTAGGTTAGCAGTGCCTTTTTTGATCTCACAGTTGATAGGTATTTTCCTATTCAAAATTATTATGGGACTCATTGACCCGACCTTGAGAGGTTACTGCTCGAAGACCTTATGTTTTCACGTAAACTTCAAGCAGCAACAAAAGCCATGTTGCCCGGCCTTTGGATACTATTAGGCCTGTCACTTGGCTGTAGTAATGAAGAGTCTATT
>OZ026616.1:96873158-96880658 GCA_964020975.1 Hermodice carunculata | reverse complement strand
AAATACCTACAAATGAAAAGACATGGCGGCGAAGGAATTTAATGATCACGTATTTCCTGTCATACCCGTCATACCTTTCCTAACAGGAGCTTGTGGCATGGAAATAAGAATAAATTTAGTAGAGTTATCTGGGTAAAACAAATATAGACAATTTAGCCGCCTTTACATCGAGGAACGTTTCACAGAGGGTAATTAAGATACAAATTTCAGATCACACTGCACTACACAACCACAATATCTGTCTGTCTGTCTGTCTGTCTGTCTCTCTCTATCTCTCTCTCTTACACACACACACACACACATTTGTTTTGCAGTGTTTTTCATAGCTGCTCTTGTATGGTCTTCTCGCCTTTACTTCCAGATTTCGTATTAGTTCCATGGTAAAAGTTTTGTAGGAGTATTCACCAACTCAGTTCCGTGTAATATGAAATGTATTGAAATCCATGTACATGCAAAAATAATTGAATATCCTGCATATGGTATACAAAACATGGAGTATGTTTTTGAAGCTTGTCCATTTTCATATTATGGAATTCAATATTTTTCCTGTTTCATGGAAAACGTATGAAGCAGTTGTTGCAATTCCATACAAGCTCTGTATGTTATACAAAAACTACGGTAATTAATCTTGGAGGGTGTAATTGTAATAAAGAACAAAAGTTTGCATAATAGTAAATATCCATAATCCAAGATTATACGCTGCAGACCTGCTCTGGACCCCCCCCCCCCCAGTTGCTAGGCACCGGGCTTATGCTTCCCTTATCATGCTTATGAAGAGGACACTTTTACTAGTGATGTTAATTTATCAGGCAAGCTAAATCTGATACTTTACAATGATTGGTTGTCATGTTTGTTGGTAAGCAACATTTTTAATTTGTTGACATTTATTCAAATAGAGTAGGGACCAAAGAACAATATCACAGGACCAGATATTATAGCCCGTGTCTACCCTCCATTTCCTGCTATTCAATACAGAACCTGATGACTTTAATATTCCACAATGAAAGTGCCATATCACGTCACTTGAACTTTCATATTTACATTTTTGCGTTCTTGTTAATGGTGTTAAAATTGTTGCCAATTGCTTTAAGAATAGTGTCATTGGATTTGCGACCGTGCACGCGTGTGATTGATTGTATATGTGTGTCTCCTATTGCCACTTGACGCCCATAATACAGGGATAATATAGATATGTATATAGGTGACATCTTAAAGTTATTTTCATATATATATATATATATATATATATATATATATATATATATATATATATATATATATATATATATATATATATATATATATATATATATATATATATATATATATTATTTTCGCATTCAGTCATGGATATCTTCGCCCTGGTGTGTCATTTATCCTTGCTATATCGGTAGACATTGTACGTGCACATACTTGACTCTACTTCTTCCCGATGTACGGCTTGCTCCTTACTTCCAACTCCTCGAATTCATTGACGTTGTCACACACAAACGATTGGCCTATAGAGCATCCGGTATAACACGTAGCGCAGAGGCCTTTGTCACCACCACAAACCTTGTCACAGAGGGCGTCACACTGAGTCTTGGCAGAATCGTCTGGGATTATTGAGTTCCCAGGGTTCCCTGGGTGGTTCGGTGGTTTTGACTGTGCATAGGTCAGAGAGACGCCAAGCAACAAGAAGAGCATCACCATAAATTCATGTTTTAATCTACAACAAGAAATAGACCATAAATTGAAAATGTTCCGCTCGGCTGCGACCGTTAATTTTCTGGGGGTAGGATTGGGTCAGCAAAAATGATACCAAAAAACATTTACGAGGAAAGCTGATGAATTCATGCCTGAATTTAACTTAGCTTCAGAACGTGCCAATTATCAGATAAGTCTCTATGATTAATTTTGTCAGTGGGAGATCATACAGAAACCAAAGTTCAAAATTAAGTCATTAAATGTTGACACACATTGAATACAAATATATCAGGTTGATGACCGGTTTCAAGGTATTTCATCACATATATGTCACTAGCAATCTACCAAACATAGTGCACAAATATTGTGCGGCAATTCAGACGGCATGTACTAGCTGACCACAGTCATAAATGAATGTGATTTCGTGCTTCAGTTTTAATTGATACAGTATAAGAATTTATACCACCACTTAGTGTTATGACATGAGTCAGACTATGGCCAATTTTGACCGAACTTGAATGCGGTACTCCTGCCTTCATGACAAAATTAGGCTTTACAAAATCAGTACCGTACGCAAATAAACGTACCTCTTTTAATGTTACGGAAATGCGACATCACGATCACTCACAGATACACTTACCTCTCAGATTCTTATTTTTAGCAGACAGCACAATGTTTAAGGGAGACAAACCTCCAGATCTGGTCTCCCGATTTACTGGCAAACTTCAGCGTTATGGTCGCTGCCCTTTGACAACAGGTGGCATTAACTTTGTATTGGTTCCTCGTTTAATTTTCACTTCTGCCTCTCATCCTCAGGCACACTAACACGGAAGATATTATGTAAGACATTGGAATTTACCGTGCAGGTATTGTAGGGATGTGTTCAATTGAACTGGTACCAGGATATGAGGAATTACACGTAATGTACTATAGTCTTGTACAATTGAACAAGATTTGAGATAAATATCTACATAAAGTCAGATACAGAGTAAACATATCAGTTCTTGAACTGCAAAACAGCCTGTCAGTGTTTTGCAGGCGGATGTTTGTTTGTTAAATTGAAACATTCCACATTTTGCGACAAACTGTTAAAACAGAATCAATATAGTGATACTGTTACACTTAAAAATAAGTGAACACCCAATTTTTTTCAATTACAGCTTTCATGAAATTGACCCTAGGCAACAGAAACCAAGCATTATGCCGATACTACATATTGCACAAGGAACTCAAGTGGACATCAACTGCGGGATAAAAGGTCGCATGGGAGACACATTTAATCGTTCCTTGTTTTGGTAGCTTCAGGATGATTGCTTTTAATGCATTAGACTCAATATATTTTACGAAAATAGTACCTAGAATATAACATATACAGATAAATTGTGTAAAGAGTTGACTACGCCCTACCTTTAGTCCTTGAAATATTCAGATGTATACAATGTATCACATTATACGCTTCGGAGGGGCCTGACAGTTATTTGAAATGTGATGCAAATGTGAACCAGGGGCATCATAGTGGTCTATTTCCAGAAAATGCTACACGTCGCGTATGTACATACTCTCTCTCTCTCTCTCTCTCTCTCTCTCTCTCTCTCTCCTCTCTCTCTCTCTCTCTCTCTCTCTCTCTTCTCTCTCTCTCTCTCTCTCTCTCTCTCTCTCTCTCCTTCTCTCTCTCTCTCTCTCTCTCTCTCTCTCTCTCTCTCATCTCTCTCTCCTCTCTCTCTCTCGATGTTTTCAATATTGTTTCCGTTACTTTCCGGTTTCCTGTCTCCTCAGGTGATAGAAATGATTAAACGGGTATGAAAGATGAACATAGTGTAAATATTTTTATATTATTAATGAATCAGGTAACTATTTTCATGAAATTTGGCGCAATAACTTGTGTGGGATGCTGTTTTATCAGAATACTACCCGATTGAACACTATTGATAAAAATATAAAGCAGCTGCTAATATCAACCTAGTTGTAGCTTTTTATTCATTCCCATCGGCAGCATAGATTATATTGTTAGACTGTATGTCTTTCGTCTTCCGTAATGTATATACCTACTCTTTCCCATTCATAATTCCTATTTAACTCTTCAAAAGGCTGCAGCCATACCTTTGTGTAGATTAATAGGTCTGTAGTGACTGTGCTCTATATTATTGAAAACGTTTTATTCTCACAAACGGTTTGTTCTATTTGTTGGAATCTCCAAATTAATCTCTATTTTACTCAAAACGCGTACGCGCGCACACACACACACACACACACACACACACACACGATAAAATGACAAAAAAGAGTTTAAAAAAAATAGTACTCAGTCACTTAGTATACTCTATGATAATAACGTTAACACTGCTCATTATTGGGAATTGGTTAAACAGCTTGAAAATGTAGTCTCACCCAAAAATCAACCAAGTGAAAAAAAATGACAGTGCTCACTGGATACGACATCTTAGATCACTCATGGCAAATGGTATTAATACAAAAGAGAGTCCCATACATGAAGAAGTGCAAAATACTTTGTCCAACATACGTTTAACATTTTCTGACATAGATTTTACAATCAACGAAAATCAGATAATTTATGCCTTATCCACACTGAAAAATAGTAAGTTTCGTGGAAAGATGGTGCACTGAACGAAATGCTGAAAACTGGTACAGATGTATTATCACCCTTTTTAAAACGTCTCTTCAATGTGATTTTTTTTCTGGATTTTTTCCAGCTTCCTGGAAAACAAGTTTGTTAACTGTTTTACACAAGGGTGGATCTCAACTGGATCCAAACAGGTATAGAGGAGTTTCGTTAAACAGCTGTTTGTCTAAATTATTTGTTCTTTTTTAAATAAACGTATAAAAAAATCAGAAATGAGAGAAAACTAACTAACAGGCATCAAATTGGTCAGCAGAAAGATCCAGAACGACTGATAATATTTTCGTGCTTCGGATTCTAATAAGGCATTCGAGTTGGTATGGCATGAGAGATTACTGTATAAATTGATGACTTGTCATATTGGTGGATACATATTTAATATTTTGAAAGATATTCATAATGATTCACACGTTCAGGTATTTTTTCTTCAGGTATATCGGGCGAAATTGTACTAAATAATGGGGTAAAACAAGGGTGTGTTTTAAGTCTTACTCTATTTAATTTATATGTGAATGATCTAACCTACATATCTAATGAAGATTGTGATCCTGGGACGTTGCATAACGAAAAGCTCCACTGTCTTTTGTATGCAGATGATTTCATTTTGCTATTTGGTTCGGAAAAGGTTTACAATGTTGATTAAATAAGTTGTCAATGTACTGTAAAAACTGGACATTATCCGCAAATTTAGATAGATAAAAATAATGATTTTTAACAAGTTTGGTAAACAAGGCTTTCGCACGTTTCAGTTTGAAAACGAAAAAGTTGAAGTGGTCAGAAAATATGTATATTTGGGAATTGAAATATTACTAGTTCGTTTTTGGCTGCTTGTATGAAAATTGATGGACAGCTTTAATATTCATGCACAAAACAAAACAAAACAAAAAAAAAACAACAACAAAAAAAAAAAAAAAAAAAAAAAAAAACACAAAAAAAAAAAGAAAGAAAGAAAGGAGGGGGGGAGGTGCATGAATATATTAAAGCTGTCCATCAATTTTCATACAAGCAGCCAAAAACAAACTAGTAATATTTCAATTATATATTTATATATATATATATATATATATATATATATATATATATATACACGGGCTAAATATTTCTCCCGCTTAATTTTCTTCCACTTGCTATCCAACTACATAATCCCTGGAAAGCCTACACCCGGGTCCCCCGGCAGACCGTGAATCGCCCACCCCCTCCCTTTGATCGCCTTGCACGGCAGGGTACCAGCTCGGTACATAATCATTATAATATCAGTGAGCTGCTTGCGGTAGACGGCGTCAGCAACGCGCTGAGATACTTGGAATAGTCTCTTTTGACTTTTATTATTCTCTTGGAACTTTTGTGTTACGATAATGAAGTCATATCTCTCATTTTTGGTGTTTGGTATTTTGTATCCTCTATAAATATATTTCAGCACTATTTTCCCAGCGATGATTTTTCAAAGAAATAAATAATTATATGCATATGTTCATGTGGTAACAGAAGATGTTGCCACAAATTGTCAAGTCGTGCTTGGTGTGTGCGCTGCATGTATCTGTTAATCATTGTTGTTTTATTTCTGAAACAGAAATAAAGGGTTTGAATAATGCTTGGCCGTAATGACAAAAGTCATCTAAAATTCAAAATCACCAAAAAGATGTTCGGAGGACTAATGGCTTTTTATTTATTCACAGTACAGTTGTGAAAGTATTTGGTTTTTTGTTTTTGTTTTCTGTTTGTTTGTTTGTTTGTTTGTTTGTTTTTTTTTAAATATTTTTTTTCGTGAGTTTCGGTGTGTTTTGTTACCGTTTTCCCCTCTTTAAAGGGTATACATGTGTCAATGTTGAAATACATATATCAAATCACTATTCACTTGATTTCTTATTGATTATTGTCCATTTTTTTAATTAATCAACGTAAAAATTAAAAATCACTCATACTTATTCAGAGAGGAAAGACAGACATTTTTCTCATACGATGTTTGTTGTCTGTCATTCTGAAGATTTTTGTATCAATGATATTCAGTGGATGATAAAAAACAGTGCGAAAAACATCGGGAACTGCAGTAAGCAAAGTTTATGAAGTAATACCAGATGTGGTGCGTTTTTTGTTTTTGTTTTGTTTTGGTTTGTTTTCATACTTTCAGATGCCTCCCAGCATTTGTACAATATCACAGTTCAAATGTCCGTGTGAGGTAGTGGAATAATTTTTTTATATCATCGGTGTTCCCTACTTTAGAAAAAAAACAAAACAAAAAAACAAAAACAAACAAACAAAAACAAAAAACAACAAGGTAAGGTTATATACATGCATGTCAGGGTACAAGTGATTTCAACATATCGCCCAATAATGCATGTTAAGAAAATAATAAATTCAGGTGTCTGTTTTTGTGTATTGTGTAAGGTTTAAATCAAATAATGACGATGTGAACAAGCGGTATTTCATGAGTCCACTAGCATAAAAAAAGCACAGAATATGTGTTATTTTTTGTGACCACGGAACGGTCAGGTCTCGAACCAGAAACCTTTACGCACCAATCGCTTAGCCGAAAATGGGGAACGCATAATACCAACAGCACCAAATCTGCATTCTTGAAAGCAAAAATGGTTCAACGGAAGCCGATGTGCGCGAATGCCATAACTGACAAGGCCCAATCAATTGTAATGAAGCCAGTACAAGAACTGTATTCGGAGTTGTCCCATATCGGGGACTGTGCATTAAAAGACCATAAAATAAGACATGTTTGTGGCCACGGAACGGCCAGGTCTCGAACCAGCAACCTTTTGCACCAATCACATATATAAATAGGAAACGCACATACCAGCCCCACCTAATCTTTATTTTTTTAATTTAAAAAAAAAAGAAAAACGGAAAAAAGAAAAGAAAGAAAGAAAAAGAAAGAAAGAAAGAAAGACAGAAAGAAAGAAAGAAAGAAAGAAAGAAAGAAAGAAAGAAAGAAAGAAAGAAAGAAAGAAAGAAAGAAAGAAAGAAAGAAAAAGAAAGAAAGGTAAATGGCTCGACGAATGCAGGTATGCGTGTATATGCGATATCCCTGGTACCAAATTGTTCCTTCGAAAAGGGATAGTCGTTTCAGTGAAAGCCTTTTTATAATTGCCAGAAAATACTGTAATTCGGTGAATGCCAGCGTGTATGCCACTTTGACAGGTGACCTTTGGAAACACCTTACTCAGGAC
>OZ026616.1:96840658-96865658 GCA_964020975.1 Hermodice carunculata | reverse complement strand
TTTACCTGATTCTCTTCCGTAATTGTTTGTTATTTAAAACCTAAGGCTAATACGATACTTTAACAAGGCATTTTTGTGTGTGACACACAGTTTTAGTCCTATTAACATTTCAGTTCCATGAACAAGAGAGAAGTCTACCAAACAATAGAGTATGACCCACTGTAGAAACGACAATCACTGCATGACTACCGATGTTTGAATGTAAAGATTTCCCAACAAGAGCTGTGAAATGCTGAAATGTTTACCACTTTTTTATTTTGTTATATTTCATGCACACCAAACATATGAAGTTTTGTTAAATCAGAAATTTTAGATTGATATCGATGTTGAAAAATACTCACCAAGTTTGGTTCCTCGGCACAGCTGTAAGAGCTCTAAACGTCGCACTACAATAAACCATAAAGCCTGGGGCTAGCGTGAAGGGCATGTTGTCATGCAAGTATGTCGCAATTAACTTAACTCTTTTGGTATTAATCAAAGCGATATGTGCCCTGGGTAATTCAATCTCCATTCAGGCTTAACAGACAACATGAAAAAGCTTCCGGAGGAAAGATACCTCTGGGTCAACAGCTTGCCCTGATGCACTTTGCGCAAATTGCAGCTGTCAATGTAGAATTCAACCTAGCGTCGAAAAGGTTAATATAAGATCTCTGTGTCCGGATGAAGAGAGAATGAGGAAGAATATTGGCAGAGTATTGCAAATGACATGCACGTGGCTTCCCTTAGTCCCGTTCCTAAAGCCAGCCAAGCGTAACATTTCCACACTTCCACGTTAATGTAGGGTTCATCACGTGGAGAGGCAGGGATCGGTAATCATACGCCAATGCATGCGATAACACCGGTCTTATGGGCACATTGGAGGTGCATTACGGTGCATAAACCCAAAATTTGTTGAAAACTGAACTGACAGATACATAACCTAATCTTAGAAAATCATGAATTTCAGTTTCACAATTACAATGGTTGCTTACACTCTCACTTTCGCATTTTGGCCCGGACAATGGTGTATTTCTGAGGGTAACTGAACATTCAAAAAGGCCAGGTTCAAAGGCAAACCGACAGTGACACATAGTGCTGCTGATGTCAGTTAGATGACCATGATTCCTACTTTTTTCAACGTTCACAGACACTTGACATTTGGTATACTACTCTCAATGTCCATGATCTGCTCTAGCAACATGGTTAAGGCCCTGCATGAGCAAAATATTCGCCAAACAAGTAACGGGCTCTCGTTATAATTCTCATCATGTCTTGTCTTATCCGGTTTTAGTAAACCCGATCTTCCCATATCTAATATTAGTCTTGAATAGTTTTCATGCAGTATAACAAATTGCGGTGCGCTAAATCGATCAAAATGGCAACAGTAATATGAGCAATAATTTCAGTCGGTTGTGGCTCCTCCGTACTAATGACGAATGTATTTGGCTGAATTTATGTATGTATGTATGTATGTATGTATGTATGTATGTATGTATGTATGTATGTATGTATGTATGTATGTATGTATGTATGTATGTATGTATGTATGCATGTCCTTGAGAGAGTAAGCAATTTATTATTCCTAAACGTATTTATCAACAAACAGATTCAAGTAAATATAAACTGTTCTTGTTCTGGCAAGTTCTGATTTACGATCTTTGTGTGAAATATGCTATTTGGCAGAATGACACCAGGGAAGGGGTTTTTCTATCGACGACCATAGAGGGAAAGCGTCCTTACCCTGCTGCTTCACTAATTTGACAGAACCGGAAAAAAACAACAAAAATACGTAATAGTCTATAGTGTCATCCTCATTATTTGTTTTATTTTTCATTCCCATATACACTGTAATCCTAATTAATATAACGCCTGTACAAGCTGTGTCCACTTTCAGAAACCGAGGAATCCTGCATCCGTTGACCATCAGGGACTCAGCTGCTGCCTCCAGATCTATGTGAGATTGACATGTGGAGGTGTTTTGGCTCACGGATCTACCGTCATAAAGTGAAGTCCACGAGAATCCAAAAACTTTGTACTTAATTGTCCATCATGTAGATTTTTCATTGATGTGTCTGTCTGTAAAAACAGTTGTCCGTCTGTGCTATTACACAATATTAGCTCCAAATAATATAGGCCATCTGTCAATGTTCCGTCCTGGAGGAGAATCACTCGGAGTCTATGTGCATAATTCTGCACATCTTTTTGGGAGAAATTTATTGATTGCACTACCTTGGTGTTTCTATTCCCTACGAGTATAGATAGGATGAGCTGCGATCTTTGCCAGTGGAATACTGTTCTTAAAACTATACATGTCTCATAAGGATAGTGGGGTTGGTTTTCGATTGAAACTGGTGACTCTTGTGAGGAACACTATTTCATCTTCAATTTACTGCAGGCATGTTTACCCGCGATGAAAATAACCATTATAATGAAATTGATAGTGGTGGATACATTCTATACAATTGATTTTTAATTGATTTTGTATTGATGAGATGACCCAGCACAATCTTGAGTATAGTATCTCGTACAACCCATGAAGTTATATGTCATAACCATTCCGTTGCTAAATTTTATTCTGCACACAGGTCAAACATGAATTGATAACACTAAGCAATCAATCGAAGCTTTGGTGGACTTGAGTCCCACATATATTCTGAAGTCGTTCTATTATTTAGGATAGTAAAGATCGTGGCACGCATATATGTTCCAGTAGACTTTCTATGGCGATGTTCTACGGAAACCGGATTGTATCTGGAATCATATAAAATTGATAGAAAATTAGTGTGTAACAATCCTGCCACAACTGCCCAATATCGGCATTGCTATACACAGAAACACTCCTTGGACTTTTCTTGTATGATATTATTTTGTTGGTGATAGATCCAGAAAAGTCGCAGTACAATGTATTTGATAAACTTTAGTGCATAACTAAAATATATATTGCCTTCAGTGCGAAACTAAAGCTTGAAAAAGAGACAAATAATTTCTGAAATTGGCATCGTCGTCATTTCGTTTGGTTTGATAAACTTTAGCAATTAACACTTGATTTTGTGACGTTCAGAACATAAAATAACACACACATACATGCAGGCATGCATGTATACCTACATACATACGCACACACATACACACACACACACGCATATATATATACATATATATATATATATATATATATATATATACATATATATATATATATATATATATATATATATATATGATAAAGTAGAAAATTTTGTATGTGTCACGGATGATATTGTCATGCAAGTATAACCCTTGTGAACATCCTATGTTAGAAATAAAAAAAAGGTAATTGTCCATTTAAAACACGTAAATTAAAATGAAAAAGTAGAAGAGTACCACCTAATCGGGGAAATGTGGCGGGCATGGAGTAAATGCACTTTTATGACTATTGGAAATAATAGGAGATATGCATAAAAATTTCCCACTGCAGCTGCATACCTGATTGCCTAGTCTCGCATGGCGGGATATGGCGAGATACGGCTTGGTGCCTCTCGGGACAAGCGCGATATTACTAGTATTTTGGAAATAAAGAATATTCATTAAAGGCAGACAGGAATTTTTCTTTATATATGGCTCGGGAAGTACTGGATGAATACCAGTTTGGCATTTGTAGACTTAATTTTCTCAAAAAACCCCGCGAATTTTGTGATAAATGAACATATGGCCCTGTCTGGGACAGTGATGTGACCCGCACGTCCCCCGTGATCGACTGGTGTCAAACCCGTGCTTTGCGGCGGGAATTTAATATGCATACGTCGTATTAAATTATTAGATATATTTGATTACTCTTGTCTGCAAGTTAACTGGCTCACTGTCCGCCAAATAAGGATAGAGGTCCATAGGCTTAGCAAAAAATGATCCCATTGTGGCACTCAGACTTTGCTGGCAATGCTACCAAAATTGTCGCCCAGTGGACGGCACATATTATTACAGTGCGTGTACATGTACTTATTACTTACGCGTATAGGTGATCTGTCTCACTTTCCGCTAAATAAGGGCAGAGGTCCATTGGTTTTGCAAAGAATTATCCCCATTGTGTCACATGAAAATTTGCAGGCAAAAGTGCCAAAATTCTGGCCCAGTAGACGGCACATATTATGACAGTGCGTTAATGGAGTCACCGTTGGGACACACATTAGAGCCACGCAGCCCAAGGCTAAAACCACAGCAGACAGCTTCACCATATCTGCAAATCAATAGTTTCACTTGGGTAGAGATGCATAGACTTCCACTTGTCCATTTGAAATTTTACCGTGGCAAAGGCATGACAAAACACATTTTATACGTTTAGACGTGATAATAATCCCCAGCATTACCATCAACCATACAATATTGAAACGATCCAAATATGCTTTTTTTTTCTCGTAAACTAAACTGGCCAATGTTGGAATAATTTGCTGGAGGAAAACGCTAATGAGACTTACCAGCTTTAAGTCCTTGTGTCCACCTGGATTTATAATTCGAATTTCTCGCCACAATAAATAACTCGTTATTAATCGCAACGTTGTAAGTTTGAGAAGTCTGGTAATGGTAATTGATATAAGGTATTCAAGAATGAGGAAGAAAGGGGTTCATTACGGCAAATTATATAAGTATAATTTTCGTTTATCAAATGACTCTCTTATTTCTCACCTGCCGGCTCAGATATTCCAAAGATACTGCCAGACATTAGGTTTATGTTCGCTGCATGATCGTTTATAACATGTGGTAGACAAAAATGTGTTTATTTTGCAGCTGCTTGAATGAAAGTAGTCGATATAAGAGATATTTATTTCATAGCGGTTAAAATGCAATGAGTCGATTAACTGCTTTAATTTCTTTCAGTGCTGTACATGATATCCGTTTTAGTAAAAGAACCGCGATACGCAATAATTATTCATAATACATAAATGTGTAAATACTTAAATACTGGCGTAAGTGCGTGCTAAAACAACATGATATCCGTTTTAGTAAAAGAACCGCGATACACAATAATTATTCATAATACATAAATGTGTAAATACTTACATACTGGCGTAAGTGCGTGCTAAAACAACCACAATTCATACATACTTACATACATGCTTGCATACATACATACATACATACATACATACATACGTACACACACATACAAACATACATACATACACACATACATACATCAATAATACATAATACATACATACATACATACATACATACATAACCTTCTACTGTGGCCATAACCTTAGGTGATCCAATATAGTCAACATTCAGTTATATGTTTGTTGTACACAATAATATTTTGGTTTACAATTTTAATTTTTGGTTGTGCTAAATTTGTGCCACTTTTCTTAAAAAGGTATTCATTAATGCTATGTTGAATTGAAATACAACTGTTTATTTGTTAATTTCATGTACAAGTTAGGATGATGATACACAAATTGAAAATCATTTACTCTATTAAATTGCTATATGAGAATAGCTGGATCATGACTACATACTACGGAAAGGCGCAGAATTTCGATGCTTGTGCACTTTGTTCCGAAAAAAGTAAATAAAAATTAACTGTCAGATTTACATCGGGTAGGGGGAGTGAGTCACAAAACCTTTCATTGGAAATATTTTTTATCATAATCATCTTGCAGCATGCATGGGGTGTACATGCTGGTTGAGAGCAATATTTAAGCAAAGTTCACATGTGTTGGGTGAGAACTCTGTGGAGAAGTTTATCTTTAGAACTTACAGGCTTCCATTCGGTATATACACCTCGTTTGAACGGGTTCTACGTGTTCTTTTACAAAGGAGATGCTCAACGTCGCCAATTTTTAAATAAATGGTTTCCTGCATCACCAATTTCTATATTTTAACCCTTGTAGCTATTTAAACATCCATGTAATGATAACAGTAATTTTATGCAGTTTTGTCATCATTAGAAGCTCCCCAACTATTTGCATGCAACTATTCGCTTACTATAATAATAATAATAATAATAGTAATAATAGTAATGATAATAATAATAATAATAATAATAATAATAATAATAATAATAATAATAATAATAATAATAATAATAATAATAATAATAATAATAATAATAATAATAATTTATTTCGGAAAACTACCCTTTTGACACGGGGCACCGTAGACCAGGGTATGTCCACGATGCGTCCATGGTAGCATAAAATTAAAACTATGTACAAACCAACATACATCTAAGACATCCATGACAACATACAATAAGAAATATATAAAATCTAAAATACATCTAAGATAAACGTTCCAAACAGATACCAGCAGGATGTGTGAGCAGTCCGGAGACGATGCGCAAGAACACACACACCCGTGTGTTAAAAGTGATGAAAATATTTACATTGTGAGGTACCATTTTGTAGAGAGTATATACCAATGAATGTATGAATTACGATCCGCAGATTTTTTTTTTTGAATGCCCACCTGCTCTTCTCATGGTAAGCTTCAGATTTACCAGAGGTAAGAACTCTGTGCTTTAGGAGAAGGTTCTGTCTTTTCTCAATACAGGTTAGTTTTTATAAATAGATTTTATGAAATGCCCAAAAATATGTTATACTAATGCAAACAAAAACTTTGATTAACATAGACAGTTGTTATTTTCCAAACGTTACAGCCAATGTAACGTTTTTATTCGTACATGTGTGGAGGTGAAGGCAATAAACAATGCTTCGGCCACCTGGTGGCTAATTCAGTGCCAATTGTTATTCTCAAGATGAGCCAGACTACACAAGCGCGTATGGGCTCATGGAGTGTACCATTGTTACCCCTGCCCCAGTCAGGCCTCGGTCACAAGGATATATTGAAGAAATCTATACATCACACGACCTATCTATTTGATAACGTTACAACTAAGGGGCCGGCCCATAAAGTTAAAAGTGCCTCCCTTCCTCTGTGTGACCAGAGCACTGTTCATTGCGTTTAATTAGGAATATTGTACACAGGGCGCCAATTGGATAAATTCATTGCATACAATGTGTCAAAACTAAGCCACCAGTTACCTCTTTTTTCTGAGTGAAGCGGAATCTTTTAGATACACATAACCAAACATTGTGTGTGCAAAGACAAGCTGATAGAAAAGAACGAAATGTTTCAAGTCATGGAAGTATTCATATATGTGGCGGGGAAGGTGTCAGCCTGATTGGTTTAACATTGGCTGGGGGTAATTGTGGCGTTTATCAATGGTCATTGGCAATATGGGAACATTGGGGTTACACAGTGCCATTTTTGGATTCACCATGGCATCACAGGCACGGAACTACTAATCTCTGCTTGGTTGACACAAGTGTGTTTTCCCATTCACCCCCATCTAAACTTGGCCTGGTTGGGTGCAAAGATCTCAGCGCTAGGCATTGATTTTGAGTTGCAAATCACTGATGCTTTTAACCTGTACTCTGCTTTATTAGCATATGGGTTTTAATGCAAAAATGATGTTCAAAAATGGTACTTTTCACTATTTTAGTCAAGCATATTTAACATAGAATATACATGTTGCCATGATTTTGTACAACCCTACTTCGTGTTGTCAATGCATGCTGTTCACACCTTTTGATTGGCCGACTACCTGAAGTGACAGGATTGTGAATACATATGAATGGTATACGGGTCCCCTTCAGCTCTCAAAATTCGACAGCGGCAGAGTTATAGGCAAGTTGGAGACTGGCCTTTTCCAGCGCAAGATCGCCAGAAGTGGAACAGTTTGCAAGAAACAAGAGGGTACAAGAGAAAGAATGCATATGGAACACTCTTACAAAGACTGTCGGATGGGATGGATGACCGTTACCTGGTGCTCTTTGTGAAGTATGCTACCATCGAAAAGAGACTAGTGTTGGCCAAACTAGCTTACCACTCTGACTTTTGCATTTCCCGCTGCCCTGAACACAGGGCAGCACCAGCACAGTGCTGATAGGAACACAAAGCTTGGCGATCCTCCCATGAGTGTGACAAGGTTGGGCGAGAGTAGTAGAATGCCTTGCTATAGGGGGAAATCAAATAAATGATTAAAACTAAATATGGACGCCTGTTGGGACATGTTTTGTACAACATGAGTGCATTTTACAACTGAACGTGCACAAATAGCAGTGCAAATGCATTTATATCGATTGTGTACAATATGGACGACAAATTTATCTCCAGACACTGTAGTAATACTCTCTAGGAGGCTCTTATGCCTCTTCTTCCCCCCAAAATGAACCAATTGACCATTGAATTGATTTTAAAATTTAGTCGGGGGGGGGGGGATGAAATATTCTGTTCTAATTTGCATGGATAATCTTTAAAAAGATTTTCGCTGATAGACTGTTTGTGGAGGTCCCTTTAATTGAGCATTCAAGAACATGTATCGTTTCTTGTTCCCCCTTATACAACGTTCGTTCCTGTGGGTGATTTGACCAGATTCTACCAGGTCAATTTCACATTGCGAGTATTAGATAAAAAACTGAATCTTTTTATACGAGATCAAAAATTACACGTAATTATATTTGGCTGACTTCGATCTTATTGATTAAAATTACAGGGTTACTTTTATAAATTTCGTTTCAGGGGAAAGACCCTAGAAATGTTTAACCCGGGACTTTGGATCGTAACACTGTGATAGTTTGTAATAATGCAATATTGCAAGGCAAAATATAACCGTGTGAGCCACTATCAATACAATGAAACGAAATAAGATTTGAAGTTACAACAAGTTTCAACAAAACGATCAGCGTTGAATTGCACAAGGATAATGTACATAGGGCCACTAATTGTAATAGGAAACACAAGTTTTGTACAGTAGCCATACAGAATGATCAATTTAACATCAATGTCGATTGTTGAGGGGAGGGGGGGTTAGTAGTGAGATGGTACTTTTAACATACATGTAAGCTTGAATTAACAAAGTGCAGCATAATCAGTTGTTCTTTATTATGTCATTGGAGGTACCCGCTTCAGCAGTAATAATCACTAAGGGTCATAAACGTAATCAAGAAGACGATTCACCTCTGCCAGGTAATTACATTTCCTGTTGCCTTGCCTACTCGAAGTGAACCGTCTGTAAAAAGCCTAGTTGTCTCGATTGTCATTTTGCGGTCCGAAAAAAGTAATAAAATGAAAAAACAAACAAACAAAAAAAACACTGTTTCGTTCACATTAGATGCAGGTTCAATTGGGTAGTGTACTTTACATTTTTGACACTAGGTGGCGCTGTGGTTATATTAGTTTTCGTTAGTATGATAATGTATATCTTCTGTCTGAAAAGATTTATATGAAACTTAGAGAAAACGGTGCGGATATTTTAATTTTCGGCAGAATTATGGGATGTCAAACTAATGGACCATGTGTTTGGAGGAGCCACTGCTGCACACATAAAAAAGCAATGCAATGTTGTCAAAACAACAAATGATGTCCTTTGATTCTGCACACAGATGTACCCTAGGCAGGCCTCTTCTAACGGTTGAAGGTAGTAATGAAATGATTTTGGATCTTTTCATGAATGTTAGTTTTCTTTTGCTATCATCATCATCATCATCATCATCATCATCATCATCATCATCATCATCATCATCATCATCATCATCATCATCATCATCATCATCATCATCATCATCATGAAGAAAAAAATGCTGTTCTTTGGAGCCGCTTGGCCGCCAATTGCTTTGATATTGTACGCATGGTCACCCGGTATCACATAGTTTAAATGTTGACCACCAGGATGCATTGCATTTTTTTCCTATTATTGAAATATTTATCAAGTAATTTTTTGTGTTTAAGGCTATTTTCTACTTCTCCATCAGAGTGGCTCGACAGAATTATTTTAAAGTTAATTAAAATATAGTCTGACGCAAGATGATGAAAGCTGGCAAAAATATTGGGGATATGTTAATTTTGCATGAATTTATGGAATGTCGGAATGAGGCACTATGTTTATTTTGTGTGACAAATCTGAAAGGCGCTTGTTTTTGGCTAAGTGGTTCAAAGTTGAACAGGACACATGCAGTTTCCTTATCACATTGACTTATACCCATTTCTTTTAAAATGTATTTTCATTTAGGGTGGGGTGGGCTAGACTCAGGAGAGTTGGAGTAATTTTCTACCTTTAACTATGCGGGAATATACTGTAACTGTACTGTAGATTCTTTCAGATTGAGTTAGTGTTGCCATTCCTTGGTTTTAACCTTTCGTAAAAGTCAGTTAATCTGTCCCTAAACAATCAGCGAAGACCAAAGTTTGCCACACTGATAAGTTTGTATTTGTATATTGTATGTTGTTCTTAAGGTGGAAGCTGTGAAGCTTGTGTGCAGTGAGACTGGCAATTTTGGATTGATATTATACATTTAATTTTTTCTCACAAGTACAGTAAACCTATATATTTTCTGATTATTACTTATACATAGATTTTTATCCATAGGTTTTTTGGTTTTTTTTATGCAGGATTGGACTTTTTTGAGATTTTATAGCATTCTTTCTGACTTGGTAGGATTTTCACATTTTTTGCACAGAAGTTAAAGTTGAAATGAGAAATATATATATATATATATATATATATATATATATATATATATATATATATATATATATATATATATATATATATATATATATATATATATATATATATCCATATCTAGGATCGAATTGAATGGTTAGTCCTGAAATAGCATAAATAAATGATATAAGATTTTTAATTTAGTCCTGACAGGTTGTTCATTTTCTTTCTATAAATTGCTCCAAAAGTCACGGAAGATGTTGTCAGGAAAAAAAACTCCTGGGAACCGCTCCTGGATATGAATTTTTTTTTTCGATGTCCATTGACTTTTATGTGATAGGGCAATTCGTACGTTTGTGAGGCAAGATACAAATTGCAGAGGTTGAGCAAAAAACAGTTCCAAGAAAATAGCATTGAAAGAAAAAAAAAGCCAATTCTTTCGCATTTCTGGCTGTAATATGACACATACTCAATTCTTCTTTCCTGTGTTTTAATTATTGTGTGAAATAAACTTGTATCTTTACTTCTGTGAAGTTGTCATTGGGTAAAAGGCTTTGAAACAAGTAGAGTAGTTACCAGCTGAAGACCCTTTAATTCATTTGGGCTGATACAGCCTCTGTCAAAATTTACAGAGGAATGCGTTCAATATGGACAATAGTACTTCTATGTGCATAGGTTAGACAGGGACAGGTTAGCTTATGGAGAGTCTCTAAATTCAGACGTTATCCACCTTAACTGTACAAGACCAGAATTAAATACATTCAGTTTCAACTACGCAATTAAATATACTCATGATAACATATAACGCTCAAATTTGATTCATCCTATTTGTAATATATCGAATAGGTGATCGCTATTGAATAGTGCATAAGTGTCATATATCAAATAATCTTGAATTCCTGTTATAAACACATAAGCGCATGATGAGGCAATAGATATAGAACTGTATATATCAGTTTGTATTTAAAGCACTTTCGTACATGTATTCACAATGTATTATTTCATTTCTCCATTTTGGACGTCAGGAGGCTAAATTCAGACGTTGTCATGTGGTATGACTTGGTTTACGCATGAGCAAGAAAAAGGGAGGCGATAGAGTGATGGCAACTGACTAATATTGACCATCAAAGAACCCGGAAGATAACAAATCCTAAAATTTACGTACGAATGATGAAGTATCGTTATATAATGTGTTACTTGGGGCCCATATACTATATGCATTCAGGAACAATATAGATTTTGAACAGACATCGACGCGGACAAAACATCGACAAGACAATAACAGTAAGTACAGTTTCTTTTCCATAATATCTAGAAACATGCCCTTCGCGTTATGACTCTTTGCTTTAGTTTTTGTTTTGTTTTTTTGTTCTAACCGCTGGCTGGGGCAAACACTTGCGACAAAGTTACAAAGGAATTTGCGTGTGATTCTTAACTACAAAGCAATTAGTTGCTTCCGTTCAACCATCTGAGAACCTCAGGGTGAGATTACGTGTATCTTGATAATGTATATTTACAAAAAATGAAAAGAAAAAGAACAAATTCTTGTACAGTTACATGTACAACAAATTGTAACAATAAATAGAAAACTATCTTAACAAATATGCATGTTATATTTCTTGATGTTATACTTGTTTCTCCTCATCTGATATACTACAATATACTATAGGCTTCAAACTATGCAGCAAATCTCTATCGGCTGGTAACTTTACAATATATATATATATATATATATATATATATATATATATATATATATATATATATATAAATATATATATAAATATATATATATATATATATATATATATATATATATATATATATATATATATATATATATATATATATATAGCTGACATACTAATCCACTGTTCCACGATCTCTCAGTACCAAACTGAAACACTGCTCCACTGTTCAAATATCTGATCATTCTGCAACTGGAAACTTTATGACCATCTGACGAGTATTTCCATGTAAAAATATAAAATAAATTTGATTCTAATAGCCTGATGACTGGTTAAAATTAAATTCCACTATTCACACCTTGGCACAAGACCATGCACTATACATTATATCATCTACAAGTGTACATGTCAGATGTGGGTCAGTTTTATTATGCGTTTTCAGGGTGTCAAAATCTGAATCACATCACCCCAGGATATGCGTTATGCAAACATCCTAAAGCAATTCAAAGGGTTGATCAAACAATACTTCCATCATACACAATCTCAATAATATGTTTTATAGGTATACAGAGTACCACTCCATTTTTTCAAGTTTTTTATTTCTTGTATCTATGTGCATAGATGTAATGGAGTAGCTCTTTATATACAAACTGCACCACCGTTTGTACAATTCATCCTAATTATCTATTTCATGGTTTCTGAAGGGACACATAAACTTATCTGAGTTTTAGTCCCTGTCACAGCAATGAACTTTCACATGTCCTGTCCTAGGTATGTACAGACTACCACGTATATCTCATCTTTCTAGTCAATCTTTGATGGGGAGTCAACTTGTAAAGGTGTAATCACACGTTTGACTCTTTCTGGCCGGCAATATTTGTGTTTTATTGTGTTATTATGTTTTATTTTCATTTCACCATGGCTTTTTCCATTGATGCTCAATATCTTGATTTACTGCTTATTGAAGCACACTAAATAAAAATAGAATAAAACGTATACTTTTGTGACAAATAAACTATCAACCATACACTTTCAAAACTTCATTATGTTCCTTGTTACAGATAAAAATGGAAAGAAAGCACCTTCTATCACTCGGGGTATGCTGCTTGCTCCTGATGACGGGCATAACAGCCTTACCTGCACCGGAGGCAGCGTTCACCGCCCAGTCAGGCTCCGAGTACAGTTGCTACTGGTCTTGCCGTAGTGATCATGGTTGCGGCAACGTATTTATACTCGCTGAGTGGTTTTGCAACTTTGGGTGCTCAGCACAATGCCTTGCTATCAGCACTTTCTTTACTTACGTTCCGAAGAGTACTCCGCAGTAGTTGACAGACGCAGATATGACATCACCCCATGGAGTAAGAGAAAATGTAATTATTTGTTCTATCTGCTATTTAGAAGGGAACGACGCTGGGTTCAGCATATTTGGCTTTGGCTTTATTGTAACGTTGCAAGCGTTCACGATATTATTTTGTTCAAAAAAGTGTTGATGCTATGGACACTGTCACATCCAGACCCAGCAGGCCTCCAGTGACCACGCGTAATATACTACTACTACAAGTGTGAAAAACATTGATGTAATGTCCCGCGTAAAGCTTGATAAGTTTCAGTTGTGTCGTGCTCTTCCGAACTTGTTGTCATCAACCAACTAGTAATCTAAACGTCATCTGAGTCGATATCTAAAGATAGATAGAGAGACAGACAGATGACGGCCGGACAAACAGACAAACGGACAGACAGACAGACATGCACACAAAAAGGGACAGACAGACTGATAGACACCCAAACACAAACATACGTACATACATACATACATACATACATACATACATACATACATAAGAATTCAACGAGTGAAGAAATGAAGTATAAATGTTACGCTTAGAATTAAGATTTTGTTGTATGTGTTAGACTTAATCAACAGCATATGCTAAGTCTTGGTTTCTTATTGCTTTTGCAGTGATTGATTTATTTCATGTGTTTTGGGCCATGCCAGACACATGGCAATACATATACAGAAAAGTGTTGATCCTCGCACCATCAAAGAGCAAAACTTGGGATATTAGAACTGCAAAATATTTTTGCCACAGGATTACCTCCTAACCTTGTTTTAATGTTTGAATAAGCGATACAACGTCATCATTGAAACCTGCTCATTGGAAGTGCCAGGGAATCAGCTGAAGGTGCTTTGATGTTTCAGGAAGGGAGCAGATTCCAATATTCATACCGTATCACCACAATAAATGTTTGTGGAAACTATCAATACACCAGTATCCTGATTTTATAAGCAATGGTTGTAGATATGAGAAATAAAGACTCCACTGCAATGGAGCGACATTACAGAGTTATATATTCAGTTTGTTTCTTTTGTTGTGTAGCTTAACACTATTGAGATGCAGAATTTAAAATATCAATTTATTGCTGGATTGCGCATGATGCAAAATGTTATCTATACTCAGCACAGCACCTAGTGTGACTGAGTTATGATACGTATAAATAACAGTAGATGGAAGCCATGGACCAGAGAACAGGTACGGATGAGATATGAAAAAAAATACGACGAAGAAGGAAAAACAGGAGTTACATTCATGAAAGCCGTCTTGACATGTAATTAAAACTAGCTGCACAGACCCGATACAAAAATAGATACCTTTATTTTAGTAATCACTTTGGCTGTCTGTTGAACATAGGTGAGAGACTCCCTATTGGTTGTGTCTCTGGTGTGATTGAGAATATTTTCAGAACTTACGTCATAGCTCTTTGAAGATATATGATAAATATCACAGATACAAGTGCAATTTATCCTACTGTAGGCCTTGGAAACTTCAGTTGCAACAAATTGAGATCTAGGTTTACTGAAGTTGGCTGGTTTCCCAGGTGTAACGCTGTTTTTATTTTTTTTTCGTTATAAAAGTGTTTTTCAATGGGGATGACTATAGCTGCTAAGGTTCCTTTAAGGCACCAGCACGGATCCACCATTTAATATAAAACATACTGGATTCAGACGCCAGTAGGTCACAACCCCCTTTAAGTACCTTGCCTGGAAGCAGGTCAAATCCAATTGCCTTTCTTATTAAAATCCTTTGTAATGTAACCATGGTAATGGACCTATTCAGAAGTCACACGTATGGATTCAAATAGACTGAGTCTCCTACACTCATTAATAGCATGGAAATTGACAAGTCAGATCATTTTCATTGGGAGTACTGTGAATAGGCTCTTACTTTGAGCAGCCACATTTGGCGTGATTATATCCCTGCGGAATATAACCTTTCGGGGCTGCTCAACCCGGCACAACGCTTGGTGACAATGTAATCTCTCAGGTCACTGGAAGTACCAAAATGTGTACTTGCTCTCTTGTGCGTTCACTCTACCTTATGGGGTCATGTACCCCCATCCACACCCCGGAAAAGATCAGTAGTGATTATTGCAAGGACTTAAGAACACTTAATAGGAGTAAGATTTTGTCTGCAGCCAGGGTTCTTCACATACAGTAAAGTGATTTTTATGACATAGCCTTTGTACATATCCTATCGTCACTGAATCATCTGGCTAACTAGCACTGACCCTAAAACGTTTTAAATGTAGGTCATTTAACCATCTTTTTTTCTGCACCTATTGATACAAAAGATTGAGAGGTCTCACCAAACATTTTGTTTCTGGCTAAATATTTTTTAGGATTCCTTGAACTATAGCTGCTGGCAGTATCCAGTCTCCTATGCAACTTTTGGATATTCCGGGAAAAGGCGGATATAACAGCAGCCCTCAGTCTGTATACCATGTCAAATCTCACTACCTAGGTGGGAGACGTATAAATTGCTTTTTATGGTGCTTCTGTGTTGTGAATATGACTGACACAAATATTACTCTGCTTTTCCTGGTGCCTAGTCTACGTTTAGAATATATAAAGATTCCATGATGATCTTATTCATAGTTTATGTAAATTACAAATCCGTGTCCCACTGTCACTCACCATTAAAACAAGCTGAACATATATATGTCTATTCCTAAAAACAAGAAAATGCTTTCCAGTCACAATTGACATGTAACAGAAGAAATTTTACTGAAAACTCAAAATGTTTGTTCATGAAATTATATTATCGTCACATCATAATAAAAGGTTTTCTTGAGATGAGGGCTCTTTTTGGTCACCATATTCATTCCACGCGTCAGTTTCATATAATGTTACTGTAATTCTACTATGTTTGGGCAGTACATATCTTATAATAATCAGAATATGTAATCACTGATTACAATCAGTACACATTACAAACGGTAGCATACCATTGGACATTTGTGACACACGAAGATGGAGTTTTGTATTTTAAACAGTTTATGATAATTGCAGAAATTGTGATACATTGCAGAATATATCCTCCACCTGGAGCCACATGACAGAATCTTCATTCCTTGGTAATAATGTAAGAAAAAATGATGACCTTGGGTCTAGCTTGCGTAATGATAAACTATTGCAGTCACAACAGAAAAGAAAACACGGTTGTCGTATAAACTGATGATAAAACAATAGGTTATGTTCGCTGAAAATTACCAGTGAAATATACTAATTAAAGAGTGTCACTGCCACATCAAAACCGTAAATGCAATGAAAGAAATCCAAGTCAATTCCGACCAAAGGCAATGTGCCTTGTTATGTATAGCTGAATCACATGAATGTACAGTTCGTCTGTACACAAAATAGTCCAAAACGTATGTGCAAAAGTACATAGGGTCATAAAAGCGATGTCGAGCTTTAACATGACAGAATGCAAAAAACGTTTTGTTTAAAACTACAAGCCTATTTCAGTTAATTGGCTTGAGCAGGTGCATCATACATGTGTATATAGGACCGTACAATTCATGAAAAGGGACCAAAATCTGCAGCACATCAGAGAATATGCAAGTACAGGTTCCTAATTTGTTGAAAATATCAATACAATTCAGCATTTGAAAGGTACTAGTTGCAACCACCGTTCCAACAATGATCATATTCCATGCAAGTCCACAACGTGACACTAACACCAACATCAATCCATCAAAAAAGCCTCCTTTGCCTAAAATGACCATCAACAAGAATTCAAAAACCATGGTTATGCAATTCGATGTGTTTTAGACATATCGCTAAAGGCATGATGTTGTTTTCAGGGAGATAAATTAATAGTATTTCAAAAAGAAAAGTTTTTGAATGTACAAATATAGTGGTGAAATCACATAATAAAACGAAGACACTGATGTAATCATGCAAACCCATATGATCATTAAATAATCGTATAAGAACCTTAAAATTTCTAAGCATACTTTTAAGCATATTGAATCTTTTACAAAGTATGACTCCTTGTAACATTAATACTCTTACTCTGATGTCCACCGCATAACATTGAGCCTAAATGTATTAGTGTATTATGACATGGTTTCAGTGTGGATGAATGATAGAAATCATAAAAATGCACAGTTCATAAACATTGTAGCAAAATTTTAGCAGTAGGTTTTTTGACGTCTATGAAACGAAAAACTGAAAATTGATCTGGTGATTATATATTATGACCCCAAAATAAGTACATAGACAGTATCTTGGTCTTTCATCTAGAACCACGGAGCTTGAATCTATACAATAAAAGAAATTAGAAAAAAAGGCAACAAGCACACAGTTGCTGCCATTCTATTTTAATGTGGCAATAGCCTCCAGTTCCTTATGATATATATCATTTTGGAATACAAAGTGGGGGATTTAGTACCTGGCACCTCTCTGGTTGGTATGATAGATCAAAAAGGTTCAAGTGTACATAAGCACAGTGATAAAGATTGTGGACTTCCACACTAGTGAAGTCCGTTCACATAGAGTCTATTGTTGCCGTGGTTGTCTGACTACAGTTGCGCGTGTACCAATTTGTGCCTGCAGCTAACGCAGGACCTTAATCCTATGCGCAAATAGGAACATAACTACAATTCAAAATGCTCAAGAGATATTGCAAACTTACAAGACATGCAAAACATATAACCTCGTGTCAGGTCTTAGTTACTATCCACCGCAGCAGGCTAGAAGAACCAGCTTGAATTATAAGTTTACAGTGATACAGCACAGCTTATCTTTGTGCCCCGTATGACACGTTCATCAAGAGACCTCATAGTTCGTTATTACATATGGTGATTTAGATCTACATATTCATGCGGTTAGATTTTTCTTTCAGTTACCTTTTGAAATAATTTTCAGCGTCGAATCCGTAGCTACGTAAAGTGGTATCTAAAAGCATATGTTAGAAGCCTGTAGTGAAGTACTTGAAATACGCATACCTCCATCTAATATACATACATACATATATATATATATATATATATATATATATATATATATATGTATGTATATATGTATATATATATATATATATATATATATATATATATATATATATATAATGATGTTACTATTAAACAAATTACTATCATGAGTAATTCACTTTGCTTTTTGCCAGCAGCATTGGCCTCTAACCCGAATTTTAAGCAAACCCCGGCTTAATGATCAGTGTTGCATGTAGTACTTGGTGTCTGTATATGCTTATTGATCAGAGAAGATGAATAAAAAGCATGGGTAGCTGCTATTAACTATGCGCATATGCTAAAAGAGAAAGCACACTCTCTTGGCATGTTATTATTTGTTGCCCCACCCCCACCCCCACCCTCACCCCGTGGAGTAAAGCTACGGTGTTGTCACTGTGTACATAAAATTAGCACACTATAAGCAGACACTAATCGGATTTAGGTCTTGGTCTTGGTTTAAGGTGGCCTGTTTTCAGCATGACTGTCCTTTTAATTGTACATTTGATGCATCATGTGGGCACTTATCAGTATATCCTCCTAATGAAGAGTTCTGGTCTCCACATTCTTGGTAGCCATTACGTTTTCTGTTTTTGTGTCTCAAAAGCTTCGAAGTGATGAAGCTGGCCAGCTCTTGAAGTATTTATGTGTCATTTATGATCACCGGATTGCAGCATGAACGCGCCCTGGAACCTGCAAAGGAGGAAGTAAGCAATCCTTGGAAAAATGCTTTATCTATGGAGGTTTCAGACGTCGGTGACCAAATGTACAGAAGTTTATGATCGTCATTACAGTTATTTTAATTGGAAGAGATTGTTTTTGACATAAAGTAAATTCCATGATAAAGTTTTACTTGACACTTTAGGCATCGTCTCTGTCTGTCTCTTGTTATCGCTACCATGTAAATAATGTACACGCGGGGGCAAAGATAAACATTATACAGCAGTTCTATATATGAACGCGGCCACTTTACCGGAATATCGGGCTTCCGCAATAAACTAGTTCTGAGAGGACTTTATCCCCAAACCTGTAAATGTGATTCCAACCAGAGGATACTTGCATGTATCTTGGAGAAAAAAAGTAATAGATGAATAAAAATTAGATAAATAAGAAACCCAAATTTTGAATTGATTTAGACGAAATCAAATGAAATCAAAGCCCCCCCCCCCAAAAAAAAATCAGTTGTAGGTCATAGAAAAGGCCTTGCCCTCATGAAGGCATATACGTTTATTTCCAAAATGGAATATACTAAGCTATACAATTTCATTAAAAAGATCTTTTGGTTTCACGATACATTTAGTTGCCATGGAACATTTACATGATTTATGGAAAAAGTTGTTTGATTAGGGATGATACTATAAGGGAGAAATCAAAGATTCAGTTTCAGGATGGAAAATTATTTCGCTGTTAAACTTCATTATACCCCTTTCTCTGTTTAACACTGGCTACGTATTAAACTTCGACTATAATTGAAAGAAAACAAGCAGTCATTTTGCAAAATACAGTTGATTGTATCGTTTTCAAACACAAAAATAGATTTTTTCAACCATACGATGTATAAAAATACAATCAATAAATTAAAGGCTAATAATGTTCCTTGTGTCTTTTTATTTTGATAGCCAATTGAATTTGTCGAATTTTACAACAAAATAAATGTGCACTTGTGTCATTTAGGAGCGAAACAAGATAGTTTGGGGTTTCTATGACTGTATATATAGATACAGATTCCACATTGTAGGCGTGGTGATAATCACACGTGGTTCCATTGTATAAACCCCGAATGTTCTAATATCCAAATTTAACTTTAAAAGGGAGAAAAAAAAAACGAAAAAAGAAGCAAACAACCAAACCGACACACAAACAAACTAGAAAACATGATACTTAGCATTTTGTTTGGAGTAAACATACGGGTTACCTCGGAGTTCTGCGGCCAAAATGGACGTACATAACATAATTTGACAAGTGGAAATATGTGTGTATTGTATTTTGGAAAGGATCATTTTCAGTAAAACAGGCTCTGCCTTATTTTTTAAACCCAAGTGGAAGCTCACCTGAAAATTTCCTCGGCCTGGTGGTGGTGGTCTGGGTCTAGGCATTGGTCTGGGCATAGGCCTTGGACCAGGTTGAGGCCCAGGAGAAGGCGATGCAGGTTCGCCCAAAAACAGACACACCACCTTAGATACAATATCACAAACAAACCTATACTGTAGTGCAGCAAAATTTACACAAAACATCTTCACAAGTCTACCACAACCTCCGTTACTCAACGCAATTCCAAAAAGTTGCGCTTCCATCTGTTGTTCCTGTTGTGCATTAAGGGTTTGGCCCCCAGTTGAACCACGAGTGGTGCCACGCCGAGGAGCTCCATCTCCTTCGCCCGGTGAATAGCCTTCATACTCCAGTTCGTAATCTTCGTTTTGAGGCGTTTCGACGGGATTGGCCAAGCAGACAGTGGGTATGGTGATAAGTAAGAGCGTGGTGATTGGCACTGTATACACCATCTTACTGGAAAGATAAAAAAACACAACTAGCTGTGACATTACTCATAGATACATGTAAATTAAGCGACCCCATGGGATATTTTTTGTTTTTCTAATGACAGCTGATTGTCAGCAGTTCCAATTTGATTTATGCAGTTCATTTAGAGTTTTAAACTTTTGTCTATACCGAAAAGACACCGTAACAGATATTCTTTTTGTTGCAAAATGTTTTGTGTGACTCTCCAATCTGCAAAGATAACAGCTAAAGATATTCTTCTCCAAAATTGAGCAAAGTGCCGAAACGTAACTTCATACATTATGAAAACTATTTCAAATAATGCTACTCTTGATAGGGTCAATATTTCTCCTAAATACACTTGTTGCATCACAAGACTGGAGACAATTCCAACACGACTCCAGTGAAACACAACAAAGTGGATGAACGAGCAAAATCATCAAAAATATAAGTAGTATTGATGTGGAACCTGTGAGGCTTTAACCAAAGCTTTTCATGTAATTTGTTACCATTTCTGGATCAAATACGGGACGTGTATGTGCATGCACATTGAGGGACGCTTAACGTGGAGTAAACTTTTAAAGCGAATGCATGCCAAAATTAGCTGTCATGGCAGTCAAACAACATCGATTCTATTTTATAGCTATGCAGCTGGAATAAGCGGTACTTCTTGTGAGATAGACATTAGTGCTTTCTCGGCCAACTACAACCGGATTTTGGAAAGGTTGTCTCACAACTCCATCTAGTTGATTAAATGATGTTCTTTCTAGAAAATATTTTTAAAACAAAATTTCAGAAGTTACTTGCTGGGATACTATGCAACAGTTTTCCTCGGCTCATCTAGAAACATCCATAGTATGCAGAAGAAAGCTATAGCCGATGCCTAATAGTACCATCTTTCACTGGTCAAATGACGCCGACATTACAGAATTGAAGCTTTGCATGTATAAGCAAAATTGGAATTAATCATTTAATTCATCATTTGCCACTTTCATATTTGTTCATTATCTTGTGGGTTGTCTTGGCCAAACATTGAGCTTGGACAAGGAGCAGCTACTCAGAGGGATATGTACGGGTACAAGCTCCGAAACATGTTCTGAGTAGTAACTCGCTGAAAAACCTGTAATTTATTTGGGCTTTTACAGCCTGTGTCAAACTTTTAAAGAGGACATGTGCAATATGGACAATAGCACTTCCATGTGTATTTAGGTAGGGCAGTGACAGGCTCATGGGGTTAGCTTATGGACAGTGAAGATTTCGAACTGCGGAATAGGGTAGTGACCAGCAAAAAGTGGTTTTGGACATAAAGACTTAGATACAAATTGCGTATTCATCACTAAAATAGATACTATGTTATTTCAGAGTTGACAATGTTATAAAGAACTCATATAGAGTCATCACGTTTCACACATGATTCAGCATTCAAATGTACACATTATCTGATGCAAACATGGCTGACCCATGTAATTGTTGAAAGTTGAATAACCCTTTATTAGATATGATACACTGATATGTCATCTTAGTCTTGTGTCTTTCCCATCGAAAGGACTTGTACGCGTTTGTGTGTGTTTTAAAAAGCCTTCCAAATTGGAACAGGGAATATAAGATAACGTTTGTCTTCAAAGCGCACTTTATGATATCAGGTATGAAAAATCGACGTTCAGATATTAAACATTCATCGCCAGTTTTCAACAAAACTTGATTTCATGATCAGTCATACTAAGCCCCGCTTTAAAGAAACAATATAATTGTACTAGAGAGTGCCAATTACTTAATAATTTATATCTATCCTCCACTCGGTCAGAGATAAAGTAATCTTTTTACGATTACGTTATTAATCAATGAAATACAAAATCCCAATACCTTTTTAGACGAATATGCTATATCTTCTGAAAGTAAAAACGTAGTTCTAATACTTTCAGTAAACATATGTTACTTACCTTTATATTTCTAGTTTACCAGAGATCAAGTGACGGTAAGATTTGGCTTAGTGTGAGGTCTCATGGAGCAATTAAATGTGCAGGTGCTATGTTTGCCAAGAATCATGTTATGATTTGACAATTTCGAGTTAAATTGACGGTTATGGCCCGAAGTGCTTTATTAATCAAATATCAAGTTTGAATAGAAGTCTTTTCTAAAGCTGTCCATGAAAGCTTTTGTAAAATAGCTTGCGAGATACAGTATCAGGGAAGTCACATTGTGTTTTTAAATGGTAACCCATCCTTTGACAAGACACAAATGTCATGTGTAAAATGAAATGACTAGCTTCTGTACTTACATTTGCAATTGCAGGATGTGCATGTGGGAAGGGAAACGTCTATCTTTTCTTTATTCTACACTTTGCGGTCAAAGTCAACCACCGCTTATCAAAGAGACAAATAGTAAAACCTATAGATTCAATTTTTTGTTTGCTTTTCCCTTCTTTTTATTTATTTATTTATTTATTTTGTTTTTAAAGTTTTAATCAAATTTATTTGCTGGTGGTCATAAGAATCACTCAGATAGAAATGTGTGAATAGTAAAGTACTTCCTTCCAGGATGCTGTGATATCAGTTAGCTTCCACGCTAAACCCATTCATTATTTTGCTATTACTTACTTCTATCGACTACCTGCGTGTGTTTGTTTTGTACATTGACAGATACGGAGAGAGACCTCCATGAAGTGTTTGAAACAGGCACATGTCCTGCAACTGTTGCCAGGGTGATAAATATGAAACCACTCCTGCAAGTACTATCACATGTAGCAAGTACACTTAAGGTTACTCAGTAGCTGTTATAGCGTTTGCTGTTATATTTCTCACACTTCCCAGTGCAACATGTGATATATTTGACTGATTAATATGCGTGTCGTTAGTTTATTTCCGTCGGTATATTCTTGATATATCAGAAGACTCTTCTGCAATGGCAGTCCTTATAGCTCTATATGGCACGAGCTATAGTCTGATGAGGAGGCTTTTTGCTAATGGTTTACGGAAGAAAAAGCAGGTGCACGTTACTAATATTCTCAGCTGTTTTCATTTTTTTTCTTGCTGTACCATTTTTATAATCCTGTGTTGATTTTCATCCTGTTTAGTGTGAGTGACACTGCTGCTTTGTTCTATTTGTGCGTGTTGTGACAGGGATGATACTTTATGACTGTGATAATTAATTTCCTCTAGTATCCGTATCTTCGTATAAATATTCTGATATATATTGCATTTTTGTAGTCTGTCGGAAATAATTTTTCTGAGCGCTTTTTATTCAAGACAAATTGCCTTTTTGGTTTGATCAATAACTCTGCTTCGATGTATCACCAGCTTTGCCGTTGAATATGGATTGCAACAAAATTTGAGGTATACACGTTTTTACTTTTTGGATGAAAGAAACACTTTTCTCCATTTCGAAGTTTTATTAAATATAATAAGATATATGAGTTCCGAGCATGTCTCTTGTGCAAAGCCGAACAATGATGAAGACAGTCGCAGTCGTCCCCATTGATCTGGATTCGTAACACACGGGTGCGCAAATAAAGCTGGAGAAAGTGGCATTTTTTTTCTTTTCACGAGTGAAGTAAACGTTAGCACAATAAATTCACTTAAGAATTGCAATGAAATATACATTTCTGAAGATTTTTTGTGTTATTGTCACCATCGCAGATCATGAAATTGCTCTAAATAGAATTTCCAATATGTTAGCTTTCAAAACATATACACTTTACCGCGCTTAAAATTTGTATGCACGGCTATATGTAGCAAACTTTTAAAAGTCACTGCTAACCTGACGTATTTCCTTAATTGTACATTGTGTGAAGCTGCCATGTCCAGCAGTTGAGTCCGTATCTTGTGCCACCAACAATTACTTCGTGTTATTGGTAAAGGAAAGTCAGAAGCAAAAGGCAAAAAAGGCAAAAATAAAACAGAGCAAAAAGAATAAAAAAAAAAAAAAAAAAAAAAAACCCCACCAAAACAGCCAACCAAACAAAAAAAAAACATAAAAAACCAACAAAAAACAAAAACAAAAACAAACAAAAAACAAAAATCAAACAAGCATGAAAAACCCCAACAAA
>OZ026616.1:96683158-96838158 GCA_964020975.1 Hermodice carunculata | reverse complement strand
TGAAATTAGTTGAAAAGGGTATGAAGCAGACGATTGACCACCAGCCGGTTTTGGCCGGTTTGAGGGGGAAGGGTTAAATGTTACATTCGTTGCCACATTCACAATATTTATATTCAATCTAACTTTAAACATTGCAAGCATAGCAGAGAACCTGGTGTGCCATGAGACCATAATACATGAGCCTTGTGTGTTTTCGGACCATAACACATGTGGCCTGCTCACATTCCGATAAACCACGCCCACCTGGGTTCTGGAACTTAACACTTGAACATGCTGGGCCAATCAGTTTCAGGTCTTTTTTCCCTTAATTCTATGTATTGAATTTCTAATTTCGTGTAATCGAACAGAAAATTGGGAGTGGGGGTGGGGGTGGGGGTTGTAAATATGACCAATGAGGGTCGCTTTTGTGTGCTATGTTCAAGATGCCAGCATCAATTACACACGTCATTATGCCGTAACACACGCAAAAGCAACCCTCATTTCTTACTTAAGAGGTAACGCATGAAACCTGTACAGATAACAAACATAATCATGCTTGAAACCATTTCGGAACGTCATGAATACTTCTTTGGACGGAGTTTGTATTGTATCGTCAAACTTGATCAGTTTCTTTGCCTTCGCTACTTTACGTATCAAACACAACTGTCAGATATAACAAGTCAGAAAACAGTGACATCACATTGATCTAAAATATTATGTGTACATCCGTTGTGCCCAGACCTCTCACAGTTCAGCAGTTCATACTTATCCACATAAACAAGTTCATGCCTGTTTCCATGAAGTTAGTTGAAAACTGCATGTACCTAAGATTTGTCTCTTTCAGTTTTTCAAGAAGAAACTGTATACTCCATTGTTGCTAGAACGAATAGTGTTTTATATTCAGCCTTGTTTGTGGGAGGATCACCACATTCTTGCGAGATGTTTGGTTATTTCACAGTTGTTCCTTAAAAGTGACAGGCATCTGAAATTGATCGGGTCACTTTTTGCCGAAGAGAGGTTGGTTTCCCTTTGGCCTGCAAAGGACGAGTGCCATGGTATCGCAGGAAAACTTGCAGGTAAATGTTCCAAAATTCTGCCCAAGTAACCGGCACATGTTATGACAATGGGTGACTGCCGATGCCTCAGGATTCCATAGTAGAGCCACACAAGCCAAAAACAGAATAACCGCTGTAGGTTTCATCTTGCCTGTAAATACATCGTATACTGCAAGTTTGATTTGATTTGAATTGATTTTACTTTATTATTTCGTTTTATTTTATTTTATTTATTTTTGGTCCTAACCCTATCAGTCACAGGGTTCATTTCATAAAGATATATGAACACAAAAAATTGTGAAAAATTTCGTTTATGTGGAAACACTAAAAGTAAAAACCTTTTACAGTATAAATACGAATCATCTTTTTAATAATTTAATTCTGTCGTTACTCTATCAGCAACAAGATGCATTTCATGAAGATATACCAAATAAACAAACTATGGTGTAATTGTTTTAGTAGTCATAACCTGTGACATGAAAAATTTACAAAACTATGAATTAAAAATGGAGAAATGTCGCGAATCTACAACATACCTAATTTGCCTCAGAAAACCTCCGTACACATCAGTGACAAACAACAGCTGCACTGCAGTGAACTCATAGCATGGTGTTCGATTACGTAACAGGTTTCAAGAGAGTGAACTCAAGGAGGAAGATATTTTAATATGATGGACGTGTCACGTCCTCACTTCATCATTGTAATGCTGTACATAAAGTGACCTCTGTGAAATGTGGCTCTTCCTGTGAATTTTGTTTAAATATATTGTATTGTGTAGGCGCGCAGTTTTATCATAAAATATGTATTTCAACATATATTATGTTGAAATACTAACACAAATTGGAAGTTCCATGGCATTTTTAAAGATATGTTTAGTTTTATGTAGATAATGATATCCTTAAAATAAATGGGTTTTAAAGAAACCTTAATTCTTAAAGATATTTTGAAGTTCATTAAAGGTATCCTAAGCGCATTTCATGATATCAAAATTAATGACACGTTCAATCAAATGTAAGATAACTGAAATGTGTTTTCAGGAATCTCCAATCATATTGGAATAAGTTGGCATTTAATATAACAACTTAAATTAAGTTTGAGATCTTTAAATATGACCTTATCTGTACAATAAAAAATCCTAGATATCCACAATTTAAGGTATCTAAATTTGAATTTGAGATAACTTACGTTACAAATTTCCTGAAACACGTAGCTCTCTGTTAAACTGCGTGCCATTCGTCGGTGCGTTGTAGACGGAACATAGCAAAATAAGCCAATTTACTATTTTTTGTTATTTGTAATTAAGGGCTATGGCATTTATCAGCTCTTCATTATGTAGGATGAGCAAAAAGGAAAACAAAATATGTTTACGACAACAGACACACCGTTTAATTCTTAAAATAAACGAATTCCATGCTGATACTAGTAGTACATCGGTGTCAGGTCTCTGAGGTTTAGGTCAGGGCACAGTTCACACCACGTCCCTTGACATAAACTGTTATTTCTCCCGCTTTCCACTACACTTTAACAATACAGATCTAAAATAAAAACTCGGTTTCGAATTAATTTATTCGGCCTTTTTTACAACTAAATCCAGTTGTTTCTTATAGTCCCGGGGGCTGCATTTACAGCATGTTTTCTACCATGATCACCAATAAGCCAACAGATAAACACAATCGTATTTTCTAAATTAGCATTTAACTCGTAATTGATAAAAAATATAAGCCAATTGCGACGTTGTTGCAACTTTTATTTACCACGATATGCGTTCTTGCTGATTTTGATTGCTGTTCTTTTAGAACATGCGCAAAACGTAAGGATTCTTAGTCTCCCGGGGTTTATTGTCCGACTCTCTACCGTGTTAAGAGACAGAAACACAGTACTGGTTAATTTTGTTGCCACAAACACGAGTGTCATCATAAGATACACCGCATTCAGAGAAGGGTGTTGAAAATATTTGGAAGATTGGAAAACGTTTTTAGATTTTTCCTGCAAGGTCCTTGGTTATTTTCCATTTTAATTCAAATAATACAAGTCACGTTTGTACAGGATTGACATTCTTTATTCCAATTTTTTTTCCAAAAACATTTTCATGTCAAACGTATAATAGCATTTGAAAATATTCTCAATGTACAATTCAAATCTTACGTAGGATTAATTATTGTCATTATTTTATTGATATGTATCTTAGGTATTTTCGATTTCTTACATTTTTCTGTCAAAGCTAGAACGTTTTATTCAATAAATTCTATGAAATAATCAAACGTAAATAATTTTGCATGGGATTTTAGATACAATTCCAAAGTCTCAAGAACACCATTATCTTAATGTAGCTCGTGTGTAAAAGAGGCAAGTCTATTCACACGATGCAATTATCGCTCCCATTTATATATCCAGGAACTGCAGAGCCCCGTGATTATGTATGTATCATGTTGCTTCATCTGCTCCAACCAACTCACACTTAACAGCATGTGGCGCCATCTGCTGGCCCGTAGACGCTTTTTCGAAATTGTTTCATGACAGAGGAATATTGCCCCTGGCAACCCCTCACAGCAAGAAGATGTGCTGCAGGCGTTTTTCGAACTTGAAAGGTTGAACTTTCATGGTCCTTTGTAAGAAATGTGTGTAAATCGTGTCCTGCCTCGGAGATAATTATTAATTGTTTATATATATATATATATATATATATATATATATATATATATATATATATGTGTGTGTGTGTGTGTGTGTGTGTGTGTGTGTGTGTGTGTGTGCGTGTGCGTGTGTGTGTGTAACCCTTATTTTTAATTAAGTTATTTACTATGTTTTATACGTTGTAACTACATGTACACTATTCGCAGCTGAACAGCTTGGTTTGTTCATCCATTAGGGTCAATAGTTTTGAAATCTAATGCCAGTGCTATTCAGCTAATGCACGCCCGCCATTGTGTGCCATACCAAAGCGCAATGGGTTTGTCTAGACTCATGATTTGGCTACTCAATCGTTGTGCGAGTGCAATCTGAAAAAGGTAACAGTCCTTCAAAAGTATATAAAATAACCCTTTTTTCACCAAGTCTTACACTTTTTTAGCGCTTTCAGTTTTGGCTGGTATCGGCAAGTTACAAATTGCAGGATCATTACAATGAGTTTATTGCAGGAAAACTTTTTAAAAAAACCAAACTATTTTGCCTATGAAACAGTAAAAAGTATAATACGATGTTGATCATTTAACCTATCTACTTCGTAAACCATACCATCACTCACTTTGGACACCATTTCAAATTCAGTTAGCTCAAAAACAGCAGTATCTGGCAGTTTTAAGCTTCCAGATTATATTATATTATAAAATATATATATATATATTTACATATATATATATATTTACATATATATACATATATATATATATATATATATATATATATATATATATATATATATATATATATATATATATATATGTGTGTGTGTGTGTGTGTGTGTGTGTACAGATATTATTTTTCGATGCAAATAAGACATACACACGGGTTTTACAACTGTGGCCTTGGCAGAAGTACTGAAACACCAACAGAAAAACGACGATTAGTGACTAGTGGGATCTACCTTTGGAATATGTATATATACATATAAGAAAAATAAGAATTTAGTATGTCATTTAACACACTTTACCTTAGAAGTAATTTTGAAGCAATCGGGGCCGGGGCTGTTATAAAAGAAAGAGGTTATAATGGCTTAATATGCGATTATTGCGGCGAAAAATGTTCTGTACTGTCATTTTGTATAGTGGTTTCACTGACAAGTGTTTTAGTTCTTACACTCCCCTTTAGCACCTATACAATGCTGCTCTAGTCAATACAATTGGCATATGCACAATTATCAGTAAGCATCTTTGCAAAGGAAAACACAAGTAACCGTTCACATTGTTATACTATGTTCCATATTTTTTTGTTTTTGCTTTTGCTTTTTTTTTTTTTTTTTGTTTCTGTGTCAAGGCAAATGTTTTTTTCCCCGACAATCATCATGTTTGTCTGACGACGCTGGCAATGAACATTCTTTCTAAACAGTCTGGTCACCTAAGTAGATACAGACGGGATCCTGTAGGTAGTCTCCCCACATTGTGTGTTCTTAACGTGTTGAACTCCGCGCTCTTCCCAGGCCTGGTTCCTGGAAATACACAAAGCCAATGACATGATTAATTAATGTAAACCGTCACTCAATGTGCTTCCAGTCACACATTTCCCCCAACGAGAATCCTCTTGCGAACGTATTCTACACGGCAGTGTGGAATACGTTCGCGAGAGGATTCTCATATTATTTATGTGCATATAGGAGGTTCTATGTGCACATGGGTGATGCAGTTGTTCAAGCCAATTGACTGCAATAGGCCTATATTTTCAAACAAAATGCTTTGCGTTCTTGTCATGTTGAAACTAGACATGGCTTTTTGACCCTATGAACCTTTAGATATGCGCTTTGGACTCCTTTGGGTTGAAACGAACTATAAATTTATGTAATTGAGCTAAACATATCAAGGAACCTTGCCTTTGGTCGGAATTGACTTGGATTTGTTTCACTAAGACTACCTTTTTAATATGTTAATGAAACTCTCTAATTTGATAGACAAAACAAAATCATTGACTCAGAAAAGTCTTGCTGGGGCATAAATGAAAACTTCTTTTGTGAAAAACTTTAACACACAAATCTTCATTCCACAATATATAAGTCAGTAGATGTCATAGGAAAGTTAAAGGTGCGCTCCATCGTGACCTCTGTGGTCCCGTTATGTGATTCGTATGGAGAAAAGGAATTTGATTCATTGAATGCGTCATTTTCTTTAATTTAAATTTGATGACCGTAACCATCCTGACTAATGTTCAAAACCATTATACGTCAATGTAAATTTTATTGAATCCGGTGTTTGTACTTGGCATTGCAAATGTAACATCCTAGCAAAAACCTCCCCTGCCCTCGTCCCCCCCCCCCAAAAAAAAAACAAACAAACAAACAAAAAACAAAAACAAACACCAAAAAAAAAAAAAAAAACCAAAACAAAACAAAACAAAACAAAAACAAACAGCCCCCCCCCAAAAAAAACCCCCAAAAACGAAATACAGACAAAAAATAATAAGTGACTAGCAAAAATATTTTTGCTTGTGAGCAAATCTTACTGTGTATCTCGAAAATTTATGCTTCAGATTATTGTGAAATTCGGTTCAATGATAATTACTTGTATCGTGAACACACTCAATTGAATTTAAAATGTCTTGTCACTGTTCATAACTTTGAAATTCAAGCATTCAAATCTTTCAAGTGTGCCTAATTAGCATGTATCAAACGTTCACAACTTTCATGCACCTACACCACAGATCGATAAACTGAGGCCGCTATTGCCCGTCTATCTACATTACCTTAAAAGATATTTAACATCCAATATCCAGACGTATGCCAAATTAGCATAAATTCAAATTTTGTATCATTCATTCCCATTTTCTTGGATGCACTTATTACACAAACCGAAGTATTGACGCTGGAATGACTTCCCCATCTCTAACACCTTTAAAGAAGTGAGTTGATTGCTCTATACAGACAAATCAGGATGTGTGCCCCCAAAGTAGGCATACTTTGTGTCCAATGAATACCAGGGGCTACTTCAAACTTCAACTATTGAGTATCTTCAGAGCTTACTGCTAATATTGTAAATACTGTTCATCTAATGAATGATACACAATATTTGTAACATTTAAAATCATACTAAATAGACGCATTTTATTTTTAAAAGTTGAATATTATGAAAAGCTACCATCAGATATGCACATAATTTCAAGATCTATTTTTAGAGGCACCCTTGGGACTTGGAGAAACTTCCCGCTGTAGGAAGGTACCCATTATATATGTATTTATACACACAGGAACCAATCAAATCATGTGACCAGAGTGCCCGAAAAGTGATAGGTCTGATCTCACTGGTTATAGAAAGGAAAATGTATCAAAGTTTTCCATGGCTGGATTTAGTTAATCCCTGAAATGACAGCAATTCACCTATTAATTGTTTCACAGTTTGGTTATTAAATCCACAAAGTTGTCCAAACAGACATTGTAGAGTAGACGGCTCTTATGCTTTGTGTAAAGTGAATGGTTTTACCCAGAGGTTCGATGGTCTTCTTGGAGTTAAGGTGCCTGCTCTTACTTAGGATGCATTTGACATAAAGGTGCAAAAGTTGGCAATGTGTCTCTGTTTTTTCTTTTATGCAAACCCATCGATGTATACCTTTTTCGGTTTGTCAATGCCTATAGTTTCTTTGAATATAACAATAAATATTCTGAACTTAATTTGTAAAGCGTGAGAATATTTCATTCAAGGGGTTTGATTTGGACGTTGAGAAAAGATCACATTAAAACGTTTGGCATTAAAGGCTTGAAACCACCGGTCATATAAAGACAATACTATAGCTAAGGTTGCAAAGATTTTATTTTCCGTCAAAAGGAATGGTTTTAAGTTATTAAATTTTTAAGTGTCTGCAAGTAACATTGATAACATTTTCCATTTTTGATCTGAAAAAAATAGCTTCTAAAATTGGAATGATGCCAAACAAAAATGGTAACAAAATGGCTACCTAGGTTATACTCTTGTCTTTACATGACCGTTAATTAAACAAAGATTCATACCCCCAGTTTTGCATGATGCTTTCTCAAACATCCTAATTCTCAAAATTATCTATTAATCTATTTAACTTGTACTGACAGAGGGACACTTTTTCATCTTAAAGTTTGCCTAGAAGTAAATTGTTACAGAGAAACTAGTTGGCATGAATAAAGATTAGCACTTCGTTATACCAAAAGTACCAAAAGCTCAATTTCTCCGATTTGGAGGTCTCAGGTAGGCCCCGGGAACCATAAGAGCAGGCTGAGATAGCTCCTCGTAGTGAGACACAATGCTTCTGCTCTCAAAGAGGACATGTTGCACATATAAAGAAAAAATGAAACTAGGAGCATTGTGATGGGTTTCCTTAAGCCTTCCATGTTTGTAAAACTTGAACAGTAAGACATTTTATATTTAATGGAAAACCTAAGTTATAGCGCAGTAATTGGGAGTTATTTCCTCATTTGCTATAAGACCGCCTTTTAAAGTGAAGAGCCAGTTGCCGTTTGGATAGTGAGGTGCCCAGGAGGGTCTGACCGTGCAAACTAATTCATTATGCATGTGAAATGCCTGCATAATACCATGATGTAGACAAGAGTAACCAGTTTGAATATGTAGTGATAGAAAACGGCAAGATGGTATTCCGGGACAAATTCAGTAAACTAAGCATAAATGGAAATTCTTCAACCTTTACACGCCAAAGGAGTTGCCCAGTTTTGTTGACATTGAAGATTTGAAGGTTCAATGCCCTGTAATTTGAATCTTTTGCCATGGCCATGCATCAATTGGAATTAATAGTTATAAATGTTTCTTTGAAACCCTGTCGACAACACTTGGGCAGAAAAAAAAACATTTTGTGGAAACAGAGTATCTGTGTTTGCTAATGGTTTTGCTCGTTTACGTGTTTTTGCTGGGTAATAGGTAGGGACCGTTTTTGGTTCATGACCGGCCATTAAGTGATTAAAACATAAATACAAATAAAATGATGTAATCTAAACTTCCCTTCTTTTATGGGTAAATAGGTAAGATTTTGATACTGCGAAATTAGACTTCCTTTTAATGCGACTGATTAGCATTTTGCAAAAAAGTAATACAAGAATTGTGAACCTTTCTTGCAACTTTATTAACTCATTATTTTACATGTTTTACCATCATGGTGTTTACAAACATTTAAGCTTATACTTAAATATGTATTGGTTTTCTTTCGTGATTTCGATTATAATGCGCATGATATGTCAAATAATTTGTTTATAATGAGAAATCGTTCCAATTATTAATAAGTGAAACGTTTCTAATAGACTTGGCAAACATCAAAATAAATTTTGTATTCTAATTAATACCTTGTTTTGTGGTCTAAATTTTGTTGAAGTATTTGTATTTTTTGCCTAGCCAATTAAAAATGAATTAATACGTATTTACCACACTTACATTCAGCGCAGTTGAGGAATTGATATTTTTCTATGTTTGGTCTCTTTAATTACAATATATTTCAAATATCGACAGAATATATTTGGATGGCATATCGATTATCACAAAATCATGAACACCTAAACCTTTGATGTATTCAGAAACCAACCTGGACACTTCTGTGACCCCCTGGTGCGGGTCTGGGTCTTGTTGCTTTTGGATCATTGGAGGGTGAGGATGCGGAATTAGACACAACCATGCAGACTATATTTGACACCGTGTCACACAAAGAGTGATGATGAGCGGCCGCAACATTAATACAAAATAATTTTACAAGTCGTCCACAGCCTCCATTGTTTAAAGCCATTTTGAAAAGCTGTGATTCCATTTCTTGTTCTTGTTGTGCGTTCAGCCGCTTTACTGCTGCAAAATGTCGTAACCGTCTCACACTCTGACCTTCGTTCTCATTTCGGTAGTCACCTTCGAATTCATAATCTTGATTTTGCTCGGCTTCCTCCTCCTGACCCAATGAGCCATTTGGCTTGACAATCAGCAGAAACAAAGCGATAAATATACATTGTATCTTCATTCTGGAAAGGAAACAGAGAAGAGAGTGACACGGTTATATCATCAATAAATCCAGTTCAGGGAATGATAGTGATTTATCCAGCTGCTTTCACAAATTCAGCTATATAGGTGAGATCCGATATTGCTGGGATCTAATTATAGCAAATGTACAAAGTTTTATGCCAAAACTTAGTAACACAATAACATTATTATGAGATCATGTTTCATGACAGACCTCCGTTCACGTTATACTAAGTTTTAAGTCCTATTTGTGACGAAATATATATTTTCAAAATTTTCTAATAACACTGGATATCAAAATGTGTTCCTTGATATGAAACTTAAATACCTATAAAGTTTACTTTTCAGCCTGAATATCATCTTTTGCCAACAAGGCTTTCAACTTGCCTGCAAGTCCAATTTTTGTAAAGTTGATATATTTTAAGATATCTTGTTGCCAATGGTATCTCCAAGATACTTATGTTTATATGTCCAAGTATGTCTCGCAAAAAGTAAAATTCAATGTAAATATTCCGAATAGCGTGATGAAATATACTGAAACAACTTACAAGGACAGCATTCATGAATATGTTCAGAGTTTCTATAAACTCAACACCTATGACCTACAGACATACCCTTAAAAGTTTAAATGCAAATATTTGAATAGAAGCATGTTGATACATCCGAAGCCAATCCCTGCCGCCATGAACATTACTATGGAGACGTCAAAAGTTGAATATTGTCAACAATACGCAGTATTTGTACAAGTAGATGCCACGGGGAAATAAAATGGGCAACCAGATATATCTTTTGAAGTGAAAGATGTAGTTATACTTGCCGTTGATTAACTGTTGTCAGCATTAACATCCTGACAAATAAGAAAGGAATACCAGCGCAATACTCTTTGTTTTAATGTTCGGTGTAGCAGAAGGATGCCATGTTGGGTTCACAAGTAAGAGATCATAACCGCTTCACCGAGTGAATACAAACAAAAGGTGCTTTTATGCTGAACCTGTGTGTTATCGTATATCAAGTGTCATTCAATAGTATTGAAACATTCTGTGAAGACATTTCATATCAGTAATAACCTAAACGCATATTACACACACACACACACACATTTATATATATACATATATATATATATATATATATATATATATATATATATATATATATATATATATATATATATATATATATACATATATATGTGTGTGTGTGTGTGTGTGTGTGTGTGTGTGTGTGTGTGTGTGTGTGTGTGTGTGTGTGTGTAGGCGCCCATGTCGTCGTCGGTGTGTTTGTATATACGTGCGTATGTATGATTGTATACATGTCAATTTAAAGTCCCTGTAAACTTATAATCTATTTTTTATCGGGGCTGACAACTGTATTCTTTGTGGAGATATGTCAAACAAAATAACTTCTAGGAAACCTGGTACAATAATATTTTAACGTTTCATACAGTGCGATGAAGTATCTTACAACAAATTGCTTTGGTAATATACTGAGTTGAAAATAATTTATTGTTTGGTCCAAGCACAACAGACTCTGTCCTTTGACACATTAGATATGGATGTATGTTTCAGGGGAGGTTTATCACACACTCTGCAGAGAACACTAACGTATTATCCCTTATCCCTGTTATCCATTTGAAAATCTGGTATTTGCCTGTGGGTAACTATATAATAGTGATCCTATTTTCATTACGAAACTTCTAACCATTTATTTTAGAAACATTATAATAATCATTACCCATCACATCAGCAACACCACTCCACTTTCGTTTATGCGCACCAATTTTGCAAGGTATGTATTCATATATATTATTATAATATAGTTTTTGTTTATTATATTTTTGTTGGTTTGCATTTTCATATTTATTTATTTATGTATGTAATGATCGGTTTGACTCCACAATTTTATTGGACTGAAGTAGAAACACGCTGATAATTTACACGATAATGACATCATAGACTGTCCCCTAATCGATGGTAAAAATGTGCTCTATAAAATGAAAGCCTCTTGAAACGGTTTTACAACTTCAACTTACCGGGATACCTGAATTAAATAATTGTATATATATATATACATATATATATATATATATATATATATATATATATATATATATATATATATGTGTGTGTGTGTGTGTGCGTGTGTGTGTGTGTGAGAGAGAGACAGAGAGAGAGAGAGACAGAGAGACAGAGAGAGAGACAGAGAGATATTCTCACCTTGTAAGACAGCCATTAAGTGCAGTTCTATGTTTTAACATGTCTATCAACATTTGAACAATATGTTACTGACGTATTCAGAGAACTTAGCATGCTACTTCGACAAAGCATTAAATTTTATATATACATTTAGGAAATTGATTTTTTACATCAACCACTGAAAATCCTTGCTTATCTTGTTTGCAAACAGGTGCCTTATTTCTGCTAGACAAAAACTTGAAAATTTGCAAAGTTTCTTGTAAAAATAATTTGTCCTGAGAAATACACCGCATGATATATTGAGATGGTGCAATGTGCTGTTATCACGAGACTATTTTTTATAAGAAACACTGGTAGAATATAGGTATAGGGATGCAAGTTAGGCGCTTTCATAATTTTTAATTTGTATCAAGTTGAAAGGGTTATCATGACACTCTCATGTGACACTTTCGTCAGCTGGAACATGTAGGCGTCTATAGAGACTGAACTCGGACTGGGATGGTTTTAGCATACAGCAGTCAATGCTTGGGATGTAATCTGAAGAAAGTACATACAATTCATTTGAATTTCAATGTCTTGTTTCCTGTAAAATACATAATAGGACATACTTGAGCAGTGTCCCTCAATTCGTAGAGAAATAGCGGTTTGAAAATAATTTGGTCTCTTACCAGATACCGCAATTTAACTAAATAATTTAAACTCTTATTATAATCTTAGAATAAACATAAGTTGCTGGATACACCTAACTTCTTCTGCAACTGTGGTGTAACTTAAGTCTAACTGCTTAAACCGCACTGCTCCGAATTATAATGACAGCGATAAATTCATGCTCCTTGTAGAAAGGCTTTCATATAAGTAGCAGCATGGCTGTAGTGGTATTTGGAGAGATGATACTCCAGGTCAACATCTTTTCTCGGCGCGAAATGTGCCCAAAGCGTGCCAAGGAAAGCTGTTGACTTAGTCACAAATGTGGCAGTGAAAGACACAAACAGTTCAATATATATACCGGATGGTACTGGATGGGCATAGAGACAATCCTTCAACTGAGAAAAAAAAAACATAGTACAAAGCTAAACGTAGAAGGAAATGTAATAAAGTATAATATCATTCCTCGTATTTTTATTCTTTGGTTATTCACTACATTACAATACCCATAAAAATGTTTCCCAGGAAATGTTATGTCGTGTGTAACTTTTGTGCCTGCAGGAAATAAGTGATCTGAATATTTTGTGTTTTCTAGAAAAGAAATAAAATGTATCCTAAGCAAGTAATAAAATTGTGCCAAAGGAAATAAATATTGTGTAATACGTGGGAAGCAGAAATATAAAGTCATACTCCCAGTGCAATCAGTCAGTACTGAAAAGGATATGTTGCGCTAAAGAGTCTGCACCCACAAATATATTCAGACAAGGAAACCGAAAAACAGGTTACACAGCAACGTCCAAATCTGTAAGTTTTTCATACTTTTTCAGCTACCTATATATTGAAATGTTAGCACTAATACAAAAATTATAAAAAACAAAACAAACAAACAAACAAGTAGAAATAATTCAGATACGTGAGATTATTATACTTGGCACTTCACAGATACCTTTTTTGCCAACCCTTGCATTACATCGCTTGTATTGTAGTAAGACGGTTAAAATGGTTAGTTAGTCAGTTAGTTCGTTCGTTCGTTCGTTCGTTAGTTAGTTAGTTAGTAAGTTAGTTATTTAGTTAGCTAACCAGGTACCCAGATTGCTAGTAAGTCTGTCAGTCAGTTAGTTTAGTTAGTTAATTTATGAGCTAATCAGCCAATTAGCACGTAGTTAGTTATGTTGTTAGAACATAAGTTTTCGATTGGTCAAATGGTTAGTTGATTGGTTAAATAGCTAGCAAGTAAGCTAGTCAGATAGATAGGTAGCTTACCAAGTAGCCAGTTTGCTAGTTAGTCAGTCAGCGAGTTAGTTTGGTTTAGATAGCTAGTTACTTTGTTATTGAGCACGTTGTTAGTTACGTAGTTAGTTTACCAGTTGTTGCTTGTGTTCATGAAACAACCAATTAAAAAAATGGCGGCTTTCACACACATCCGGGCTTTAGCAATAGTTTTGTTTTTATCAGTAAAGATGCAGCATTTTCCTGGTCTATCTGTACAGAAGCGATACGTTTTTGCTTGCAATTAAATACGCTAAAACTATCTATAAAAGCGACCTGGATTTACCCTTCAAATACATGCTCATCATGAATATATATATATATATATATATATATATATATATATATATATATATATATATATATATATATATATATATATTAAACAGGTTCTCAAAACAATACGATTAGGAGAAAATGAGAAGTATGACAAAACCGGGTATGTGAAGTAAGAAACGAGTTCTCATATTCAGAACAGCATGATGCAAATATTGTTTGGCAAACTATTGCCGTGTAAGTCCTGATCATTCCTGGTCAAAGTGATTCAACGCTGTCTTTTATCAAGTTGTAATAAGTAGGCGAATGAATGAATGCATATTTGCAAACAGAGGTTTCTATAGACTAGTGCTGCATCACATAAGTCCTCACGCAGCCATTTGGGGGGGGGGGGGGGGGTGAGGGACCCATAGGATTGTGTTTGTGATGATGATGATGATGATGATTATTATTATTATCATTGTTATTATTATCATTATCATTATTATTATTATTATTATTATTATTATTATTGTTATTATTATTATTATTATTATTATTATTATTATTAATTATTATTATTATTATTATTATTATTATTATTATTAATTATTATTATTATTATTATTATTATTATTATTATTATTATTATTATTATCATTAGCGATCCTACACTTACTCTTTGACAATAAATTAATCAGCGACCTCAAAAAGAGGTCAGAATGAAATTGCTTTCAAAGTTTAACACTAAACATAGAGTTCTTATTTGCTTGTCTCACACAGTTTTTCTTGTCTGTGCTTATTTGATTCACCTGTTCTTTTATAGCATCAAAACATGTTGAATAATAATGATTTATCTAAATCATTCTTAGTACATTTCTGAACGCATTGTAAAATATTCTTGATACATAGTTTCACATGCAGCAATAGGCGGTTTTTTTACTTTTGTACGGACATACCAATACACATAATGTTCAGCCAACAATCACGAATGCATGCATTAATTAGATTAGGTTTACTCAGTTTCTTGTTTCACTACAGGATGTCCCAGAATAATGAAGAGCGCAGGTTATGGACTACAGGTAACATACTAGTTCTGCTCGTCAACCATGTTACTGAAATGTTTCTGAAAAGCCCTGTGTTCTGCACTTGGCTTCCAATAAACAGGTGACCAGCGGGAGAGACGACCACCTGCTTTTCAGACCATGTTTATGGTGTACCATGTCCCTTTTGCCATCTTTCCCATGTTGTTGCACCTGTATTGAGAGACCACCTGTCTTATGTGACCGCTTTCTGGATACCCTAGAGAGGGAATCTCTCAAAACAGGTTTTACTGTATACATATACATATATATATATATATATATATATATATATATATATATATATATATATATATATATATATATATATATATATATATATATGTATATATATATTTCCAGACCCATGTCTGTATGTTGCTGTAACGAACACCAAGTCAGCGTGCTTCTGTTGCTGCTAATAATCGGGTCAGCTATCACTCTGTCCCAGTGTGAGATGGACCAAGATGTGCAGCAACCTGGTGGTTTTCAGATCGAGAGTACAACTCAGAATTCCATCGACTTGGAAGTAGCTGCATTATTCAAACTAAGGGATTGTCGACACAGATGTCGACGCAGACGCTGCAGGCACAAGATCATCTTCTTTAAGCCAACTTGTGTCCTGGGATGTTTCGCTAGATGTAAAGTGTCCAGGTATACACCTTTCAAGTTGGACCAGGAAATGAGTACCCAGGTGAGTGCGCATGCTTGAACATGTATTACCATCATGAAAACATGGGATATGCTGGCTACTGCTTGATTCATTGGAATAAATAAATATTTCTTCTTTATCATTAGAGAGATGCTTCCTCAGAAATGACTGTTAATTAGAGTTCTGATTGTTAAATCGATCCAAACATTTTTGTTTATATTTTTTCACATTTTCTTGAAAACGTAATGACCACGGAGAAGCTTATAATAAAATACGTTGGCTGCAAATCCATTTATGTCTTACTTTGGACCCCCCCCCCCCCACGTACATTCTGTATTTACACTAATGTTTGTGGCAACTCTTTCAGCACCAATTTTGGACTGAGTCAACAGCTTTTTTTGGGGCGCATCGACCGCATTGTGCCCAATGCGCGCCGAGAAAAGCTGTTGACCGGGGGTATTCTCTCTGGAACTATAGGCATATTGGTACTTGAGTGAAAGGTCCTTTACGAGGAATACGAATCTGAGATCCTTACATAATTCAGACTAGTTTGACTTTGGTAGATCGATTTGAAACGTGACTGGCCTATGAAAGAGTCAAGGCTGACTGTGACGGTTTTGGCCATCAAAGCGTTTCAGTTTCTTATAAACGCTGCCGCGGGTCAAATTGGCCATTTCATTTCTCTATACTGTATATGCATAAAGTGGTTTTGAACTGTGCAGGTTTTCTCGTATAAACTTCTTCTTTTGCATGGTTTTCGAGTTGTTGCTATCTGGAAGAAATTCAACTGTTAGCACAGTCTGGAAGTTCTCATATAGGTCTGCCGCACAGGACTTTGATAGTGTTTGTAAAATGCATTGCGTTTAGTTGGATTTGACATGACTATCAGACAGTACATCTTGATTCTCAGATGAGAATGATTCACATACTCAATCAATGCTTTTGGAAACCTTATAATTTACCAGTTAACCATGTTTAAGTACATTTATAGGAATTCATGCAATTATATGCTATACACAGGTAGTTGGGTGTTCGCTGTTTTAACTGATTCCATACTATGGTCACAGGTCTTTGTCAGCGGTTCTGGCACTGCCTGGCAAGTCATGCTGTAGCTGTCCTTGCGGCAGCTGCGGCATGACTTGCCAGGCAGTGCCAGAACCACTGAGTTAGGACTATAGGCATGTTGGTACTTGAACGAAAGCTCTTTTCGTGAAGAATTTCACTATGCAATTCTTGTCGTAAATATAGGGGAAATCAGGGACTAGTATAGAATGCGTTAAATAAACCATGGGGAATTTGGACAACAAGTAGTAGTTTGTGTCCTTCTGTCCACTCTGTCTGTGTTGTGTGATGCATCGTATTGGAATTTTCAGATACCAGAGTAGAGAATCTCTACTGAGGACCCCTGACGTACATGAAATAACTGCTTAAGCCGCAAGCAAAGCTGGGATTCAATTGTTGATGAGACATCGTGCAAATTTGCTTATTTGATATCAACATGTTTAACCGGACACACAAAAGGCAGTATTCAACATTTCTATGTACAGTATGGAGCCAGCGGCTTATGGCCCTTTTTGCACAATATATTTTAACAGAGTCTTTTTTTTTTTTTAATTGAAAGGTATTTACAGTAGGGTTCGTCCTTAACGTGGATATTTCACTGTATATTATAAAAATCAAAATGGATATGGTGACAGATCTATGTATATTTTGATCGTATATAAGGAAATAAAATGTATATATTTAGATTAATGGCATTATTTACAAATACAGGATAGTTAAGCGAGTATGATTTTACAACATGGACTATGTACATATTTATGCAACCCCTTGAATACACAATCATAATCAGGTGGTGAAACAGACTGAGTGCATGCGCAATACAAACGTTGTTATATCCAAACATGAAGCAGGTAAAAAGTTGAGAAACTTTCAGGGGGAATGACTGGTAAACAAGAATTGACGATACCAAATGCCGCATGCCTGTCCTTCTCTTTCCTGAAAAGCGTCATCAGACGTTTTGAAAAGACGCTTCAAAGAACGCCCGTCAGGGAAACTGTTTTTAGTCAAGTGCCCGTGTCGACTGGTCCGATAAAGGTGAGAATTGGAAAAGTAAAGTTTTTTGTAGGCACAAGAGCCAATGGTTAATTCCTAAGACGTCAATCCTTGGGTGCTTCTCGGTGCTTCTTTTATTATTCTATTAGTCAACAGTTGCACTTATCGTACTCTAGGCGCTTAGGGTGCGACCAAAAAAGTGTTTCGACTTAGTCTTAACTGTTTAAGTGACATAAATGGGTGGTGGGGGGGGGGGGAGGGCACACATTTTCACAGTATCCTACTTAACGTATTCGTGTATCTTCTCACTTAGTCAAAAACTACATATAGTACAGTTTGTTCACATGGTTCGAGTTTATGTTGTCTGCTACTGTAAAAAAAAATGTAATGATCGATATGGTAAATATCATCAAGCAACATCATTACATTCTGTTCGTTGATGATGATGATGATGATGACGATGATGATGATGGTGATGATGACGATGATGATGATGATGATGATGATGATGATGATGATGATGATGATGATGATGATGATGATGATGATTATGATGATGATGATATTAATGTCACTGTGCGTTTGCTTTTTTTGTTTGTTACATACGTTGAAAAAAAAACAATAAAAAAGCAATTCCGGACATTTCAGGAATTATACATTTTCAGGAATTATACATGACCATCGTAACTCTTCATGAGATATATAAATATATTTACCTTCCATAACAATTTGAACCTTCGTAATCAATTAATGGTTTCTGAGGTGTATAAATGCAATTAGCATGGTGCTCACATCCTCATTACAATGCTTGGCATATCGATATGCTTGCACGACATATATTATATTGCGGGCACCAAAGAGGAACCAACGAACACATCTACCATATCCAGAGCAACATATATCACTTTAAAGTCGTGTAACTTCGTGTCTTTTGCCACAGCAAAATACGCCGATGCTGGAACCATTGTTTGCTTTATGAGCACTTCTTAACTATTTACTCCAGAACAGATTCAAATGTTTTTTGTTTTTTCACTAACGGGGATGTAGGGGAAAAATAAATTCAGTGTTAGACAGTTGGCATAACAGTATGAATTGCAGACCAATTTCAGAAGGAGCCACACGTTACAAGTGGCAGCAACGCATTCTGTTGTGCAGCTCCAATAATCGTCTCCGTGGCTGGCGACGGCAGGTTCAAAGGTTAGGGATAGTAAAAATGTGACGCTTTGTAGCACTCGCCAACGACGCAGAGCTGACGCCTTCATCATCAAACCTAGAAGACATTGAAATGTATATTGCGAAAGTCTAAGTAATGATCGCTGGGAACTTCGGTCAACTTTTACACCACACCCACACACACACACACACACACACACACACACACACACACACACACACACACACACATATATATCATAATGTAGACAGATACACACCAGGATAAATGGAAATATGGAATGACATAATTACCAAAACTATAGATAGATACATAAATAAATAAATAAATAAATAAATAAACAAACAAACAAACAAACAAACAAACAAACAAACAAACAAACAAATAAATAAATAAATAAAGCTGAGTCGACAGGAAAAGAAGAAAGTAATCCTACACCGTTTTTTTAATACTTAAAAATCAGGAACATTATAAAAAGAAAAAAAAAAGTAACGCTCTACCTCCAATATTCCTACGAGCGGAACAATACAGCCCACACCACAATATAGCTAACGGAGTATAGCCAAATAATTAAAAAAGGTGCCCATATTCATAAATTTCAAGCGCAAAGTTAAACACAGCAAAAGGCAGAGATTCAAGAAAGACCAAATTATCAATATTTATTTTCCATTACCAATGTGAAGAAATAAATTTCACTCCTGACTTAAGACAAGCAGTCACCCATGAAAGGCAACAAGCGGTTATAAACCAGTCATCTCAACCTTCAACGACAGATTTGATTTTTTTTTTCATAATTAATATGAATAGCCTAGTGTGATCTATCTCTGTCATGGCCAAGTGGACGACCTAGGTAATCAATAGCATAATAAAACAAAGCAAGTCACTACCACGACACCCGTGTACCTATAAAATATGCCAAAGCAACAAAGTCTAGCGTCAGTTGACATTTACAGTTTTTGAAACCACAATTTTTTTTTTTTTTTTTTTGCAAATATGTGTTCAACATTTACAAACTTAATTTTAGAAAAAAAGGGTTCTTGTTTCGAATTAAAAAAAAAAACAATTAAAAGGCGGATTAAACATGGTAATCTACTCTTACGATGCCACATTTGTCGACCTACAATTTACAGCTGTATTTGTTAAAGACTAAAATTATTCAATATATGTGTGGCTGAACAAACTCAATTGTCTACATTTACGGTAAATATATGTTTGCATCTCAAACAGAAGTTGCATCATACTAGGTTATTAATGTTAATTGATCATGTTAAATTAAGAGATTAATTAAGAAATTAAGATATCACCAGAGGACTAATGCCTTTAAGTTGTATTCACTGCTGTTAAGAAGACATTTATACGTTTGGGAAAACAGTACTGACCTAATACCCTGCTTGTCCTGGTTAAAGTTCCAATGTGAGTTAGGATCAGTTCCACATCCTGGTCAAGCACATCAAGAAGGGAGTAGCTGTACTGTGAATAGCTGTACTAGTGCTGGGTACATTAGCACAACCACAAAACAAGAAGGAATTTTAGGACGTCGGTAGTAACTTTGATTTTCTGACCCTAATTGGGCATTGATTTACTCACTTTGTCATTAAATGAGCTTTTGTTAGTTAAAAAAAAATGAGAGTTTTAAAATAATCGAACCCTATTTAGTGGACTGGACGACCTAGATTCCATCATTTGTATAAACCCTGCCTGCAAACATTTCGTGACTTAAATAGTAGTAAGTATTACGACATCAAAGCCTTCATCATACATTCAGCATGTTTTGTCAACTGCAGCCAAAGGCACTACGCCAAATTTTGCGAGACGATCCTGGGAAGGAACAGCATAAAAGCAGAGTAGAATAATTTACAAACATATCCATCAAATGAAAAATTCAATTTACCTAACCCCCCCCCCCCTGCCAATAGAGCTATAACAACAACAACATTTCAGAGTTCTGACCACATCTGTTCAAATTCCACACTTGGAACGCTGACGCAGGGGGTACACCGACCAAATTTAATGTTGGCTAATGGCATGGCTTTTGATTATTATTTTCGTAAAGGAATTGCGTCGCCATCAGACGCTTATTGTCAATTTTAATCAAAACAAAATAGCATGTGAGTCCCTCCTGGTTATAATAATTATAAAACAAACAGCCCACAACCACGCTCCTCATCATAGCGATGCACGTGATGATCCAAAACCGCTCTAAAACAAACGTAACGTCAAACGCCGTTACCTGTTACAAGAGGCATGTTGCCTATCCAATTATGAAGCACAATTTTCGAAGATGCATTTTAAATGGACAGTCAAACCAGGGGGCTAGAATTGGCAAGTGGGCTGACGAGGTCAATTTATGCTTTTGAGTGTCCCAAAGTGCAACCTCGGACCGTAGAACTAAGTTACAGGTAAACACGCTCAATCAGTTGACTATATTCTACAAATTTTATTTATGTATGAGGAAAATACAGATCTGAAGGACATCTATGTTATCATGTGTACTAAATTATCATCACGTTTAATGGAGAATTATTTGGCCACACTTTAAGATGCATGACGTACTTATTTGTAACACGAGGTTGTGTTCAAAATTCACACTGATTACCGTCCTTAATTAACAAGGTGCCTTGCAAAGCACGACACTCACATTTTCGGATTTCGAGCGCATATGAAATATAAGTAAATTGATGTTTGTATCCAGAGTGGGAAGTATGGAGTATCCATGTATTGACGTTATATTACCGCTTCATCTATACATGTATATATAATTTATAGAGAAAAACTATCCCCACACGGAGGGCACGCAGGCCAGACAGAACGTACGGGTGCGTTCAATATTCGATCATACAATCATATACAACTGGTTCTAAAACAGGTCATCTCAGTCAGAATAAAATACCTGCGCTGTGTAATCGCAGTCCAAATGCACGCTGCTAGGATCTGCCGCAATGTCGCAGTGTGCCACATGATGAGAGGCTGGGATTTCAACTTGTTATTGCGATAAATTAATTTAACTCATTGATCAGTCAGTTCCGATGGAAGTTCAGACATTAGGTTCTTCCTAATATGTCACCCTTCTATCAGAAAGTGTTAACGCCAATTGTCAAACAAATCTCCCTTGTCTCTAACAAAAACATGTGCCCGGTCAGTGGTCACCCCACAAAAAAGCATAAATTTTCTATATGAATGCTGTTCCTAGGTTTCTACCGACAATTAGAAACCTAAAATATTTTAATTTTGGCATTTGCAAGCAGGACATATCAAAATAAAATGAGCTAAATTTCCGTGTTTACATCCGGAGTACTCTGCAACTTTTTTTTTTTTAAACTTCGTCGGAGCTTTTATTGCTAAAAGGTAACCAGTGCGGCCAAGAATTTGAGGCCGGCTTCCTCTTCCACGGAATTTTTTTGCATCACGAGGTACCCCCCTCTCCTTTTTCATAATAATTCAGAGCCTTTTAAAGTTCTATACTAAAACAAAAAGTTTCTCATTACTTTTCTGGAAAAGGTTATTCGGTAGCTTTCTATGCTTAATTTTTTATGATAAGGTTAAATCCAATTTGCTTTCAGAGAGAAAGAAAATCAGTCCATGCCTGCGTTGTAGTACATTTCAGTTTACTGACGTACGCCACACATTCCATTATCAATATACTCGTCCATCGAATCATCACAAATATGTCCACGCAGACGTTTATCTGACAACTTCAATCTCAATCGAAAGTATTTCACTCTTATTCGATTGAGACTGCATTTCATTGGTGACAATCCTAGTTCACTTCATAAAAGGTATAGTTGCTAGATATGATCTTATCTGTGATGTAGCCCTGGTTACAGACTACTGCGTTAAGCTTACAGTCTGACTAGTCTCGTTTGTGTTGACTAAACACACACTTCCAAAACTGACACGGTTCATGTTGTCGTGTGCAGATATTATGCTGCACTGTCTCCAGGTATGGGATATACTGTTTTGCTATTTTTAACATGAGGAGAATCTGACAAACAGATTAGAAAATGGAGTGTCCAGGTACTTGTAGTCATACCACAGAATATTTGTTTGTAATTGTGGAGCTTCCATTTACTATTGAACCCAATACACTTGTCAGTTACTATTATTTTAGGCTTCTCTCCAAGATACGTCATTCCCAATTTGGTTACAAAATATTCAATTTAGCGACCAAAAGTATTTTACCGTCCGTTCCTCATGCTCAGCAATTAAGTGCACATCGTCCACATACATTAAGCATGAGATATGGTCATTCTTATCTGACACACGAAAATAATGTTAGTAAAGCAAAATTACAGAGTTGCACATTACCAAGCATAACCGTACAGTATGCATTCTTTTGTCTTTTCGTTAAGGATAATGTAATGGGTCAAGAATCTCCTCTTTGTCTAAAAACTCACTCTTTTGTTGGCTTCTTTATAAATTGGCTTTATGCAACTCTAGAACCACTGATCCGATATGTATGTATGTATGTATATATATATATATATATATATATATATATATATATATATATATATATATATAACAAGCATCTGAAAAGGCCCGGCGGAAATTGCTCTTCTTACGATGGTTGTGTTGCATATCAGAGATAAACTTAATACCTTACGGAAATGTATAGTATGCAGTAGTTGTGATCAAAACCAGTTCTCTATGTAATCTGTCATCAATTATCAAGTATGGCATTTAAAATCCGGCCAAGCGCAATGAACTGACATTTTGATGCACCCCAAACCACTAACGTCATAGTATCAAAGCAGGCCTGCTCTACAGTACACCCCTGCACACAGCTGTACACAAACACAAAGTATCTATGTTTCAGCCATGAAAAGAGTTACCGATCAAAATAAAACATCACCATACCCCCGAATACAATAATTCAGTTTATTTGTTCTCATAGGGAGAGTACACACAAAATACATATTGTGATTGTTAATTTTTCAAATATACTTTCCTTTTAAAAAAAAATAGCTTTTCCTTGGTGTTCATGTAAACAGTGTTGACTTGTTTCCAAAGGATTTGTATCATCGTAAAATCAGATAGTGCTGGTCATATCGAATGAACCTGGCATAAAAAATATACCAAAAATATATACTGCTTGAATTAATTAGCTTTACCAGCATTAAAATGTGTGACAAGATAAGAGCATCAACCCCATGTTTGAACCCTTTGATTTGGTGTAAAAACTTAAATTTATATAAAAAAGTGTTTTATGCGATATTTGATTGGATCTATATTCTGTGACTTTGTTCTTCTTATACTACTTTGATCGCTGTAACGGTGGGCGTAGATTACATCAGCTGTACTCATTTTTTGAATTCAATTTTAATATTCACGTTCTTTTACAATTTTGAAATTTCTTTGAAAATACGGAAAATGAAATGTTTCAAATACGTATTAGCATATTTTCAATCTTGAATATTAACCCAAAATCAAAGGCTCACAAATAGGTCTGCAACTATCTGATGACTGGACATAAGATACTTCAATTCTTAATATCAATCTACATTTGGCAAATAGCACAGGATTTACATACATCTTGATTATCTTGGGGTATTATTTGCTTTGGAAAAGCTTGAAGCTTCCGTTCCTACAGATTTGAAAAATACAGTTCGTAGAGGTACCGCCGGGAGACCCTCTCTAATGTTTATCCTTGTGAGCAAGAGGGCCCTAATATACATATAATAGTGTTCATGGACAGAAACAGGTAACCGAGCTGACCAAGTGGAGGGGGAAGCCAACACAGAACTTTTTACCTGGGTGCTAAACAAAACCTATTTCTCTGCAAACCACTTATTTTTTTTATTACAAAACGGGAACAGTTTGACATGCATAGCAATCACTTTTGTTGTGTTGATGTCACTTGGAACTGACAAGGCAAGATATCATACATCTTGTATATGTAGTAGCCACATGTAACAGATCAAATCCGTGTATGTGTGTATGTACGTATGTGTGCATATGGATGAAAGAAGATGGGAAGAACAAAAGGCATGGAATTCCATACATGTTTTTACATGTCGTGTGTTTATTTTTTGGTGATCTCGAAGTTTTACATCATTGCTGCACTAAAAAAAAAATCCTCATGTCCTCATACCTAATACCGGTTTTGTTTCGGAGAGGCACTCAATGAATAATTGAAAGAGGGAATTTAGTGGGACATCTTTATGAGTCTGTATCCAAAAGATATAATGGCCCCTAAATGTTTATGAAAAAGTCTAATACACCAAGTACTCTGTCCTATTTTTGGATGTGGCAGATCAACAGGAACAGACGATGAACTTTCAATCACAAAGGGCGTAGCGTCAGTCATCGAGCAATTTTTCTCATGAAAGTCCCGTGCTTGCTCCTTGATGCTGCTGCAACAAACTGAAAGAGAGACATTTTGATTATGCATCTTGAATTTGTTCTTATTTAACCAGCCCTTTGAAGACATCATTGGAGATACTTGTATATCATATATACAATGTGTATATTTCTATTCTAGTTATGTGCAAAGTGTTTATTCGTAATCGGTAAAATGCAAGTTTTTATTTCTCCAGAATCAATGCATGATTTATTCTCAACGGATGGATTTCCGAGAATGTTGATGTTGCTCCTTTTTTGACTCCCGAACTAGCTGACGGCAATATATTTTTTGTTAAGCAATGCTGTATAATAAGTATTGTGTTTTAACACTTCTAAATAAATGTTCCAGTTCACATTACAAACACACTTTCGTCAGTGACGTGAACTTGACTGAAGCCAATTAATTTCGTCCATATATTCGCGGTGAAGAGTAAATCTAATATAAGGTGTCAATGAAGTGATTTCGTCCTTTTTTCTACTGTCTAATAATCGTATTTGAAGATTTTTTGTACCATACGGATCACGGGAGGTAAAAAAATCATGTTATATATACCTAGAAGACTTGAAAGTGAGAATGAAATAAAAACTCGTTGTATTAGGACGGAAGTGTCTACGCCTAATCAATAGAGATTAGAATGAAAGAAATATATAGTTTGTGTCAGTCTTGTGTATGCTTTTGAAATATTACGGCAAAATGATGATCACAAATGACACGTTGAAGTTGAAGCAGACATAGTTACCTCGTTGGTGCCAGGATGTGCTTGTGAACTAAACTGCGGCACAAAGGGGAATATCGCATGGAGAGCCGAACATTTTATAAAGCATCCAAAACTACAAAAAAACTCATCGACCAAGGCAATGTCATCCGGGCATTCTATATTGGAACAAGTCTTGGTGCAGCTTGTAAACTTGGCATATGTAGGTTGGAAGAAACAAGCCAAAACAATTGCTGCCGCCACAAATTGTCGTGATAAAAGATTCCCTCTCGGCCGCATAGTGCTGAAACAATTCATAGGTACAATATAGTCTATAGCAAAACACGATGAGTATGATAAAAACAGGTTCAAAGATCCATGTTAACGTGACACTGCACAGAGGAAACTCATACAGATCATGCTGAAGCAGCACTGATTCTTCAGCTTTTGCTATTTTGTCGGTTAAAAACAACACTCTTCCATACTTAAAATATTTTCAAATTTGCGCATTAAACCAGGCTGAACCATGCAATAAGTTTACGAAACAAGCTCACAACATACATGTATATATATATATATATATATATATATATATATATATATATATATATATATATATATATATATATACACACATACATTTACATATTCTGAGACATTTATATGTTTTCCACATACAGCTAAACGATGGTCGGCCGTCTAGGCCATTGTGTTGACACTTTTACTGTTGCGAAAGGTGTTGTGGCCATTGTCAAACGAGTGTGAATGATCCATGAGCCGTCATCAACAATACTCTGATGCAGTTTAACGAAAGATAAATATATAATCGATGTGCGGCTCTGAAGGGTCCCTTTTCGACGGTACTTTCCCTAACAAAGGTCTCACTTTTCCCAAGATTTCCCTAATGAAGGTCCATCATTTTTTCTGAGACCCCTAACCAAGGTCACTGATAAAATCAAAGGGCCCTAATCAAGACCAGACGATTTACGCTCCAGCCCCGTGAACAGGGCGGATGCTGTGAAAGTGATTGACGCGCTGTTTATTCAGCCCCAATGAAGATCCATTATTTGGCCCGGGGGGGGTACTCCCCGGAATTTTTGGTGGGTAGGCTCCACCGAGGGTACAAAACCCGGACCCAACGGGAGCGGAACCAATGTGAAAATGGGGGGTCTTTTGGAGCTTGTATTGAAAAAAAAAAATGAAATTTTACATAAAATTTGGTGTATTTTGGGGCAATTTGGAGACAGGAATTGAAAAACACAGGGGTCTTTGGGTGAGACAAGCGAAAAAGAGGGGTCTTTTAGAGCTACAAGCAGGAAAAAGGGGGGTCTTAGAGAGCGACAAGTACCGAAAATGGGGGGTCTTTTCCGCGGCGCCTACCCGTATAGCAAGGTATAGGAAGTACCCCCCCGGGTTATTTGGTAGGATGAGAGTCCTAATGAAGGGTCATTCTGAAAAACTTGAGCTGCACACCCCCACCTAAAAAAGTAGGGAGTGCCAGTGCCCAAGATATTGTGCGGGATTGACGCAAACTCATGGTCAACCTGCTGTTCAGCAGATACTTCAATTTACCTATCAACACACCTCCTACAACCCTCCATAAAGACGAGCAGCAAATTATATCAAGTTGCATACCGTCACGAAACAGTTCTACTACTGTGTCCTAACATATAATAATAAATTAAATAATAATAATTAAACAAAACAAAACCGCATTTAGAAAAACTTAAAGCTGGGGCCTGAGAATATAGAAAGGAATCAGGGTCGTGAGCCTGAGATTCAGATTATAGTATCATCTAAAACAGAGCACTACCAATCACGTAGTGAATTGTTTGATCGGCTGCGAAACTCTCATGAACTGGTTGCAAGGTTTGAGACACAGAGGATCGAGAAATCACATCGTAGTTTGTGACAGCTGATAAGAATGCTATAAATAACCAAATTTGGGCCTACCCTGGGGATGGTCATTTAACGCTGATGGTCTTTTTAAGGGTGACTGAAAATGTTTTACAAATATTCAAGCGCGTCACATTTATCACTATTGTATTGGTAAGTTAGACTTATTCATGCGGTACGTAGTTACATGATTTTTATCATCGTCGCCAATGCAGCTTTGTTGGTTGGTTATTTGTTAACCCTCTAGACATGTTACATGCATACACACTGCATAAATCAGGGAAATACTACTTGAAAAAATTACAAAAAAAAGCAATTTTATTATAATGCGGATGAGCACAGAGACATACAACGGATGTTTGAGAAGGCAAGTCATACTTGGCAGTCACGAATGCAGATAGTGTGCAATAATTTAGAAATCACTTGGTAACGAGACACACGGTAACGCATGACTTGCGTCTGGGTTATCAAGAAAAGGCAGATGTGGTCAATATTTAAAAGTGAACTGCATAGGTGCAAAGTTTGAAGAATAAATTATTGATATTGTAATTGGATTTTGTTCATGTTTGGCAATGATAATCTCTGGTGGTTTCAGAGTATAAGATTCCAATATATGGATACTAGGTACCCATGTATGAGAAGGTATCCTCCACAATATTGTGCGGGTAGATTACCATGAATAACTTGACAAGACATGTATGTTGTACATGGACCTGTAAAACAGTTTTAAATCTTTGGGCAAACCTTTGAGTCTGTGGGTATCTTACTCTTGCGCTTAATTTGTAAAAACAACGTGTCCATTGACAGCGAAAATATTACCTGGCAAGCGAATGACTGACTCCATGAGCATATAAAAAGCCCCCGTCAAGTAACTAGATATGATAAGCAAAATAAGATGCCCCCCCCCCCCCAAAAAAAAAGGGGGGGTGGAGGGGGGCAAGGAATTAATAAATAAAAACATCACACTTAACAAAATAAACGAAAATAAGTTGTATAATTATAATAAAGAAATGTACACTAAATTTAATATTTTTGGTTCCTACTTTCAAAAAGAAAGTTAGATTTATCCGAATAAATATATATCCATAACATCAGAATGAAATACTAATACAACTTAGAACACATTTTAAGGTCTGAAGGTGCTCACGACGTGTGGTTTAAATTCTCCAGTGCATCTTCTTAAACAAAACTAAGTCTATTTTAGGTGGACATACTGATGACTTTGGCGAGATTCCAGGGAATATTGTTGACGAAATTTCAAAACAGTATTTGGTGGAAGCGTGGGGATATAGGCATGAGTCATAAGTATTACAGGGGTCCCTAATAAGGTTGGGGGGGGGGGGGTAACTCGATGGGTCAGTGGTTTGGAGCTCTCGGGTCGGCCCAGCCCGCCGGGAGAAACCCGGCCTAACACTATGCTGGGTTATTCGTATTGTAGCCACACATGTAAAAGGTGGCCAATGTGTGTATATGCGACAAAGACCCGTCCTTTCACTGTGGTCTCAAAGTACAAGCTTTTCTTTTCAATTGCCAGATGCTTTTAGTAAGATTGTTTTATGTACAATGTAGGTGAATATGCATATATATGTTACTAAAATTACTAACATGGCTGACGCACCGAAGGTTCTATCTGGCATGCGGTATCCCCCATTGTGAAGGGGTAGATTCAGAGAATAAATTATTATTATTATTATTATTATTATTATTATTATTATTATTATTATTATTATTATTATTATTATTATTATTATTATTATTATTATTATTATTATTATTTCTTTTTTTTTTATTGGAGTTCCACTTGAACATTGAACCGGGTGATGTGTTGTATGCTGATAATGATTTAATAGTTTCCTATAAAATTTGAAGTAGTCTAAATTTTTATAATCAAAATGTTACCATAGCCAATCGAAAAGACATAAGTAGAAATGAAAACAAACAAAGAAACAAGCGAAGATCAACTGTATGAATGACAAAAACCAAACTGGTGCAAAATTGCAAGGAAATACGTGTTTTGAACTGATACCACACGAATGAACCGTAGTATATGCTGAGAATGACTGGTTTCCTGACAATTCCAAGCGGTCTCGATTTGGGTTATTAAACTGTTAAGATGGCAAATCAGAAAGACATAAAAAGAAAAGAAAGCGAACACCCAAGCAAAGACCAGCTGTATGAATCACAAGAGCAAAACCACTGTCTCGTAATGCGAAATAGCAAGAAAATACGTGTTTTGAGCTGACGCCAAACGAATAATCCCTAGAAACGCACACCTTGAACATTTAAACTTCCAAAAGATACATTTGATGTGAAATAGCGAATGTCCTCCTGTAAACAGTACACACACAGTGTAATTCAAAAAGAGAACAATTATGCCGAAGATGTCTTCAAACCTTGGAATATTATAAGTCTGAAATACTTACGCCACAATTCAACGCGTTGGTCATGCAAAAGAAGGATGAATCATAGAAGAGTATTGGTATTAATACATCAAAGTTAATACATACATTAAAGTACCTACCTTTGGCAGCCGAATTGGAGTTTGCCTTCCGGGTTTTTCAGGTGCTCCGTAATGTACAGTACACCAAACCTAGTCTTACTGGTTCTTGCTGAACACCCGACTTGCCATTTACGGAAACTGAATTTGCCTTTTTCTATTTCATTTTAATGACCGTAAGTCTGATTTATTGATAACAAAAAACATTTCGCAGCACAGTCAGTGTATTTGTGGGATAGATGTTCGTTTGCCATTTTATTTTTGTCTTCTGTTGTCTCCCCCTCCCCCTTTTGTATTCAATAGAAGCCAGGAAAACACGTTTACCTCAGCATCAAAGATTCCACAATTTTATGGTCAAAACAAGTAAAACTATACGCTTCAAATCAAGAGTACAATTGCGCATCGCAGACTCTCTATAACCCTGCACACCTAATTTCAAGCTGGTGCGTGTACAGTAACCGATTACGTGCCTTCACAGCCATTTCATAAAGCGAGTTGCGGACGATGAGTTAGGGTAGTTTTCCACTGCATCTGATCCGATCCGTTGCGGTAATGGTTGAGCTTCGCTGTCCGTGCTCATTCATACGCGACTTCGAAAAAGAAGAAAAAAAAAAAAAAAAAAAAAAAAACAAGGAAAAGTAGGGGGTTTCGTACTGCAGCCAGTCCGTAATGTTACGTTTTGCACTTTGCAGACGCCGGAATATTTTTGGAAAACGGGAAAGAGTTTACAACGATACTATTTCGATTCCCTGCGTTCATCAGTGATAACGACTCACCTACAGGTGCTGTTTTGCCATGATATAAATGCACCATAACGTCATTTCAACTTTCGAATGTTCTTTTTAGTTGCAGTTGTATATTTTCTTAGGCCAAAATTTCTGTTTATGCCAAAGTTTCTTCTTGGGACCACATGCGACCTGCCATTTTGTTAAATCGTATAGGCAAACGCTGACGAATACGTGCGCATTTAGGGAATGCCTATTCTCCCTTGACCTCTGCCCCCAAACCGCAAGGTGTCTATCATTACGTATATGTATTATGCTGTGGTCAACAAAAAACTAAGTGAGTTTGTTTACAAGTAGAGTGCTATCCAATGGCCAATCAGCGCTTGCGAATAAATAGCACAAGTGCAGGTTGACATTGGAGCGTACCGTTTTGGTCTGTTCATATTGGTTGAAAATCCCTTTACCGTAACGTTTTTGAGGGCATACCGAAATCAAAATTAGCTATCGAGTAGGTTTTGTTTTTGATTGATAAAACGCTGAGTATAACGGTTCGGTACCGTTTTGACCCATTGTAATAGAAATAGTCCCTACCGATATTTAAAAAAAAAGATGGCCGAATACCGTTACCGGTCCGATATTTTGGTGGAATATGAAAGCCCACTAAAAGTCACTGGATCCCGCTTTTCATTGCATTTTCCTATCCGTTTTTGGCACACAATTCAGGTTAAATTCTGTTAATATTAGACAATTTTACTAGCGGTCCTCTGTCTTATGGCTTTTTATTCACGAAAATCATATAAAGTATGTGATATTCAATGGCTATTATGACGACTGATGCGAATTCGGATCCCAAAGGTTAAAAATAAACTAACGGATGCCATCGCTTGCAGAAACGGAGACAAATATCCAATGAGTTTTGATGGTTGGATTTCTACTGTTTCATTATTATAAACGCAAACCCAACTGTCAACCGCGACGCGTCAGACAGGGCGGACTGGATGCAGTGGAAACTCACCCTAAAGCAGTTCATACATACGCAGCCAAATGCTTGTTATCAGGGTGTTATATGTGAAATATACTTGCGTCCGTCCGTTTATTGGTTCCGCGACATAATGGGTGTAACCATCATATCTCTACCTTGCAGACGGTGTCACAATGATGACAACGTGTTGTTCAAAGTTTTATACGCATCAGTATTAGAATAAAATTACATTGCATACATAGATCTTTACGCACAAGGAACGCTTCGTGGACGACTGACCAGGACCAATATTTATTGTCTATCATTCCAGCTATGTTGTCTGCAACCCTCAAAATGGGGAAACCTATCACCGAGTGGCACAGAAAACTGTTCATTGGGCCACTAAATGCATCAGAGCACTTTGTGGGGATGGTATTATTATTATTATTATTATTATTATTATTATTATTATTATTATTATTATTATTATTATTATTATTATTATTATTATTATTATTATTATTATATTTTTTATTATTTTATTTTTTGAACCGGCTCACTGTGAGGTATGACCAGGGTCGATCAACAGTTATCCCGGTTTCCAAGACGCACAGTCAGTTAAAAATGTTTGAAACAAAATAAATAAAAAAAATCATCAAATAAATGAACAAAGAAACAAACAAACAAACAACCAAACAAATATATAAAATAAAATGAATAAAATAAAAGGTCAACTTACGATATTTGATGATGGAGAGAGCAATTGCACTACGTACGTCTACACATCACATATTTTTATTATTGGTGCCAAAATATAAGATTTTTTTGGGAAAAAATACTTTTTAATATTGTGGGCTCTTTCGAAAAAATCTAAGTACAACATCGTGCTTTTTATACAATTATATACCCTTGCAGCGGCTCAATATTTCACCACTATCAATTAACAGTACTTCACAATTGCTCGACTGAATGCCCTTCAAAAAGCCATTTAATCTCATTTTGCGATGACAAACACAAGATTTCATTTCAATCCGGGTGACGTTCACACAATAACAGGAGAAGCCACCAAATCTTTTTGCTCGAAGTTGTCGAAATAAAAGCTCTGAGGATGTTTGCGACAGCGATGTCAGCCCGTTCGAACTCCAGTTTCATATCTTGGCGTTTGCTGTACTACAATGAATGGGGGTTAACGCTGCAGTGCGCGCGTGCTGTTGACTGCGGTCTGCTACAAGCGTCTGTGCTACGAAAGAGCTACTCAGCCTTCAGCATTAGTGCCGTGCCCAGGATTTTTCAAAGGCAGGAGTTGGAAATAAGTAACGATGTCTACAAGGCGCAAAGCCATGCTACCACGGCAAAATGTGCACGTTGGAGAAAACATCATAGTTGAAATATAATGAAATTTTTAAAAAAATGTCACAGGCTTACATTACATGTAATACAGGTTAAATGTACCAGACTTACGTATACTTAGTACAGGCTAAATGTCTTTGTTGCTTTTCTTATTATTTCAAGTTAACCTGTGTGAAACAATTAAATAAACTCGACTTTCATCAATCAAATCTTATGTTCTCAAAATATTTACTGCTTAAGCTGAAGCACAATCAACTTAGCATGAGCACAATGAGCACACTGAAAAAGAAATCCTGAAAGCGCCATTGCATTTGATATGTCGCAATGAGAAAACTTATTTTTATGGTATGATAGATTGAGCATAGCAAGTCTGAACAGTTTCAAACTAGGCACAGGTATGCAAATTATAGCATTCACAGCACACATTCACGCTCACACCTACCAAACCATATTCACGCGCACGTACACACATCTTAACTTAGCCCCACTTTAGTGCCCAAAACTGAACTCTCTCCTGCTCTTCTTGCACCGTCCCTCTTTCTTTTTTTTCTTGTTATATATATATATAGGCTGCATACATTTTTAGGGAACCAATGCCAGATTCTGTTTCTCATATATATATATATATATATATATATATATATATATATATATATATATATATATATATATATATATATATATATATATATATATATATATATATATACATGGGAGGAGGCGGCCCCTCCCCCAGATAAGCCACTGATGATAAGACTTTATTTCAGTTCTCTTTCAAAATGTTTCAATGAGGAAAACTTGAAGGAAAAATAAACAGATGATGATATATATCAGGCAATGATTCAGTGGTATGAGCATGAAAGGGTTGAACAGCTTAACTTCAACTGCATGGTATCTGCACCTACACTGATACCGCACATGAGGCTATATTATGGTAACTTAGTCTCCATAACCCAGGCAACGGACATATATGGCACATTTGGCCATGCTAATCCCTACCATGCATAAAAACCGTTGACATCCATGCTCATGTACATTGGATGACGGAATATAGAAAGGTGCATGTACCTGTTATGTGCGTAGAATTGACGCACTTAGTGATTTCGATCGATTTAGCATCTGTGCTTACACGCTAAACTAAAAGGTTTAACGTATAACTGCACCTCATATACACATCTATTGACAGGAAACTGCTAGGCAATATTCAGATGAATGCTAAATTAGAGGAGGATGGAACATGCAGTTTACAGTGACGGAACTTGTTTACCCTGGACTTGTTTCTGCACCAACGTATATGTACTATGCAGCTTCCTATACCGGGAGACAAAGCTGCAAGTTCCAGCGTAGACACATTGCCGGACAGTCACAGGCAGGGAGACCTTTAATGTGGTAAGTACGCAGAGACCCGACTATCGTAAGCTGGTGGATCTTGTTCGTATCAGCCATTGGAGGCACAGATATTCAAGCGTTGAGTGGCAGTTACAGATATCGTTTTTTTGGCACCAGTGGTTGAATGTTTTGGTCTTGAGTCGAGCGGGGAAAAATCTTACAGCAAAGGCCGCATACGTTTTTAGAGACCCGGTGCCAGATTCTGTTTCTCGAATACATATCTGAGAGCAATTGCAAAATAATCTCTGAATCGTAATGAAAATGTCTGTCGCGCCTGAACTTTGTTGTTTGGTGTTGAAACAGCTTTTTAACAGGCACCTGTAGCGTGACAAATGACGTGGAAAGTTATGCATACCGGTTGTGGACAGAATCGGTCAGCATGGTATGACACAAACGCTAGGTTTGCGAAAAAAAAAAAGAATGTAACCTATAGTTTGGCCTACACGGGATACGTTTTCGGAGGATAACAAGTTTACAAGGTCAAAATGTTCATCAAAGAAGAAATTGTCCGTTTTTGCAAATCGACGAGTATGAAGGGTGTTCCCAGATCTGCCTCCAGTCAGAAAATATGCTTGAAAACGATGTGGATTGTGTGCGTTGTGAGTTTCCTAGCTGTTGCTATAGTCCAGGTTACGCTGTTAGTTTTGAATTATCTATCGTACCCGGTGAATACCGTAATTCGCGAGCGTGACGTTGCTGACATGTTACCAAAGATGCACACATACATCCCGGCCGTTACTCTCTGTAATTTGAATCCTTTCAAAACATTCACTGAACCAACCATAGGTTCCAAAGAAGGCAGGAAACTAAAGGAATTCACCGACTTAGTGGCTGGACTTCAGAAGACCTTTGTTGCTGAAAATTACTCTACTGAAACTTTAGAAATTTTACAAAAATTGTCATCTCCAAGTGCTTTCATTCAATTTGCTGGTCGTAATGTTGCAACAAACGTAAGCCACCGTGAGAATATATTCCTTCAAGACTGTAAACTTGTAATGGCAGCTGAAGGTCATCAATCTAACATACAATGCAAAAAATATGTGGAAATACAATTATTTCAGGATCCGCAGCTTCTCAATTGCTACACTGTACGACCGGCAATACCGCCACATGGTGCTTTACTTGGTTTTGAGTTTATACTATATTTGGACAACTTTGATTTTTACAGGCGTAATAGTTCTCTCAGTAAGCTGCACACTGCAAATGCCTGGACGGCTTTTGGGGCAAAAGTAATTTTACATGATCAAGATAGCATCCCTGTAACAGAAAAGGATGGAATTGACGTCGCGCCAGGAAAAAAACTGACAATGAGGATTAAGATCTCGGAACGCACGCGCAAAGCATCTCCTTACGGTAACTGCCAGGAAGCAGTAATCACAAATACAACCTTCCCTCTTCCATATACGGTGGAAAATTGCGTATTATCTTGCGACTTAAAAACGATACGGGAAGAATGCGCATGTCAAAGTCTGGCCCGAATTCCAGAATGGAATAACAATTCAAGTCTACCTTACTGTTTGGATATCAAGCAGGATTTCGATGTATTGGTAAAGCACCTGAAATGTGAGCATAGAGTCAAGACGAAGAGTATGCTGGGATGTTTACGTCAATGCAGACCACCATGCAGGGAAGTTAGATATAATCAAGAAATGTCTGAAGCTACATGGCCACCAAAAACTCAGCACCTTGCGTTCTACCGGTCTCACATACTTGGAAAATTGTTTCAGGATAAATTTACAATATATGACACTATAAATGCCAAATATGAATCAAATATCACTGAAGGAATTCGACTATTAGAAGACTCAAGACTAATTCAGGATAATTTTATAAAAGTTAGGGTACACTTTAACAGTTTGTCAGTGAGAACATATGAAGACGTTGCAAAATACACTTTTCTAGAGCTACTGAGTCAGTGTGGTAGCATTATGAACCTTTGGTCGGGCATTACAGTAGTTTTACTTGTAGAGGTCTTGGAACTCCTGTACAGGATAACGTCGCGGTACAATCAAGTAGAAATTTAAAGTACTGATAGACAACGCCATTCCACAAATACTATGACCACAAACCAGTGAGCCAATCCCAATCTGGAAATGGCGATAAAAGACACTTAATAGTCCTATGGACTTCACACTTTGTCCAAGTCATTGTTTACACGATTGAATGAAAAACAAATATTAAGACCTCGTATTATAAACTTGCTTTGCGGGTCTGATATACATACATACATACATATATATATATATACATATATATATATATATATATATATATATATATATATATATATATATATATATATATATATGTGGAGAGAGAGAGAGAGAAAGAGAGAGAGAGAGAGAGAAGAGAGAGAGAGAGAGAGAGAGAGAGAGAGAGAGAAGGAGAGAGAGAGAGAGAGATGGTTTGTCATGTCAATCGTTTGTATCAAGGGAGAAGATCCGATAAAACGATCAATGTGTAATGTCAGTTTATAGATTTTTCATTGTTTAGCTTTTTCAAAGTACTCGACGGTTTCAATATTTTAATAGTCTACCGGATCAAGTTCCAATATAAATGCTTCAATGATGTAAGATAAGCCTAATTTGGATCATGTGCTAAATCCTTATGCATGCCAGCAACCACGGGGCAAGCACACATGACAGCGAGGTTGGGTTTGCCAGTTTTACTCCTTCTGTGTTAGAACACCGTTCATACAATGAATATGTGACAACAAATAAATAGACAAATAGGGATGCACACAACATTGCAAAAATGGCAACTTGCACATTGTATTGCCCTGCTGACTTTTAAGACAATACCAGCTTTACGACAAATATTTGACAAATGTTTCCTCTGAACGTGCAAATTCAGCTCAAATAATTTTGATTTCAGCGCCAGCTTCTTGCTTTAAAGACACAAAAGAGTGTTTGCTAACCGTCGGTAAGAAAGTTAAGATCACATACCACGTTATTAGAATAATTAGAATTAGTATGGTACCAATTCTTTTGTAGGATGTCTAATCTATATATTATGCATATTTTCAACTTGAGTTTTCATTGGTTGAACTTGCCAGTGACTGGGACGTGACTTGTGTTGTGCATTTGGTTCATGTTACTGGCTGCGTGTGAAGGCTGATCATACCTTTAGGTGAACGTTCTTAAGTAGTGTCAGGTATATAGTATGTTTTAGATTGCTTTGCGCATTTTGGTCAGCCTTGACATAAAATGTTGGTTACTGCATGGAGATGTTTATGTGACGTTTGTGGTCTTTACACTGTCAAAATCCATATTATATGTACTCCTGCCAGCACCATACACGTCACACCATTATTTCCTTTGTAACAAGCCTGCATTATGTATGTTAAACAAACTAATAATTCTTGTAAATATGAAATATCACAAGAAAACCTTTTATCTCTTATAGGATTCTCAAACTATGTAAACGAACTACTTCATAAATTGGTATCAAATGAGCTGTTCAATTGTAAACTGTTATATTTGCACAAACAACAATTAATTGTCACAAAACCTCTCTACTTTGATCGTCACCTCCTGCTCTTCCTTCCTGGTAATTTATCACAAATCTCCACTTTCCTTTTAACACTTACCTGTCTTCATGCCATACCTAACAGAATTGAATTCTTCAGTATCCACTCCTAACTGTGTAAATGTCTTCAATTTCAAATATGTTTTTCTTATGGTAGTTTTTATATTAGCGGCACAATTGGGCCATAATGTAAGTCTCCCAGCCAAGGCAAGTTTTTTTTTTTTTAACTGGGGGGGGGGGGATCAAATATTGTATTCTTTGGACAACAAGTGTGCGATTTATGGTCAAATAAATTAATTCTGTCTGTGTGTCTACCTGTTTTAAACTCTGTGGTCTCAGAGGCGTTGAAAAGTCAGATTACCGTAATGAAACTACAAACAATCTTTAGAAGACAAGGTTTTGTTGTTGTTCTGTCCTGAAATATAGAAGTTCGATATGCAGTTATTGAATAACATGTAGTTTCTTTTTCCTCAACCCATAGGTGGTGTCTGGTAACATTTATATATTTCCGTCTCCTTTATGTCCCATCAAATGTTACTCACATCCTCAAAAATGACATTTTTTGATTTGCATTCATTGCAGAAATATTAACCCAGAACATGACATGTTGAAGTGGTTTGGAGATACGCAGCAATTTCTAACAATTGAAAAAAGAAAAATGACAAAGGACCAAAATTGGCAATAATAGTTACTACGTAAAACGTGTCAGCCTGAATTCACTCTCATTTTGAAAATGGAATACGAGCCAGCAATACGTTCTGAATCAAATAGGCTACACAGTATATGGCATAGGTGGATAAACCCGATGAAATATGTTAATCGCACATGAAACTAAGCTGTCAAACGTTTCAAACGAATCAGTCAGTAGCATAGCCCACGTAAAAGCCGTTTTGCCAAACAAACCTACTGTTTGGTGCCCCTGTATATTTTATCCAATTTAGCACAAGTATTAATTCATGAAATAAAGAGATTAGTTGGTGAGCTATACCTGTATGAATAAACTAAATGAATAAATTGGGCCGTTTGTCAATACTTTTTGCCAGGTAAAATATTTACACGAGACCAGTTTCATTTGGTATTTATATATTATAAATATCTATTGAATTGAATGAACGTTTTCCGGATGAATGTCACGTCGAAATATGTACCGAAACGTTCATGGATCACTAAAGCATTATTGTGTTTGTTACTAATGGAAATTATAAAACGTTGACACACTTCACACTCTTAGTAGTCCACATGGTCAACATTCATGTAGTTTATATGCTGGGGAACTTGTAACATTATGAGAATATTTAGTTAACATCTATTGATCGTTTTAGTGCAGGTCTGGACAATAAAGTCACACTGTCTGAACAGTTATAATGTTTCACTTTCAGATTTGCAATTACTCTAGGTTAACAAGTATTCTTGGCGCAATATACGCGCAAGGCGCCAGAAGTGTAGGGAAGAAAGCTGTTGGTTCAACCGTAAACCTAGCACTTTCAGGATTAATATGATGTTCAGTAGTTCATTGGGAAAGGCCGAACACCGCGTGACATAACACTTGGCCAACTGACCAGAGAAACATGATGCTCAGTTGACTTGTTAAAATGAGCTCAGATTACTGGAAAAAAACACTCACTCCATATCCTCAATGGTGTTCCGGGTGAACAACTTGTCTTAGCGCAATTGCCACCAGTTGATTAGGTCCAAAACAGAGCAGTGGCTGAATTGACATAATAAAAGACCTAACGGGGAATTTGGGGTCTCAAATTCTCTACCACGTTATGCTAGATATGAATTTGACTCCACATAGGTAGCAATAGCATAGAATGAACAAGTATCATTAAAGACTATGTTCGGCAATTGTTTCCTTTGCTTTCTGATGCTTATAGTGGAGGTAGAGTGTGTTTACAATGTTCCAGATTCATAAATATCACAAAAACGATGTAGGCCTACTTTACTCTTTTGCTGTAAACGTAGCTGACTGACAAGTCGGGAGAACTAAAAGGTGATAGGCCTAACAGGTCTCTCTTTATTTTTTGGCAAAGGTTATGAAATTTGTGTTTTGGGTAGTTAGGCCTCTACATTTTGGAAAAGAGCTAGTGTCTGCAGTTAATGATGAATATTTCTAAGGTTGAGAGGACCAGTTTAAAACCACCAGTTGCCTTTTATGGGTGACTGCCTGTCTCAAGTCAGGAGTGAAATTTGTTTCTTCGCATTGGTATTGGAGGAGGGGTGTTGGTGCTTTGACGGGTCTGGAGTCTTTTTGCTGTCATTGTTGGGTTTGGAATTGGTGGGTATGGATTATGTTTTTCTTTACTGTTACAATCATGTTCACTATTTTTTTTTTTGGGGGGGGGGGGACGGTAATACAAAGGAAGGAAGCAGATGGCATATAAAAGTGTGGTCACACGAGAGAACCTAGTTTCAGCTGCAGGTTGGGAAGATGCCTTGATTGTTTTCTCCTGTATTGTATATTCACACTTTATTTGCAAATATTAATAATCAATGAAACCTACATTAAGCAAATCTAGACCAATCTGCACAATTGGATAAATGTCAGAAGACAGAAAATAACCAAAGCTAAATTGTTTCTAGTGTTCATTCGAATTATAAACAAACATTGTATCATTTTTGGGTAAATGTAAAGCTCCTGAATCCCGCTCCTTCCATCTGTGTCAGCTGTTACCGACCACGTATTGAATTGTCTTGGATTGTAGCACACCGTTAAATTTGCAATTTCCAGGTATATTTGCACCCAGTTCTTTAAAACATTGAGATCTGCGTTTTAAGCATTGAGTAATTATTTGCTTTAGATCTGTTACACTAAAGATGGGTCATATTCTGTGTCTGTGACGCAAATAGTACAGAATTAATATATAATAGATATTATTTACGACCAAAATCTTATATGCTGCATTGGTTGCATCACGTGATATTAATAATTAATGACGAGAAAAGATAATTTTCAATAAACAGCATTTTATAGCCATAATATAAATGTATTTGTACACAAATCATATCTTCAATTTCTAACCATTGCCAAGAATGTTAACACCTCACAATTAGATGCACACAAATAAGCATGCTATTACTTTCGAATTCTGCACACTTGCTTTACATTCAGTATACTGGGGTTTCCAATGCACGCAAAATGTGGCAATCTAGGGTGAAATAAAGATAATGAGTTATGCGGGATTAATATATTTATTTAATCAGTTAAAACCCTTTGGGTATGTACCAGTACCTTATATATGAGTGAAGCTGCCTTTCTCACTATCGTCCAGTGGAAAGTGTCCTTGTTTGCATGATCTCTGGTAATTCATATTATCCCTGATTATTTTGTGGGTGTCCAAACAAGTCACTTTGTGAACGTTCTGATGTTCAGTTACTTTTAAAATAACTTGTTTATATGTGTATGTTGCTCTGAGCAATGAAATCAACGGGCATGGAAACAGAAATCAATTTAAGAAGCTACCAGCAGTCCATAATTGTCACTCCAGAAGCTGCATGACTCCCATTTGGAGAATAGAAGTAACTGTTACATGGTCAATCGCCTGTTTCTTCCGGCTGCTGCAGGTAAAAACTGCAAAACGTGGAAAAAAAAATCTAAATTTGATTTAAGCATAGTTTTATTACGGGTCACCTGAAAGTCCATATAACAATGTTGTGTAGCAATTGAGAAAAGGGCATTGTCGCACGTTAATCCTATTTAGAGTGGGAGACAACGTGATGGAAGGGCAATACCTGGCATAATTTTTGATGCATGAACAGCCAAGGGTGAAGGTTGGCCGGTCATGCAACAAAAACAAATATAAGTAAGATTCATCAGCAAATGTTTGATGTTACATTGGATACGGTCCACAATGTCATTGATTACAACTAATATAAAAAATTTGCCAGTACTGTCGGATCTGTTTCCACTGTCAGGGCAACCTTCTCCATTAAGCTTCGTCTTAGACGCAGTGAGGCGTTTGGCACTCAGCCCGTTGCTGACCCTAATTTCATTGCCTGAGGGCGCCTCTGCTGTCTGATACAAAATCCTAATTCTGGGGCCTATAACTGGTCACTATTTGTCGTTGTCTATACATTTTTAGGTAATGCTCACTCTGGAAAAGTCCCATTTTATATTGTACATTACATTCATTCGACAAATTAACTTTCTCTTAACACTAATCACACATATATGTAGGCTACCTCGTCAAAATAGCCAATCGACTTGGCTGCCATTGTGAAAATAGTGAGTTCTGCACCCAATGCGGATGGTTTGTAAATGAGCATTGGGACGATCGTGACGAGTGGGGGTGGGTAGAGGTATAATATATGAAAGCCAAAAGTACATATGTTGGAATTATTTCAGAGCATCAAAACATGCTGTGGCTGTGATTCACTTTGATATCCAAATAAAGTGTTCTTTTGTGAGACTGTTCCTCAATCAATGCATTAATTGCACAATGTTCAAAATGGCGTTCGAGCATGCCGTATCACATTTGGTTTGTAACTAACGATGATAACTGCTTCAGACACAACCATGCAGGCAGATTAAAGTTAAGATGGTAAGTCTTGTTTTAAAAGGACTTTAATGACGGTTTGCCCTGGTAACTCAGAGAAGGAACACCTGGAACCATGCCACAGTATATCAATGAGAGTGAATGTAACAACACTTTCAAAAGTAAGGTGACATCATTCTTGTTTCATGAGAAGGGAGTAACAGAGAATGAGCGCTTTATATATTTATAGTTTCATTATCTTAGTGTTATCAGGGACCTGCAATTTATATAATTATATAGCAGGTCTCTGGACTCTGAAATTACGCCTTTAGTCCTTATATTTTCTATATATTTATTTGTTGACAATTTAGATCAATCTTTTAATTCATAAATAAACAAAGCATTTCAATTACAAACCTGAGCAAAACAACCTAATATTTTTCCGATTTCATACTTGCATTTCTACATTTTTCATGTTGTGGCCCACCATGGAAATAGGCCAAGCTTAGACTCCCTAGGCATTTGGTACGTTCATTTCATGCATCATAATTTGGTGTAAACTTTCATGGCATTATATTTAAAAGACATTGAGATAATCCTAGGCACCTAGTCAGTAGGGTATACATGTTGAAAATAAAGGGCAGCTCTTTTTAATAGCTATAGGCCGTATCTATGGATTTCATGGACGTGAACTGGATGCTATTTGCTGGCGGGGCCTATACCCGCAATGTGCAGAGTAAAGCATAAGTCTAGTTAAGGACTACTGAGTTGCCGGCTTTTAACACCCATGCTTTCTCATTTTCATGATACTCTTCAAAACCTTGCATAATGACAGCATGTCCATTTTGGAAAATTATTGTCTGGTATATTTCTAAATTAAAATGTGCCTTCCGCTGTGCCCAGGTAACAAATTCAACTGACGTCAAAACAGGTAATGTGTAAAAGCAGAATGAACATCCATTTTAAACATGTTTCCACAATTGTCCAAGTTACATAAGGCCTTACAAGTTAATTAGTATATATATATATATATATATATATATATATATATATATATATATATATATATATATTCATATGTGTATGTGTGGTACCAATAACCCGACCGACCCCACTGGAAAGGCCTGAATCCCGACCTTAGGTAATTTTTATGAAATTTAAATGAAAAAAAAAATTCAAGCCGCCTTTCTCTTACAAAAAAAAATGATAAACCATGGCTGAATGATTGTATCGAAAAAGTTGCTGTCGTGTTTCCTTATTTTGCAGGAAAATCAACTCAAACACAGTAGTTTCTTTCAACTTTCCTGCAAAGTGGAGGGTTCTCTTGGGCCGGGGAAACTGCATAGCTGCGTAGCTATAGTTGTTCGGTGAAACATCTTAGCCATAGCCCGGTTGGAAGATTTTATCGAGAAAGGGGCCATCATGTACCGTTATTTTGCAGCAAAGTCAACTCAAACACAAAATTTTATTTCAACTTGTCTAGAGGGTTAACTTGAGCCGGAGAAACAGCATAACAACACAAAGATTAATAAGGTATAGCAACGGTTGTTCGCTGGAACATCATGGGCCACAGACTGGCCGGTTGTTCGTTATCGTAATATTTTGCTAGGTTTCACGTGTCTGTCCTCTGAGTTACCAGGGCAAACGGTCGTTAAAATGCTTTTCAACCATAAGTTAGTATCTTAACTTAACCTTTCGGCTCGGTTCTGTCTGAAGAAGTTATCATCATTAGTCACAGATTCAAATGCAAGTGTTGAGCGCCATTTTGAACATCTCGCAATGCATTTGACAGTCGCACAAACATTCATTTCTTTCGGGTATCAAGATGAATCACGGCCACAGTATTATGCCATGAAGCCGAAATAATGTTAAAAGGAGAAAATAATACTAGCATCACAGACTTAAAAAATGGTGAAGAAGTCAAGCTTTATTTCCATCACGCGTGAACAAATTCCAGCACATTCTTTGGGGCAAAAGTCCAAAATGTCTAAAGCATGCAAGAGTTTAAAAAAAGAATTATTTGAAAGGAAAAAGCAAAATGCTCTTGCCACCAAATGGCGTATTACGAACTCATTTATACTTGGGGCAGACCAGCACATGCACTTTCCTATTACCCCTGTTGGAGGCAAAACTTCAGCCAATGATTCCCTACCAGGAGGGGGCAACATCTCAGCCAATGCTACCCTGCCAGGAGGAGGCAACACCTCAGCCAATGATACATTGCCAGGAGGAGAAAAAAACTCAGCCTATGGTACCCTGTCAGGAGGAGGGAAAACTTCAGCCTATGATACCCTGCCAGGCGGGGGTGGCATTGACATATGAAAGAGAGCGAATTATCACACGACCACTGTAGAATGTCATGACACTACCCACCCACCCCCAACAAGAAGTGGTCCAATGTTCCTGCATTACTTCTTTACCTGAAAAAAACTCACAGACCCAACTATTGAAAAATAATTGTCGAAACAATTTCGAAACAATTAACCAAGCGGCTTTTGAGAAGTTCCCCTACCCCGAACTGCGACAGTCCTGTGTTCTGCTGATCTTGGATGTGCAGGCTCTGTCCTTTTACATTTATAATAATATTTTTGTCACTTTTTCCTTGAGACCATTTCACTTCTGACAATATTAAAATTTTCACACATATGGTTCTTAAGTCATCTTGTTTAAATGACATGAGACATGATCCCGTTATTAAGAAGAATTGATAGGCTACTTTAAACTATCAATGTTAATTGACAATTGACTGAAAAAAATCCCACCCGTAGGTACTTTCCTTTAACGTTTACAGTTCCCATGGAGCAAAAATTCACCATTACTGAGATATAAGGCAATATGTAAATTCAAGGTCACTGAATGTCAAAACTCAATGTCACTGAATATCAAAATGAATAACACCAAGATAAACCTTTAAGGTGGCACAAACAAAGCTAGGCACTTAGAGGAGTGCTGTCTTCAACACGCTCTCCTGTTTTGGTTTTTATTTTTAGACCCATAAAACTATACAAATTCTTGTTGCTTGGGATCTTTACAGGTTTTTTGAGGTTTTAAGTACTATATTTTTCGAGAATCCCGAGAAAAATCTCCAAATCGGACCATTTCGTAAAATGTCAATTTTTTGGCCCCAAAATGATTTTTAAAATTTTTCTTGGTATATATATATAATCTAGAGATCCTAAGCAACAAGAATATACATATTTTTATAGGTCTAAAAATAAAAACCAAAACAGGAGAGCAGGTTGAAGACAGCACTCCTCTAATTCCCTAGCTTTGTTTGTGTCACCTTAAATACTTTTCTACCAGTGTGTAACAGAACCATATCTCTTGTATCCACCATTGCTGAGACATGAGCTAATATGTCAGATTTTCTCCTATCCCAACATTAACAAATGTTTAAATGCGCACATAAACTTGATGATAATTCCCAATTTCAACAATTTGTTAATTACTGGAAATGTAAGCAGCATCGTGTTGTCAACAAACTGCTTAGAGGTTGAGTCCAGTTCCATTCCCACGTTTGAAGAGATGCTGACATGCAGTTTAGATGGGGATGTTATCACGGGTGAAAGCACACACACACAGGAACGCACGCATACAAAACGTACAAAATAAGTGTGCAGAGGTGTGTATGCGAAATTCAGCGGTTCATGGTCCAGCGTTTTCCGAGAGTTTTCAAAGACGAGACAAGACAAAAAACTAACAATTGATGAAAAATCGCACAAAAAGCCATACTCGTCGGAGCTTGACCATTGCTACAAATTGGGCGACTCGACCCATAAACAACTTTACCAAGTTTTAAATGGATCTCACCGACTTACTCGGATTCGAAATGGCAAAATGAGAATAATCATTGCAATTCCCATTCAAACACATAATAATCAATAGGAACGTATGCACCCGAATTGAAACATAATTGGCAAAAATCTTCGATAAATGGCATCGTTACCTAGAAAAGAACTTCGGTTGGCCATTCCCTATTACCAATAAGCTATACAACAATCGGATTGGCGATTTGAAAAAAAAAATACACAAAAGAACTTTTAATAATAGAAAGAATCGTAGCACCATTTTGTGAATGAATTGAGGTCTAAACAGCCTGTGAAGTGTCCCAATGCAATTTCAATATGATTGGCTGAGCAGTTTCAGATACATTCGTTTTAAAAAATTGACTAAAAAGAACAAAAACGTCATAAGAATATCCCCAAATCACCAAAGCGCAACCATTGAAGACAAACGTTCTAGAGACCTTTCAAAGTTATTGCCTCCCCAGGTTTGATAAGGATCCAACCAGATATTTTAGAGAAGATATGAAAAATATGTAATATCTGACCGACAGACGGACGATAACATTCGGATAACCATAAGATACGCTCAACTGACTGACAAGGCAATGAAACATGATCTATTAACTATTCTTAGGAGAGACCCACCAGTGGGAAATCAAAACCTATTTGTAACGTTTCAGGAAATATATATATATATATATATATATATATATATATATATATATATATATATATATATATATATATATATATATATATATATATATATGCAAGTATACCAGTGTCTCTGACCGTACCAACATGTGATCCTACCGAGCATTACGGGAATAAAAAAGTAAAAAACAGGACAACAAAACTCCAACCTGGTCGAGAGCGAATGAAGGTATAAATCTACTAAGTGAGTCTATGATGTGCTTTAGGAGAAATATAAATATTCGAATGTACACAAGTATTGATTTTAGAAAAAAATTGAAAGAAAATAAACCGTTGAGAAAATTAAGGTACTAGGATAAGCAGACTTGTTTCTGTTGTTACTTTGCAGTAACCAAGATTAAGTCGAACAGGATCAGAAAAGCTGTTAAAAATATACCGAAATGAAATAATAACAATGATGATGATGATGATGATGATGATGATGATAATAATAATAAACAATAAATATAATATAACCGTCCAAAATTCACAAGAGCGTGACCGTTTGACAAATCTCATAGATACCCACTTCAGCTACAACCCTGCAACACTTTTGATAGGAATCGGCCTTTGATGTCGGAGTAAGAGTCAAAACTTAAAGAGATCGAAGAATATGATGGATGAAGGGACACAAGATAAACTCAGCTCACTAACCGGCAAGCTGAGCCATTTCGTGTTGTAAGTCATATCGAATTGCTTGTGCTATTTTGGTATATACACTCTGTGTGTGTGTGTGTGTGTGTGTGTCCTGGTAGGAGAAACCGATCACCACAAGTATTTTTATGGCCCTTCCTATACACAATTGGCGTCTCTTATTCCTCTTTCGCTGAATTAAATTTCTACTGGGTTCAAACTCTCTGCGATTTTTATTGACAAATATTACACAATATAGATTTATAAAGCTGTGGGCAGCCTTACTTAACCGCCACGTAGTCACTGAGCTAGAGCATTTACTAATTTGTGTTCATATACATATATATATATATATATACATATATATATATACATATATATATGTATGTATATATATATGTATGTTTATATATATATATATATATATATATATATATATATATATATATATATATATATATATGTGTGTGTGTGTGTGTGTGTGTGTGTGTGACGGATAAAATGCAATTATGTAATAGTCACCTTTTGAGGCTGGGAAGTCAGTTTCTCTGCTAGTTCCTTGCATCGGACCGATTGTTCAATAAAAGGAGCAACAAATCTCAAGCTGAAACAGCTGGCCTGGCATACAGGTTCATTCCGAATCTCACATAACCATTTTAAGAAGAAAGGCTCGTCTTTACAGCTGTGGTCTTTGCACAAAGATATACATGAACAGGCTTGTGGCTTAATATTGTTTTTGTGCTTGGCAATGACGACAAAGAAGAGACTAAATAAGAACAGTAGTGGTCTTTGCAGGAACATCGCACTGTCGTTGCCCTTTGAAATGGAACATAAAGAATACGGTGATACAGGGTAAAGAAACCCCCAAAATTGCAACAATACAAAAATACCATATCTAAGCCATTCGTAAGTACTACGATTGTGTCCATTGGCAAACCATTATTGAAATTACGGAGTATGGCCTTGCAAAAATATCAACAAATGTTGCACATACTAACCCCCAAATTCCTACAATACCACAGCTGAGTCATTCTTAGATACAAAGATTATGTCAATCAGCAAACCATTACTGAAATCACCGAATGTAGCCTTGCAACAATGCCAAGAGATGTTGCAAATATCATACTTTACCAGGAATTTCCATTGAAGTCTGAACGAACTTCATAATCAAACAGACCACATAAAATTTCATAGCATTGGCTCATATCTGAATAGACCTTACACTGCAAAAATTACCCTGACACAAAATCGGCACCAACCGTAAATGGTTAAGGTACTGAGCAAAATACTGTTAGTGGTATAGACCAACTTTTTGGAAGACCTGGAAACGAGGAAACTTTTTTTGAAGAAGTTGTTTCTGCAGTTGACATATGCTTGAATTTACTTGAATTTAGAAGAGAAATGGTGCTCTGTTGCAGAATTATTATTGGAGAAACGGGATAATCTTCAACATGTTTTGTCAAAATGGCGTATGAATAGAACTATTTGCTTATTTATATTCATGTTACTGCCTGATGATGAATAAAGAAATCGTTAGTCATGTATCAGTATGATGGTACGCTTGTGCCGATGTTAAACTTGAAGTTTTGATACACACATAGTCTGATTTGAAGTAGTAACAAAACGAAAGGAACGTGACAATCTGGTGATAAGCTGACCTTGAATACCATGATAAAGATTGCCTGTAGCACTGAGGATCAGGTTAAGAGGAATACTGTTTCAGCTGGAACCCTACGGTTGAAAGAGAAACACTATAACGTGAAATACCATTCTTATGTTGGATACGAGGTAATCCCAAAGATAAGTGAAAAAATAAAATATCACCCGATCGTGAGAATAAGGTGAAGGTTACACATGTATCGTCTTCACCTGGCTCTAATAACGGATCATTATCATGTGCAATATCGGTATCTCATATAAAATGTGACATAAGGTATCATGCGAATAATGTTCATTCGTACAAGGTATCCTGTCATCCCCAATTAGGTGAATTAGGTGAATTAGGTGAAGATCAACGACATGCGCTCTTCACTTGTCCTTTTTCGTTGGACCTTAATCATTGACAATGTCTGTCTCAGTTCAAAGAATTATGAGACTCATATTTTCACCCTTTACTGAAATTTTCATGCCACTGACTTCAAGGCTAACCCTCAGGTTATTAGAATCTAACCACAAGCCGAATAATATCTAGGACCATCACCATGCCATACCACACAGTCCTGTGTTGTCATACCCAATTATTGCCTTTAATAATACTATTTGCGAATATTTAAGAACTAGGCCATTGTCACTGATGTCAACAAATTGTACGCTCACAGATGAGTGTTTTGTGCCTTTTTGATGCCATTAGTGGAGCAAGTTTAGAGCGATCACTTTTGAAGAAATCATTACAAAATTTATTTAACATTAAGTGTTCAATGGAGCATGACATATTTGTCAACCTTGACAGAAATCTACAGGTAAATATTTTCAACAGGTGTGAAAAGGATCTGCTAAACTCTTTTGGAGAAAGCTATATCCATATGCATTTACACCATAATCCCTATACTAAATATTCAAAAATATTAAAATTAGTACTTAACAAAGCGAATGTAAGGGAAATTTCTGTCAAGTCTCAAGGGAATACAACAATAATATCCCCAAAAAATCGAAGAGTGCAGAATAAGAAAAACTGTTCATTGAAAAAAAACAAGCACCACCTCGCAGGCAAATAAAGGTCCAGGGGCACACAGGAAACATGTTCTTATAGAAGCTTTCGGCAATTGGCCAGTTTCGGGGAAGAAAATTTTAAAGATCTGAGAAACGTAACAAAATGGTAGGACACTACCCAAGGGAGGTCCCCACCAAGTTTGAAGACGATGCCACCACCATTGTTTGAGAAGATGGGCGACCAGCTGTTGGATAGACATATCTGAAAACGTCGGTTTCTGACATTTGTCCTTACTGCAGCAATCATGATCATGCTTAATGGGATTGTTTTAACTTTTAAAAGGTCATACTATTGAACTAGTCAATAGCTTTCCTCCTCGCACTCTGGGCTTTCATCGCTCAGTCTACCACGCAATTTGCATTGAAAACATTTTGAGATAGGATAATATTGAATGAATTGGATGAAGCAGAGGACCTGTCAATGTAGCAATTGTTGTCGACAGGTTTTGAATGTGAAAAAAGGTATGGGCACCAAGAAACCTCGTCACGCTTACCAAACGACAAGTATACGAGTTTGCTTAAGCTGTTGAACCGTACAAAAGCACGGTCTTCCACTCACTGTATATACACAATGACAAGTTTCTAAATAGACTCTCTATAAGACGAACCAATCAAAGAGGCTTAATGTTTTACCATACGTTTGGGCTCCAACTATCATCATTACCATACGATTAAACTTTCACTTCCAGAACGTACCTGTATTGTAAGTATTCATTGACACATTTTAGGAAGTCTGGATGACATAGTTGTCTGTTTCTTTGTGCAAATTAGAGTCTCATAAAAATTATTAAAATTATTTTATAGGAACTTTCCTCATGGTTCAGACGTGATCAACAAGTTTGGCAGTGGTGTTGAATTTTTGGGTTTTCATAACCATCGTCCATACAAAATCCATATATTATAAATCGACTGGAACATTCACTGTTAATTAGCTGGTAACAATTAAAATCTGATCTAGTTTCTTAAATAGGTTGTTGATTTATCATTTTTATAGTGATTGATTTTCATGATAAGATGAAGGTATGTTGATTTCTACTCATGACCGTTTTTCAAATTGTGAGCCACTTCTTTTGAAGAGCAATTCCCTAAGTTTCTTTAATTGCATTATCATTGCTCAAGGTTTATGAATCATCAATGAATCTTTGCCCATATATGTCCACTACCCAAACAATAAATTACAAACTTGTATAATATATGATATTCTTGAAGTTTTACCGTTCAGAAGCAAGTCACATTGTTTCTAAAGATGCACATGCATAACGTTTGCCTTGAAGTAGACCTTTACCAAAAACTCCAAAGGATAGACATCTTGTACCAAGCTGTAGTGTTCAACCAGCCATGACAACACATTTGGAATGTATGTAATACAGTGTATGTGCAAATTTCATATGTGCAATTTAAAGAGTAGAGCAACTCAGGTAACACTGTAATATCAGGACCATTTTGTACTTGTTTCCTGTGAATGAAATTTTCTTGAAATTAAGCAAGTGAACAAAAGCGGAGTAAACTTCATTCTTCATTGGTTTAAAAAATTTTTGTAGGTACTATTCTGCTATTTTTTCTATCCTTTTTGCATGTAATGACAGGCCAGCTTGATTCTGGAAACGAGCACACACATAAGCGGCTTGCACTTATGATGTTTCCCCCCTTTTTGGAGTGGGTATATTAAATTCCTTTGAAGTTAACACTCTTGTAACAAAATGTTCTGCACTCGGCTCATAAACGTATGTCAGATATCGTTTTTTCCGGCATTGTTCTTTTGGTGAAAACGCAGCATTACCATATTTCGTGCTTTACACGCAATATATGCATCGTATCTTTCCTGTTTTATACAACTAACACACACATATATAACTCAGGCATCTCATTACATTCGTATTGACATGAACCCAACTGAAAAATACGTAAAAAAAATAAAACAAAAGAACCGAAAGCCACCTGTGAATAGATTACATGAAGTTGAAAAATCTATTAAATTATAATTTATATATATTTCATTATGAATAAAATAAATTAATTACTTAAAATATTGAAGGTGATATGACAGGACATAAAACAAAAAAATGTGCACATACCAAACTGCTGTGGTGCCTAAATTGTTTATTCAACTTTGAATTCCAGATCGCTAAACGGGAACAGACTAGAACATGCAAATGCTCCAAAGAACGAATAATACTCGACCATTACACAATCAGTTATTACCTATGATGTAAATAAGTCTTTAGCAAGTCCTGATATAACACATGTCCAATTAAATGGACAATATTATGTATGACACATTGCCCGAGGTACTTTACATCAGGAATCCAGGAATGGAAAGCGCCAAATGTAACTTACAAATCTTATTTATAACACTACCAAATTGCTGGTAACCTGTTCTGAGTCAAGATGACCTCAAACCCTGCAATTTCAAATTGACTCACAACTGTGTGTTACTTGCCTGTTTGGGATTGAACTTGATACAAGTACTGTCATAAATGGGTTTTGCCAACTGAAAACCGTGATTCTAGCTTGGTATGGTCACTATCAGCGGATGTTGAAGGCATAGAAAAAAGAAAGAAAAATAAGGCAAAAACAAATAAAAGAGAAAAAATAGAAGAAAAGGAAAGAGAAAGAGAAAGAAAAGAAAGGGACTGAAACGAAAAGAGTAGAAAAAAGGAATGAAGAGCAGGCAGACATTAAAGATAAAACGAGAGAAAACATAGGAAAAGTAAAGAAAAGAAAGGAAAAGAAGATAAAACAAAAGAAAAGTAAAACACACAGCTGAAAATGGGTTTGCAGGCATGCTACATATGCACTAAGCTAGCGCAACGAATGTATCTGCCCAATTTCCATTAATGTTTAGTAACACTTTTTCTAACTCTGAGAGTTTATTTATAACAATTTTAAACTAGGCAGAGAATACTTGGGGCTCTTTACCAGTCCATATTTGTCATGCAGATTTAATGTTAAACTTCTAAAGTAGGCAGTTTGTAATTTTACTTTCGACCGTTTATAGAACCAAGGTGGCTTGCTAAGCTAAGCCCCCCCTCCCACCACCACCACATCACACCCACCCGACTTCTGCTAAACTGTGATGCCAATGCCTGTGCTATATAATGTTGGATTTTAAAATGAAGATATTTTTCATTTACATGCAAAAAGCTTCTAAACTTGAAAATTTCAGTTCAGCAGGCTTGTCAGTGAGCTGAGCTTTATGGATGTGTGTGCATTCGTCATGCGTCGCCCGTCAGCAGCTTATATTTTTTCGTCTAAAAAAAAAGAAAGACCTAATTAACTTTGGGTAAGATGTGCAGATACTTTTGGGCCGATGTCTAAAAACCATCCAACAGGTCACAATCATCATCATCATCATCATCATCATCATCATCATCATCATCATCATCATCATCATCATCATCATCATCATCATCATCATCATCATCATCATCATCATCATCATCATCATCATCATCATCATCATCATCATCATATGTATGTTTGTACATTTGGGATGGAAAATGGCCAAACATCTTCTCTAAAGCCACCATGCTATTTGTTTATTTTCTGTGCAATAACATAAAGATACTCCTGGGTACCCCTAGGCTTCCACTTACTCACCTGATCGCGGCATAGTTCACCTGGGTACCCCTAGGCCTCCACTGTCTCACCTGATCGCGGCGTGGTTCACCTGGGTACCTTTAGGTCTCGACTTACTCCCCTGATCGCGGCGTAGTTCACTATATGTGGGCGCGTTCTGTCCTCTTCGACATTTGTTGCAAATAGCTTGCAAGTTAATCTTCACACTCGCTGCTTAGTAGGTTCGAATTTAGCTCAACTTGGTTTTCAACGTAAGCGTACATTGGGTCTTGATACTGTTGCTTCCCATAAATTTGAAAAAATCCCAAAAAATTAATGATCGTCAAGACCATATGATTGGGCATTTAATATAGTTACAACTCCAATGTGTATACCTGTTTTATTTTTTCTCCGGAGCATTGAGCATTGATGCATTGAGGAGATGATGTTCAATTTGGGGTACGGATGTTCCTTTGGTTGATATCGAGCACGTTTGTCCTATACGCAACGTCAAAGTGTTTCTTTGATTTTCAGAACTACGTTAATTTTCATTTTAGCAACACACACACACACACACACACACACACACACACACACATATGTATAAATATATATAAATATATATATATATATATATATATATATATATATATATATATATATATATATATATATATATATATATACATACATACCTAGTTATTAAAGCATGCTTTGTTGTCGACACGAAGAATATCAACGAGCACAGGGTGTCATATATGCAACCATCTTCTACCCCAAGCATTTGCTTTGATTACTCGGAGCCATGTGACAGGAAGCATTGGAATATTTTCATCACAATGCTGCTATTTTCATCTTATATATATATATATATATATATATATATATATATATATATATATATATATATATATATATATGTATATATATGTATATATGTGTGTGTGTGTGTGTGTGTGTGTGTGTGTGTATACGGAGCTGGGAGGGGGCGCATGAGAAAAAAATATTGTGTTCTCACCTAATAATTATTTTGCTCCCGCGCAATTATTTTCATTCCCTTGCAATACGAATAAATAATTACTTATGACCATTCGCTGAGTAAATGTGGAGCCCAAGAGGGGGCACGGAAGAAAAATCATTTTATTTCGTCGCTCTTATAATATTTCCCTTTCTAGAAATAATAATAATATTATTTGGTCACCCTCGGAATATAGTTTCGTTCCCTCAAAATAATAATTATTTCGTTCCATCGCAATATCATTTCGTTGCATTTGCGACGGATCAAAATAATATTGTGAGGGAATAAAATAATGATGAGAAGTTAACAAAATAATAAATGCGAGCGAAAGGAAGTAACAGACTTCATCACGTCCCCTCTTGGGCTCCAGAGTTATCGATTTATGGGGTTTTCTTTATATCATTCCCACGCAATAATATTGCAAGGGAACGGAATTATTATAACATAGGAACGAAATATTTTTTTTCCTCTCATGTCCCCTCTGGGGCTCCGTGTATGTGTGACCTGTGTGAAGAAGCATTGAGCCTCATAGCCTGAAGCTATTTCACCCTTAATCCCAAGAAACCACTGGACCTTTTTGGCGGAAGCTTGCGATGTTCAGAAATCTTCCATTCCACAATGACCATTTTGAAAACTTTATAGATTTATTAACCGTAGTGTGAACACATGCTAAATGTGGATTAGGTTCATCCCTGTAATTTTCTCCAGGCATATCATGCACATTGAGACATTTTGCCAATCTTGTGGATTCATTAACCATAGTGTAAAACAAAACGCGCGTAGATTATATCATCTAGTGCTTTTCTCCAGCCAGTCATGGGTCCGGAGACTATGGTGCGTATTTCTTAATGCAAGCTGAGAGATAATACCTCCTTTATGCAGGTATTACTCCTGGTATAATCTGACATATATATATATATATATATATATATATATATATATATATATATATATATATATATATATATATATATATATATATATATATATATATATATATATATGTGTGTGTGTGTGTGTGTGTGTGTGTGTATTATGTATGTGTGTGTGTGTGTTGTCGTTACAATAATCAAGGAACAAGGACCTTTATGTATTTCATATATTTATTTACCCTTGGATTATAATGGTATGCACACATTGTATATTGTGTTTCAATTGAACTAAACATGCACATATATACGCTCAGTCATACCCAACGACACAGCAAAGCTGACACTCTCTGATATGGGAACCTACATGCAGTAAGTGCTTTTTTCAAGCCTGAAGGGTGTCTCACTGTGAGGAGTTTCATAGTAGTAGTAGTAGTAGTAGTAGTAGTAGTAGTAGTAGTAGTAGTGGTAGTGGTAGTGGTAGTAGTAGTAGTTGTGGTTGTTGCTGTTGTTGTTGTTGTTGCTCTTCTTCTTCTTCTTCTTCTTCTTCTTCTTCTTCTTCTTCTTCTTCTTCTTCTTCTTCTTCTTCTTCTTGATGTTGTTGTACTAGTAGTGACCTCAGAAGAGATTTCTCATCATTTAAAGTTTGAAATATTCCCAGTTTTCAATGAAGACAAAGTATGGCTACCTGTTTGGGCACCACACTGAACTGCCCATACACAATTCAAACCTTATCAAAAAGTGTTTAAGATACAGAGGGAAGGTAGGTAAAACTTGAGTTTATGTCAATTAGACACAATTCTGAACTTTAAATGATGAGTATGTTCAAATAAATTCCAGATAAAGGTGAAAATATAATAGCACATTCAATTAATTGGTTTGTGATAAAAGTTTAACCAATGAAACGGAAATAAAAGTTGTAAAATTTTAGCTTGCGTTAATTAGGCACGCTTGAATGATATTAATGTTCGTCATTTCAAAACTATTAAACATGAAAGGGTAGTTTCAATTCAAAGAATTGTGTGCAAGCTATGTTTGATTATCATTGAACAAAATGTTAAGACAGTTTAAACTTTACTGATTTGCAAGCACCTCAGACCGAAATGCGCTAAAAAACATATTTTTTACACGTTTGTTGCTCATATGTCTAGAATGATTAGAGCAACATATCTGCTATGCTTATGACATGCACATGCAGTCTATGAAATGACATGTACACGTAGCCTGTGTATTATGGCATATTTATGACATAATGAAAAGAGCAACATATCGGCTATGCTTATGACATGCACATGTAGTCTATGATTGTGACATGTGCATGTCGTCTACGATTATGACATGTACATGTAGTATATGATTATGACATATACATCTAGGCTATGATTATGACATGCATATGTATTATAAGATTATGATAAGTACATGTAGCTTGAAATTATGGCATGTACATGTTGTCTCTGATTGTAACATGTATATGAAGGTATCTGACATGTGCGTGTCGGTAATAATTATGTTAATCCCGTGGGCATGATTGACATGAGTGATTACGTAAACGTTGCATTTTGCCAGTAACTTGTTTACTTTAATGTTCAACCACGTTGCGCGAGCACTGTCTCAGACACAAAATAGAGCCTCATCACATGTTATTTGAGCGTTTGGTCCTCGCCGCCGCCGGAGTAAACTGGAAATATAGTAGAATTTAATCACAATACCGTAATGTATCGCTTAGCAAAAACATGTATGACCAAAGAATGACTTCAAATTCAAATTCCCCAGGTTCACTGAAAAACCTTTCACTCTGCTACTATATGGTCTGGTCATAGAACATAGTTCCACAGTTGGTCTATATCACCAGTTTTTCTCCACGTGCTTTTAACTCAATGCAGTGAGGAAAGCTCTTGACTTTTTAATGTAATCTTTCATTTTAGTTTGTATAATAAAAACATAATTTCAGGATCTAATAGTCTATATAGAAATGTAGAGGCTTGAAGATTACTAAGTGCACCAGAACTTTTGAAGCACCTTCTGGTGGCTGTCCTCATCAGTCTACATGAATAATAAATGAATGAATGAATGAATGAATGAATGAAATGAATGAATGAATAAAATTAAATATACAGATAAATCATCTTGCGTAGTCTTGAACGTATACTTTCAGAGGCAGACCAGGTCAACAACTTTCATTCGATTGCTTTCAGCACATAGCGTGCCGTGTAAAATCTAATGTGTATGTATTAACATGCTTATGAACATACGCACGTACTCAAGTATATGTGTACGTCCGTACTTATGCAATATGCAGAATAAAATAATTACCCCCGCCACTCTGTATGGGGCTCTTTGCCACGGAACCCAGTTTTTCTCAATGTTTTGCGGATAAATGGAAATGCCAGATTTAATGAAGAAGCATTGTGGCGTACAGGATACTTCCAGTACAATGCTGCAAGCCCAACGAATAATCTCCAATTATGTCGTCGCAAGCCTTTTTACATTGTGTTTTGCAGCTACAGTCATCTTGCTTCCCAGCCTCATTGCCAATATCGCTGTCATCTGCCAGAGTGCAAAGTCAGTACAATAGCACTCAGGAACACTGAAACAAATCGCTTTCTGAGCTGCATTGTCCACTCTCTGAAACACCAGAAACAGGTATCAGAAGAGAGCACAGTCGGGTACCCGGGTGATGGTTATAAATTGCTTGTACCCATGAAGCTTAGATATTTGTGCTCAATATGTACTCTTTTAATGTCAAAGATGTTAGCTGCACCACCTAACGTGTATTTACGTCTGATTGTTTACATCTGATTCAGTAAAACTGAAAATGGTATTTTCATACTTCGGGTTTGATATATATCATTGTTTGAATTATATGGGTAACAACACCTGTCAGCACCGAGGTTTGGAAGAGAACCGACCAGGATATCTGAGCAGGGTAGGTCTATACGCCTGACATCTCAGGGAAATAGTAGGTGCTTAATAAAGTAAATGTTTCTGATATACTATTGATTTGTCTTCTTTTATATTTGAGTTTATTATGTCCAATATTAAAATGTTTGATTGACAATTTTGAAAAAAAAAGTGGCAACATACTTTGCTACGACATCTGTACAAGGGAAACGAGCACAGATATTACACTTACACATACACAGCAAAACTAATATACGTATGTGTGTGAGAGAGAGAGAGAGAGAGAGAGAGAGAGAGAGAGAGAGAGAGAGAGAGAGAGAAGAGAGAGAGAGAGAGAGAAAAGAGTATTGGGTAAATACCGGTCAGTGCACCATGCCTTTCTTTCTGTTGTGCAAAAACACCATACGTTAGCCTTGTTTTCATTTCTAAAAACTAAAGACAGCGCTTTCTATTTCAATTGTATAGAGTGTGTATTAAACAATAATGATATACTAGGGATATGAGCTAGGCCACTTGGATGCTAAATCATTTGACTGGTCGATCGCCGATTAGCTGAACTGCTTTTGGGTTCTCGCCCTTACACGACTGTCTGGGCAACAGGCAGAGGGGCCCTAATATAATTATACACATGGTGAAAGGTTTTTATTTATCAATGTAAGCATTTCAATATACTCGGTAGCTATAAAATACAACATTTATATTAACTGGATGAAACATAAGTGAATCAATAATTATTGCTCTCTCTTTAGGTATAATTGTATTTGTGTCTTTTTGCCAGAACCACTATAATGTTACCAACCTGTTGGAACACTTAACCCCGTCGCTGGTATAACAGTTCCACCGCACGCAGCGTAGCGATATTGATTGTGATGTAATCTGTGATTCATTTGCTTCATTTAATAATTGATGTCATTACCATTACACAATTTTAATGTTCAAATTCCCGCAGGCATTTCCTTCCTGATTTTCACTGATGATGCAGGGGGTATAACTTTGATAATACATATACGTATGCTTCTCATTTAGGCGACTTTGTGGCCTCAGCGGTTAAAACGCCACAAATCCGATCCGCGTGCGATCCCCACCGTCGGCACGTGTTTTTTGTCCGGGGAGGCTCCTTTTCCTGTCGTTTTAGGGTTCATAGTCGTGTGACAAGCTTTCCGAACACAGACTGAGCTCCGTAGGATTTTATTTTGGTACGCCCACTGCGGTTTTTCCTGCAATAATTTCGGGTAACTGAGATAAGATCTGCCTACTGGACCCTGTTGGAGAACAGTCCTTGACTGAACAGTCTGTGCAGTGTAAAAGTGTTCAATTATTATTATATTGGTAGTAGTAGTGGTAGCACTCTTCTTCTTCTTCTTCTTCTCTTCTTCTTCTTCTTCTTCTTCTTCTTCTTCTTCTTCTTCTTCTTCTTCTTCTTCTTCTTCTTCTTCTTCTTCTTCTTCTTCTTCTTCTTCTTCTTCTTATTATTATTATTATTATTATCATCATCATTATTATTATTATTATTATCCCTTCCACTTTTCCATAAAGTTTATTTTTCCAACTTTATTTCGATATTTTGATCGCACCAAAAGGTCACTGGATCAAATTTAATTGGGACCTGATGAAATTGGCAGGTCACTCATTTCTAGGCCGCTGGTACTTGCGTCAGATTTTAACGTGAATCCTATTTTTTTTTTGGTGGCGGTGGGGTAAAAATGAGTTCTATTTTTTCTACCTTGTGTCAAAATATACAGATATTGATAACTCTCTATCAACGTGATCGAAATATTACGGATAGAAAATCAATGAAAACGCGATGTTTGCAGGGCATGTTACGCATTGCGATATATAATGCACTGGCACAGTTTTACCTAAAATACTCGTCTACCATGTTTGTGTCCTGAAGTTAAGAATATCAGACATTTTAAGCGATCATATGATTTTTGTTAAAAACCAGTACAGCAAAGATGGATGTGTTTAATCTTAATTTTTATTGTTTCATGCATATGTCCCTTGGTATGAATTGAGCTCTGCTTGTTTTATTTTATTTTTTTTAGGGTAAGCCTCTACTCTCATGGTGACACTTTAGTACTAATCAAAATCAACATAAATTTCAACGTACAACAATACAGAAAGAGTGCTGATAAGAGACCCCTCCCCAATAAAAAAGAAAAGTAAAACAGAAGGATATATGAAGCCCGTCCTCAGCTGACTTAAATTCGCTTACGAATCTCACGGAAGGCCTCAATGAGCTAAGCGTTGCCACTTGTAAGCTGCAGCCAGTGGTTTCCAGAAGAAGGAAGTGTAAACTTAGAATATTAGAATGCAGAATGACTTATTCCATGACCAATAGCAATGTAAGGACGAAATTTAATTATGGTCACCACAAAAGCGAATAACTGGTTAAAAAACAGGAGTGTACAACTACAAAATTTGAGACCAGCTTGCCTGGCTCTGAGCTTACCCCTGAACAAGTCTCGCAGAAAAAAAAAAACAAAAACAAAAAAAAAAAAAAAAAAAAAAATTATCTGTGGACATTGGAAATCATGTTATGGTTTCTTTCTCCAATGGATATTATAACAGGTGCACAAAGCACATTCCTCCCAAATTTGAATTAAATCCAGCAGATTTGGCAGAGTCAAATGTAAAACACCAGAAGAAACCCTATAGGTGTATTAATATAAGTGGCCAATTTTTAACTATGAACCTGAGAGGCATCATTAGCCAGACAGAAGGCAACGTAACTTATGTATAATGATGCAATGACCACCATCGAAAATCAAAGTCACGAAGCCATTAATTAATTGAAATATACCCGCCACAAGCACAAAATTGATTTAACGGAATGTAGAGACTAAACTGAAAAACATTTGGAAGAAATATGTTTTCAGACTCTAGAAGAAGGTGAACATAAAAAAAATCACAGTTACACAAAGAATAAAAATTGCAGCGCCACCTGTTAAAGAAAATGAGGTCTGGGGGTTCAAATGATGTTATGTTTTATATTATTTATAAAATGATGACATGGTGATTTCGGAGAAGACTTTTAGATTTGCGCATCCCCCACTCACCGCAAAAAAAAATATTCATACATAAAAAATAGAATGACTGGAGAGTTATTAATAAAAAAATAAAGTAAAGGCACACCCAAGGTACCCTCCCCCCCTTTTTTTTTATAGGTTGAAGCGATTCCTGAAATAAGTTTCAGAGGCGTCGAAAATGTAAATAACTATCAGGGATGAGGAGCATAACGACCTCATAAACACCCTTGTGAATCCCTTTCAACCGGTATCCAACCCATTTACAATACTATTAAGACAATCTAAGTGACGATGTTGCATAAGTCGGAAATTGTGAAAAAAATGAAATAATGATTGTAGCGTCTCCTGATTGTAGCGTCACCTCTTGAACAAAATAACGTCCAACAGTCTCAAGAAGTATCCCTGTGTGTGAGAGAGAGAGAGAGAGAGAGAGAGAGAGAGAGAGAGAGAGAGAGAGAGAGAGGAGAGAGAGAGAGAGAGAGAGAGAGAGAGAGAGAGAGAGAGAGAGAGAGAGAGAGAGAGAGAGAGAGAGAGAGAGAGAGAGAGAGAGAGAGGGCTGAAGCTATGTCATAAAATCCAATCCCAGGAAATCGGGGAGGCACAACTACCGATTTCAAATTATTTAAATAAACTGAAAATATAGTGAGCAAACATGTCAGATCCATCATGCAGGGTGCCTGCCGGGTGTACTCCCGGCGTTTCCCTGTCATCAAAATACATTTTGTAGTGAAAATGTAAGAGGATTCACAAGTCTTCAACCGCTATACACATACTTCCATTTATTTGTTTCTGCTTACGCTGTTCCCCATCAGCCTGTAGCCGGGGGAAATCTATATATGCAATAATCGTTTATTTTAAGCTAGTGTGTAACTGCAGAAAATGAATCTAAAACAGATAATATTTTTCGTTAACACTTCTTTATGACTAAATTTTGTTTTTCTGCTAACAAAAAACGTTTTCAGAACTTTCAAGAGTTTTTCTTTGTCATCATAACTGTGTGTTTTGTTTTAACAAAATAATTATAACTTATAAGCCAACCTTTTTCGGAGGGGGGTGGTTATGATCGAAAACTTTTAGGTATAACCAAAAGTGTTGGCCCTTTTTTTTTTGGGGGGGGGGGGGTTGCTTTAACCAGAAATGGTGATTGTATGAATCTGTGTTAAGAAAAAAGACATGCGTATATTTTCCCGATGTGCTTAGCATGATTATAATCAGACTAAACTAAAGTGACCTTTGCAGATTCATTTTTTCAACGTTGTAAGTCACAAGGCAACACGTGGATGCTTGAGTCTTAGGGCAGCTTACAAAAGCATTTTAGATAACCTGATTCTTCGTACTAGGGGCTAGAGTTTCATCATTGATTACCATTAATCAAACGTTATTATGTTTAATAAAATTGGAGAAAAATAAAACATCAATTCTTTTTATAAAATAAAAAAGCACATAGAAAGGTTCAGTTGCTACTTCAATTTGGGCATTTTTGCCACTAAGGCGGTGGAAAAGCGACAACCGTGACGTGTACGTAGCTTGCATCCAGAAGTGAATGCTTGCTCTTATGCATGTTGAACAGCTACTAAGTTTAATCCCTGCGACTGGAACTGAAGATTATGTGGTAATGTGTTAATCCATTGTAAATTTATCAAACTGTTCATTTAGTAATGGTAAATAAGAGAATATGTTTCAAAAGTTAGTGAGATTTTCCTGACAAGACGCTCATATAAACATCGTCTGTACCCCAGTTCCTTCAGGAACTGGTGATGAGAGGTTCTACTCTGACTGTGCACGGGAACTTTCTCTGAGTCCTTTGGCTTCTTACGCTTCATAATAAGGCAAGACGAAGGTGCCAAAACCCGTGTTATGGAAATGGATAAATACAGTCTTGGTCTGCTTCGGAATCCACGTTAAACGTATGGGTCTATACTTTCTTTTTTGAAATAAGATAGGTTGAAACCATAAGCCAGTGAGGTTGCCAACAACTTCGAAGAAGTGGCATGAGATCACTCAGTTCTGGCACAATCGTATTCAAGGCTAAAGACAAAAAGGTTGATAATCCAGGGTATGGTTTCGTCTTCATAAAATATCTTTAAGTATAATCCAAAGTGGAGGGTAAATTGATAAAAGTGAATAAATATATAAAACGAATGAATGAATGAATGAATGAATGAATGAATGAATGAATGAATGAATAACGATATAAATAAATAGATAAATAGCACAACGGAAACATCAATTTCTAGTCCTTTTTGAAGAGGCCGGTGACAAAATATTTTTTGTGAAATATTGTTCGAATCAATTATCAAATTACGCTGGTGCTCTGATGATTCTCTTCATGCTTAAAATTCCAAAATGGTGGTGGTGGGGGGGGGGGGGGAGAAAGGGGTTCGATTGTAGGTAGACCACACAGACGCAGTGCTAAACAAATATTTTTTCAAACAAAAATATCGAACTCGTTCGATCGCTTTATGTATAATTTTTTTTACGCCGAATTACAGGTAACTTTAATTCTGGAGTGTTCTGAAAAATTTCGACGCCATGCCTCGAACTAAAACGCCCGTTCATAAAACTGATGTTTGCATGCAGTTAATCCAGCCAAATTTCAAATATTCTATAATGCAGGGAAGTGAGTATTCTGAGCGATATTGGGCTTTGCGTTTCGCTTGTCAGAAGTGTGTGATCTTCATAACGGTATCCTATCTTCATCAATCAAACTTGTTACATCTATTATCAAAGTACTTGCACAATATAATTTGTACACATTTCCTAGTGCCATAATCCAGTCATGTATGGACAAAAAACGTGATAGCAGAGAAAATCTACTAAAATGATTTCACAGGTAGCCTACCATATTTGTTATTTGTGAAGTGACTTGTACGAATTTAAGGAACCATGTTCTCTCTCTTTCTCTCTCTCTCTCTCTAATTATTGGAACCATGTTCTCTCTCTCTCTCTCTCTCTCTCTCTCTCTCTCTCTCTCTCTCTCTCTCTCTCTCTCTCCCTCTCTCTCTTTGGGTGACAACATGCTGTGGGCTTTTTATAGTCAGCTATCATCACTCGTGTTGTTATGAAGCGGAAACTCGTACGGATATGGAATAGGCCATGCATAACACACACACATATATATACATACACACACACACACACACACACATATATATATATGTATATATATATGTATATATATATATATATATATGTATATATATATATATATATATATGTGTGTGTGTGTGTGTGTGTGTGTGTGTGTGTGTGTTAGAGACGGCATTTGTTGTTTAATTCAGCAATTGAAGCTATCATAAAGATGTATAATGGTTTACATTTAATTGACTTAGTCATATTTTTGCGCCACCCTTTTACTATTAGACTTGAATGTATTTTTGTCAATAATTCATTTAGAGCTGTTCCAGAAAATGTCCTCCAGGGGGTGGGGTGGGAGGCAACAAATTTGTACCACCCCATACCCAGAACAAAGTAACTTTCTGAACCCCTTACCCCTAGGACAAACATTATTTTGAAAACCCCTATACGCAGGACATCCTGATGGTATCTCAGCTCCCATACCCTGGACAGATCTTAAAACCTATATATCCAGGACATACATGATGGTTCAGAAAAAAAGCTCGATCTTTTTAAAATTATAGAATATATTCCTAGACAAGATGAACCAAAATACCCTTGGTATAACAGTTCCCAAAACACTGTGTATTTATAACAGGTTTTCCTTGTTTAAGGAATTTGTTTCTCTGGCCAAAGAACACCAGGGGCAGGCATTAAATGCATATACATACAAAAGTTCTTCATATTTGCATTGGACCTTTTGGTTGTGCGTTTGAAATAAAATATGGTGAAACCAAATATATACCGTTTTGTTCATAAACAGATCAATGTTGCTATAAAGTGGTCAGTTTGTTGTTGATAAGTCTTAAGAATTCAGTGGAGATTAAAAAATCTGTGATAGACAATTACTACAGCATCTTTTTATATCAAATATTTTCAATTTGAAAATAAAGATATGTCAATAGAAAGAAGTATTTTGTTTTGATATTCCGAACTTTTCAGGAAGAAATATAAATTTTGAGATTTGGTCCCCGTGAGGCTGAGCAGTGGGTAGTGGGTTAATGCAACCCATCCAGGAGGCAGGCTTGGACATAATTCAGAAAACTACTTCACCTCCACTTTTCCGAGATGCCAGTGCCTCTTTATCAAAAATACAGAAAAGGGTTGAGGGTTGAGATTTAACATATCAAGATTGTTTTAATCCATTTGTAGTATAGATCTGAATTATTTTTTCTACAGAAAGCACAACAAAAATACAAATTTCCATAAAATATGGAAAACTGGCATCTCTCAACATTAATATTCTAAAAAGATGCAGATCACTCGAATGTAAAAGATATTACTGATTTTGTATACAGGGCCTGACAATAGGTCTATCCTATTGTATGGGACAAGTAAATTTTCAGACAGGACTAGTAAAAATTTTGAGCTCGAGATTTAACTCATCATTTGTCCAAAATTGGGACTAAAAGGGTAAAAACAAGTAAAAAATCCTTAATTTTAACTCTGGTATAACCAAAACGGGGACTAAAAGCGTATAAACAAGTAAACAAGAGGATCATGATGATCCTGTGCTCTGCTGACTGGATTTGCTTTTATTCAGGAAACAAAATTGAATAGGGCGACCTGACTTGTCCATGGTAGTACATGTGTTATCAATTGACATACTTTGCTGTTTCAATGGCTGCCGATGTACAGTAGCAGCACTCACTTACAGTCACAAAGTATGATATCGCATAACTTTGTCAAAAATTAACACATCCATATTTTTTTTCGTAAACTTTCACTGTCTAATGTCCAACTATATTTTGATAAAATTTTAAGCAATTCTATAATGCTGTTCTGGAGAAGAAGTCGAAAATAGCCTTAACACGCAAAAATTAAAAAAAAAAACAAAACGATAAAATCGCAGCGCCACCTGATGGCCAATATGAGAACTAGTTGACTCCAGGTGACCCTATGTGCAATATCAAAGCTATTGGCCAGGTAGTTCTTCAGATGAAGATTTTTTTTTTTTCAAAAAATAAATTCATTCCTTCATTAAAAATAGAAAAATTATTGGATCATCATCTCCTTCGCAAACTTGGTAGAGGTTCACCTGGGCAACATCCATGTGCAAAATTAAAACATGCCATACAGCGGTTTTTGAAAAGAAATCAAAAGGGTAAATACAATAGTGTAATATATGCACTGTATTGCCACATATATATACATACAGCTGCAGCACTTCCTTACAGTTGCGAAGCTTGATATCCCATAACTTTGCTTAAAATTAACATATCCATATTGTTTTCGCAAACTTTTATTGCCTAATGTCCAACTATATTCTAATAAAATTTTAAGCAATTCTGTTTAGCCGTTCTGGAGAAAAAGTCGAAAATAGTCTTAACAGACAATAATTAATAAAAAAACTAGGAAAAAATTGCAGCGCCATGTGGTGCCCAAAATAAGAACTAGTTGACCCCAGATGACCCTATGTGCAATATCAAAGCAATTGGCTGCGTAGTTCGTAAGATGAAGAATTTTTTTTTTTCAAAAAACTGAATTAAAAAATTCATAAAAAAATAGAAAAATTAGTGCATCATCATCTACTTCGCAAACTTTGTAGAGGTCTACCTGGGAATCATTCATGTGCAATATCAAAACATTCTATCCAGCGGTTTTTGAGAAGAAGTCGAAAATATATAAAGTCTAACGACAGACGGGCAGACGGAAGGAAGGACGGACGGACGGACAGACGGACGACGGACGCAAATGGATTCTATAACCTCTGCTGACTGACAAGTCAGCAGAGCTAAAAATTCTTAATTTCAAACTCTGGCATATCTCCAGCACTGTTGAAATGGACTTCAGCAAATCCCTGAATCTCAACTAAGATTTTCTTATCCCTATGCATGGGTGGTATGCTCCCATTGGAAGTTTGGGTCAATTAGAAGCACACTGACAGTTTTGCTTTCACTACATGTCAGGGCTTGACATAAAAGGATTTCCATTACTTGTCACACATAACTTTTTCCCCAAGTTTCGTACAAGTAATGGGTTAAATTTCTATTCAGCTCAAAAGTATACATGCCCTGGCTGAAAATTACTTGTCCTGGAGAGTAAGGCTTTCCTTATAAATGTCAAGCCCTGTATGTACTTCATAACACATGAGAAATAATTATTATGCAGTTTTGCAATTTATTTTTTAAATCTGAACCTTATCTTGAGATGGCTGTTCTGGAGGACCCGCGGCAGAAAAGGCAGAAGAGACTCCATCTTTTTGTCAAATTTGTATTATTTATTAAAATACGACACAAAGGTGAACGCTTACTAAAATGAAATGACAAAATTTGTAAGCAGCAAATGTCTGAAAGTGATATGATGATATACTGTCAAAGCACTTTACATTAATAATTTACAAAACAATTCATCATAATCATAGTGTTGACTTTTCACCTTTGTATTGTACATACTTGTCCGTTAAATTTATAGATAGAAAAAGTCCATGCCATGCTATATTAACAGTTTAATTTCGTCACTGCAGTACAACAAACAGTTTTCACTTCTTTTACACAGTTAACATACAAAATACATCACTGGATTATACCATTGTCTGCTTTTAATGCCATCCAAACAAAAATTAAATTAAGGCCATCTAAAAATAAATATACGGTTCTCAGGCCCTTCCTCTCCACTTGAAACCCTGCCTCAGGTATGTTTCTGTGTCTTCCAAAGGAAAAAAAAATCTGTATTGGAATTATTAAAGCTATAGAAAACAGTTCAGAGCTAGACTCTATGCTGTATTGGAGATCGTCCTGCGTACTGCATACGGAGGGTCATGGATGATGTGTACACCTTGGATACAGGGGGAAAAAGCAGTCTAAAATTGTTTTTTTTTTCGCATATATAATAGTTGAACTTACAGACCCTTATAGGAAAAGTACTTCAGTGAGGACCACGGAACACCATGTGTTCAATCAGAATCTGCCTTGCAATGAGGGGTATTGCAAAGATGGAGCACTGTACAAGGTTGATGGTTCATCATTTTTGAAGAAGTACTTATAGTGTGCAAGGAGGGGGGGGGGGGGTCAATAGGTCTGTACACTTTCCCAGAAAATGGTAAATGTCGCTCACTTTTACCCAAATTTTACAGAATTTTTGTGTGATTTCTAAGAAAATCGTTTTTAGAGTACACATCTTGGGGACAGGAGGGGCAGGGGGGTCTTATAATTTAGTACTCAAAGTACTAATAAAAAATGATAATGTTGAACCATCCCCTAGATTCTTGTGTAATGCAATACCATTGAAGTCACAAAGATTTTCATTTTAGTGGACCTATATGGCTGCAATGCATTGCCATAATAGGCTGCCTGTGAAGGAGACTATCCAAATGTAAGCACAAGGCCGCTTCGCAGGCAAAGCCATTGGTAGCCTTGGTCAAATTTAAAAGCCTCGAATGCTCTTGTTCATTGATCATATTCCATTTCAAGCCAGAAAGGCTTAATTTGTATTTTGTAATGGGCCTATAATAGGACCTCAATATAACTGTTGTCCTGCATTGACATCTTGTGTCAGTGAGCAAACAAGAAACAACAGTGGTACCTGCAGTATGTATTTAGTAAAGTAAGAGGCAACTTCAGCACAGAAAAAACTGTAGAAAATCTATGTACATACCACATATCTTTGAAATGCAAGGAACCCTGAAACAATTTCAAAATAGCCATATCTTTGTTTAAAAAGTGTGAATTTAGTATGATTTAGTAGTATACGATACTGAAAGTGTCCTCATTCATGGTTGGTAGTTCATCTTTTGTACACAAGGTGTCAAAGCAGGGCCTTTTGCTGAATTAAATTAAAATCAACACAAATTTCCATATTTTCCAAGCCTAGAGTCTGTACAAACCACTGCCATTGGGTACAAACCGTGTATATACCTATACCTTCAAAATAAATACAAGACCAGAAGTTAACAATGGATATGTCTTCTTTTGGTGTGAACAAGACAAACACCCAGCACTCTTATCAGATTGAACTGTTCACTTGGATCCTTTTCTATATTGTACTGTGATTCCACATGGACAGCATATGCTGCTTAAATGCTTACTGATAGCAGCGGTGCTGTAGTAATTTATTACGGCCATGTTGCTGAAGAAGTTTGTCTCCCGCCGCTGATTGACTGAAGGTCAAGGTCGATAAAAAGAGACATCTGGTGGCGAAAATGTGATTTGTAATTTTCAAGTGGCTTCACTTCGATCATGTCGTACGACCTTGAATACCCGTGATCGTTGCGTGAAGATACATGTATGTGTCGACCAATATTTAAAAATTATGGAAATTATACAAATTATCCCCACCCCCTCCCACGAAATGGCCCTGATCCTCCGGACATGTATGTAAGGCTGATGCCCCAATATCCCGGACATAATAGGTTATCTCCTACCCCAACCTCCCGGACATGATCAAGGACATATACCCCCGACACACCTGGATAATAAAGTCGTTGCCGCCCCAAGCCCCCCCCCCCCCCCCCGACACTTTTTGGAACAGCCCTTATGGATATTTAGGAGTATTGATCTATATCATAAAGTGCTTTATTTACATCAATAACTCCTTTGTTATTAAAAAATTAAAAATGGGAAAGCATTGTTGATATCAACAGAACGACTTTTCATATCAGGGCTTCATTTCGTGATATCAAGAATTCGAATTATCAAATGTGTGCCCCGAGCTGATGAAAAGGCAGCAAGGTTTTCAATAGGAAGTGTGATTATTTCATCACTCCTTTTCTTTGGGACGGAAGCATACCCTGGGTTTAGGCCGAATTGGCTAGTATAAAACAAAGTGCAAGATTTCTATACGTATAAACGGCTTGGAATATTAAAGAGCGTTTCCCAGTGAGTTTCGATTACAATCCCACAAAAACTGGTCTAAGTCACTGTCAGCTCTACAAATACAAATGTACCTGGTCCAAACCAAGTAAGGGATATTCTCAGTCATTTCAATCGGTGAATCATTTGCTATGTAATTTACTGGGGAAGAATCTTTCTGTTTTGTTTTGTTTTGTTTGTTTGTTTGTTTGTTTGTTTGTTTTTTGTTTTGTTTTGTTTTTGTTCTTTTTTTTTGTTTTGTTTGTTTGTTTGTTTTTGTTTGTTTGTTCGTTTTTTTTTTTTTCGTATTCAGGTCTTGGTAGCAAAATGTGGCTGGAGCAAAATGATTTATGATGCGATTTCGTCAATATCATTGAACAGTGTCGTCCACTGTCCTTATCACGGAATGGAATTTTCTACTATTACAGTAATGTTCCTTTGACACGAACTAGTCCTTGGAATTTATATGCAAAGATGTGTTACTTAGTTCAAAAGTGGAACTTTATATTTGAGTTTGAATATGTGCATATGCGACGTGATCGACAAGATATCAGGAATGTTGGATTCGAGGTACCATGGTGATGCTATTGATTATTAGCATGTAATACAGGCTTGTGAAACATGGCAATTTTGCCATTAATTATTGCAAAGTGGGTTAGTTGCATCTCAATAGCTGCGCAACCATGTTAAATTATATTAAGAACTGACGTTTTAAAATTGGAACCATTTGACCCTTACTTGAACTTCGCCGGTAGGCCTTTAATGTAAATTGGGTAAACATGTGCTGTCTGTTGAAGAGAGTTTGACATCCATCGGTATCGTTATATTTTGGCACTTGTCTTACTTTTATTCTTGGATATACATGTATTCCTCAATTTCTCGATGAGTTTATAAAATAACTTAAACTATGTTGATTTCTGTCACTAAAAGTGGGTTATCATTCGTTCATGGGACATTGTGATAACTGCCTCACATTATCCAAGCAAGCAGGGCAAATGGGATACGCCAGAATAGCTCACTAAAATCCATTATAACCGATTAAAGACCACAACATAATAAAATTTTCATAATGTCATTGCCTGGAGCGGGTAATAAGAAAGGCTCGTGAATAATTCAGGTGATTTTGCAGCTGATTTCATCATGGCAGCATTGGTAAAGAATAGAGGATGTTTGTTAGAGATTGCGCCACTGGCAACATCGGGGCATCGAACTCCCACCAGCGAGATTTCCTGGTGGAAAAACAGAGTCAGCTTCGTTGATTGACCACTGGTTGTTCAGCAGAAGTGGTGTTACATATAACGTAGTTTAGTGGGTAGTAGTGCCACGTGCAATATACTTCCCTGAGCATCATCTGTTTTCCTTTTAGGTCTTATTTCGCCCCCACGGTACATGAAGTGGCATTTATCATGGCTCAAAGCTGATAGGACACTGAATGGTGGAAAGAAAAAGGCCGTACTCCTATCAGATCTGTCGTCCGACGTACGATAACCGGAGCTAAAAATGTACTGCCAAATATGGCTTCCTCATATTTTAATCATGTTTTATGCATTTTCCCCGTTTTTATTTTTGTGTATATTTTTTTCACCATAACGTATGACTCAGGACATAGACAAACTGGGAAAACACATTGAAGAACAGGTGCATGTTGACGATATATAACAAATAGACTGCAACATGATATTACTTCTTGAATCAGAATGTTCAGTTTTGAGTCATTTTGAAAGTCCAAATCGAATCGGTTTCGCGATTTCCCATTAGTACTCTACTAGCTACTAGTGTAGGGTACTCGAATACTAGTAATCCATCTCATAGCAGGTACTGGAATCGATGAATTGCTGCCCTGGGAATGATGGTACATTTGCTGAAAAGTTATAAAATTAAGAAGAGGGCTGTGTAAACAGCCCATGCCAGCTACCCTAGATATTCAGGACACTTGTGGCTCTGTGAACTTGGAATAGGATCAAGGTCATCCATGTTCTGAGTAGGTCTGACCTTTATAGAAGAACACTAACATGTGCAACATTAAGGTCTCAGTTCAAGGAGTTCTCAAAGTAAAGTAAAGAGTAAAATTCATGTATGTTGCACTGTGATCCCAGAAACCAGGTTAAGGTCACTCATGTACTGTGTAAGCATGACTTTCATAGAAAAACATTAACATGTGCAACACCAAGGTCACAACTCAAAACAGATCTCAAGTTATCAAGCGAACAGTAAATTTCATGTCAGTTATCCTGTGACCTTGGGAATGAGGTCAAGCTCCAAACATCACTGGTGCATGACCATTTGCACAAAATAGGAAGAAACTTATAAAACGTACATCCATACCAAGTTTGGCATAAATCTGACCAAAACTATTTAAGTTGTAGCCATTACAAGTTATTCCCATCTTAAACTTTCCTATCAAAAACTTTTTAAAAGATTTTCGAAAAAAAATCATAAAAAATCCCCAAATCATTGGGTCATAGCCATTTGCACAAACTTGGCATAGACCTACCCAAGGTACATTGTCACCAAGTTTGAAGTGCATTTAAATGACAGTTTCTTCAGAGAAGTCCAAAATGTGAATTAACATTGGAATGTCCATTGACTTGCATAGTAAGCAATAAAAAAGGTGCATTTACCAATGAGTACCCGAATTGAAAAAAATCGTTAAAAATCAGGAATCCACAGCAGTGTCACCTAGTGAACATCTGTGCTTGACCCTTTCGCAAGAAATATATCCAGAAAAATTCACAGTAATATGAGTAACGGATCTGGAGAAGAAGTCACAAGTAAGGAAAACACACAAAAATTCATAAAAAAAGAAAAAAATTGCAGCACCACCTGATGAACAAATTAAGAAATATGGGTCCCTAGGAGTGTTCTTGTGTAGTATCAAAGCAATTGGGTGAAAGGTTTCGGAGAAGTTTTTTTTTCTAGATTTGCCGCCAAAAGAACAAAAAATTCATTAAAAAAAATCCAAAAAAAAATGAAGGGTGACTATTTGAACAAACTTGGTAGAGACCCAACCAAGGCGTACCACTACCAAGTTTGAAGTGAATCTGGCTGACGGTTTTGCAGAAGAAGTCGGAAATGTGAATTGTGGACGGACGGACGACGGACGACAGATCCTCACAAACGCTCAGCTGACTGACAGGTATACTATTATTATGCATGAAGTATGCTTTAAATATCAATTGCCAAAAGACACAGAGCAATGTGACAAGAAGGGAGAATCAAACATTTATATCAATGTTTTGTTACACTTGCACGTTATTGAAGCTTCAGTGCAACGAAGCTAAGCCTGTTTCATGTAATACCAGGAATATATTAGGTGATGTGTATTATGGCTGTATGTTACATTGTAGAACTGTACACGAGGCTTAGTTGGGACCTTTCCTTTTGCGACAAAGCGTGAAGTGCCCTTGGCTAGCTGAATAAAATGTTGGCCATTTGATGTTATAGAAAATGCTGGCATCAAATCCGTCTGCGCCGTACGCTTGATAAATTACATTTATGATCACCTCTTGGTCAAAAGACACGTGGTTCAGAAGCAAATAGACCTTTCAGTCAACTTAATCTTATTGTTTTTATTCACGTCAATTGTTTTTCAGGCCACAGCCAACTTTATGTATTTGTGCAACGCGCTATATCACTTGCTATCAGATCAGCTTTTGGTACAAGTGAACCAAAACTAGCATCTTGTACATTTACAGCAGAACCACGCACACATACTGAAAAACATTATCCATTTTGTTCGGCTTGTGGTCGATCAGCGCGTTCACAAACATTGCAATGTTCCTCTGTTTTTCCTGCCATGATCATCTGTCGGTGTGTATCGTGTGCGTCAGTTACCATGGTTACGGTACGTGACAGCAGTATCCACAGTCGCCAGGTACATATACATGTACAGTTGTCAGCAAAATATCCTCAATCCCTCACTGCCACAGAACGCTTTCCCTTCATGAAATGTGGAAGAAGCTTAAACAGAAAAAGCAATGTGTATAAAAGGAGCAACATCAGTATCTTCATTTGGCAACTATTTTTAATACTGATCCGACCCTATGGCGTCCAAGGTTCCTTCTATCTATTTGTTATTATATTCCAATGAATTATTGGCTTAAACGAACCATGAAATTTATTTGTTTGTGGGTAGAGGTGGGGGTGGGGGCAACAGATAGTTGCCCACATCGACAAATCCAATAGCCAATGCCGCCAGGGCCAAAATTCCATTATGCCAGTTATATCTTTCATTTTAGTTATATGAGGTCATCTTGCTCATTTTCTATTGTGATTTACGCTTATCATATGGCTTTGTGCTGCATTGTTAATGAGTCTGGCTACGTGCTGTCATGTTTTATGCTTATTTCAGCGTGTGTGTCAACACACACACTTTTCTGGTTTTCCTAAAATTCTGTCTGTCTGTCTTTCTTTCTTTCTTTCTTTCTTTCTATCTTTCTTCCTTTCTTTCTGCCTGTCTGACTGTCTTGCTGTCGGTCTGCCTGAGTGTGTGTATGTATGTCTCCTGGGTGCCAACCAGACACATTATTTTTTACTCAGGTTCTTTATTATGTCTGGGTGTCAACCCAGACATACTGTTTTCTCTCGCGTCCCATGGGATCCGAATTTATCTGGAGTTTTTCTCAGACACTATTATTCCCCAAACCACAAAACTTGCCATGGTGACTGACCTAACAATGAAATTTTGCCATTTGATTTGGAATAGTCATGATCTTTAAAATTAAGCAAATGATGGGCAATTAATATTTTAAAAGCCCCATATCTTCCAAACTATTCCAGCAAACATACATTGGTGAATTTCAATGGATGCAAAATTCACTGAATTTCCCAACATTACACAAGCATCCGGGGCTTCTACTGCTGCTTAGACCTTTTGGTGCTTGGCAACCATTTTGCATTCATAATAAATTAGCTTGAATCTGTTTCATGGGCAGCCTTCTAGGCATGCATGCTAAGTGTATGATTTGAAAGGTTTGGGTCTTGTAGCAAATGGGGGGGGGGGCACTTCCAACAACTGTGTTATGAGGTTCCCAATGAAATACAGAAGATCTCTTTTTGTCAATGCAGGAACAGATCTGGTCCATGCTGCCATGTGTAAAAGGCAGGCTATAGTTCCCACTAGTGCTGGTCAGAGTCAGTGCACCATGACTGGCACTGGTGTCCCAGCGGGTCTGTTTTTGCCTGAGTCTATGAGTCTGCTAGGCTTATCAGTCACAGGGGAAACAGGCTGCTGGGCTTCTAGACAGAATAAACCTTAGTGTACTATTTGTTAAAGTAGACTACTTGGCCAGACCCGTCAAACTATGGTCTTCCAGTCCCCGGTGACTCTTTTGACAATTTCGTGACATTTGAAACAGCGTGTGGATTTGTGTCATTTCAGTGGACACTTTCATGTCTTTGTGTTCTTGCAACCAGGGAGATGAAGCCTGTTCTTCATAGCAAATACTGAGACAGAATAGTGCTTGTCTCGGTTCACAGGTACATGTACGTGTACTTTCTTGACGGCTTCTGTTAAAATTTGTTTATGTAATAAAGGAAGAAAGACAGTTTTGTATTGCGTGTATACACCCAGCCTTGAAATATAATATGTATACACTGTACATGAATGCGTGCATGTATGAATAATGAAGACTACTTGGCCAGATCCATCAAACTATGGTCTTCCAGTCCCAGGTGACTGTTTTGACAACTTCGTGAAAAATGAAACACCGTTTGGATTTGTGTCATCTCAGTGGACACTTTCATGTCTTAATAAAGGAAGAAAGACAGTTCTGTATTGAATGTATACACCTAGCTTTGTATATACTGTACATGTATACGTGCATGTATGAATAATGCACACGTACATGCACACATACTCATCCATACTGCCCAGAAGGGCTGCACCTCTGATGAGTGGGAACTTTTCTCTGGTCCCAAGGGTGGCCACTATAGAGAGGTTTCACTGTATAAGTAAGCACTTTCTTTCTTTCTTTCTTTCTTTCTTTCTTTCTTTCATTCATTCATTCTTTGTTTCTTTCTTTTCTTTCTTATTCAGGACCAGGTTGGGCAGAGGTATTTCTGAAGCACAATTATTTTTTCAAAAACCACCAAACTTGCAATGGTGACTGACCTAACCAATGGAATTGTGCATCTCATTTTGAATGGTCATGATCTTTAAAAGTATGAAAATTAGGGGCAATTAAAATTTAAAAAGCTTCGAATCTTACAAAGTATAGCAAATACTCAAAATTTCAATGTGCATATAAAGGTTTGTGACACCTGGAATATAATGGACAGTGTAAGTTGAAGAATTTCAAATAAGGGTCTTTGAAAATTTTCAAATGTGAATATCTCCAAAACTATTATACATAAACATACCATTCCACCTCCAATTTATAGTTTTGTGGCTAAGCCGAATCCAATGAGCCATGAACTAAAGTTGCATGATTTTGATTTATGCAAATTAGATGAACATGAAAAATGTAAATCTTGATTGGCTTCAAAACTATTATAAATAAAAGAACCATTCTTATTCCAATTTATGGGTTTGTAGCAACGCCCCTCCCAATGAACCTTAAACCAAAGTTGCAGGCTTTCAATTTATGGAAATTAGGCAAAAACACAAAATTAAAATGTTGAATAGCTTGAAAAATATTATAAACAGTGGTTTCATTCAAACTTCATTTTATAAGTTTGCGACATGGCCACATCCAATGAACCAGGAACCAAAGTTGTAGCAATTTACGTGATAAAAATCAGGCTAATACACGAAATTTAGATTGTTTTGAACAATGACGAGGTGTAGCATTTTAAACTGGCACCCAGGCAGATTTTCTGTGAAGCTAATCTTCTTTTCTAGGCCTTTCTTTCTTCTTTATTCTTTACCAGTGCATTTTTTCGACGCTTTTTTCTGACAGTATTATGGACTGTAAATGGACAACAAATAGGAGTTAAAATAAAGCATTTCATTGTAGACAGGTATCAATGCCGAAAGAAAACCTGTATAAAATTTGCCATAAAATAAAATAAAATGTGTACAAAATACATACATGACTGTTACTTTGGCATGAGTTGGGCACTAAGTGCCCAACCCATGCCAAGGCAAGCTGTTGACTCAGTCTTAATTCAAGGGGGAAAGGGTTAATTTTGTAAAAAAAAAAAAAAATCAAAATTAAAACCATATTGCTTTGATCCCACATTCTTTAATCCTGGGTCGCATGAATAACTTTAGTGTGAACTAATCTCTTTTTGGCTGTTGTACAAAGCATATGGTTAACATTTCAGGATTATAGTTTAATCTTAATTTGATTCAAAATTTGATCCAGCTTGAAAGATGAAGTACTGTATTAAACTAAGATTAATATAATAGAATATAAATGCCAAAAACAGAGTTAGTATTGTAGTCCGGAATACAGGCTGATTATTCCTGAAAATTTTTATTGATATATTAGGTAAAGAATTAAGTAGTTCAGGGTCAAAGCTGCGCAAATTAAATTTTAGGATCAAAGTCAGGATCAGATCAAATCCTTTGTGCATACGGCCACTGATGATTAACACTGTCTAGTACTTGTTTTTTTTTTTACTTCGTCGAACCAATCACAGAACACACCGGGATATAAAGGATGTTAATGCAAATAAATGCGGTACAACAGTTTGTCCATGTGAGTAGTTTGAGACGTTTAAAGAAAAAATGTGCTTCCATCATTTGGTAAAGTAAAATAGCATGCGAACAAAAATGGGAAACTGAAAATATGTAAGTTGCAAAATATACCCATTATACAGAAAAAAGCATATTTATCTCATCCTTAATTTTGCAAACATTGGATTAATCTGCTACATATATATCATTTTTCAAATAACTGGGACGCTAATTGTAGACACGCACACACTCACACAAATACACAGAACCTCCCTCCGTCAACACACAAACACATGGTCCAGAGACAATCATGGCTGCAATAGTGTGTTCGATTGTGGTATAGTGTGGCTACCGATTATCAAAATCAATTTCAACATAACCGAAAATGTTGCAATGGAATTGAAACCGAAATAGTGCATGCAACTTAGTTAACTTATTACTAAAATGAAAAGAAATGGAAAGGTGTTTCGGTCAATTGAAAAAAGGGAGTGTCTTGTGTAGTTTATTTCAATCTTCAATTGAAGTTTTTTTTTAACCTTATTTGGAAATAATTGACACTTAAACAAACAAATTAATTAAGCTAGAACCGATTAAACATTTTAATTTGATCAGTGAATGGTTCTTGGTTCACTGATATCAAAATACCAGCCAAGCACGTCTCCTCGCGAAAACGCGCGCCACTTTAAGGAACATTCCTTGTCGAATTGTGTGGTTGTCTCCACTTTAGCCGCCAGGTGGCTTAAGAATGTCTGAATGTCTTGGTTTCTAGTGACGGCACAACGTAAATTACAGTGTGCCACTCTGCTCAAATTGAAGCGACAGATGAACGCAGAGATCTGCAGAATAAATTGAAGTTCTCTTGTAATATGTTTGGTATCTACGTCAAGAGTAAATCATGGAAAAAGCATAATAGAAAACATCGTAAACTAAAAAAAAAAAAATAAATAAGAATAAAAAAAAACCAAAACAAACCAAAAAAACTATAGAGCAATATATTGCACTGGGCATAATATCAGAACCGCATGCAGGAATCATAAAACAATACGGCAAACAGGGCAATAAAATTGAAGACAGTACAATATATTGTGGGACAATTGTCGCAAAGGATGACAGTACATGTAGAAACATAACAAAATATGACCATTATATTTTACGATGTGTACGAGCACAGTGAAACATAGATTAAACCAGAACAAAGCACAATGGATTATAACACACAGAATTTAGAACAAAACGTGAAATAATAAGACATAAACCATCAGCTAATATAGTAGAATATACTAAACGCAACACAGAACATAAAGCAATAAAATATGAAAAATAATAGCATGAACAATGCGATTTTAGGGCACATTAATTAATTAATTAATTTATTTATCGTGAAATAATAAGACATAAACCATCAGCTAATATAGTAGAATATACTAAACGCAACACAGAACATAAAGCAATAAAATATGAAAAATAATAGCATGAACAATGCGATTTTAGGGCACATTAATTAATTAATTAATTTATTTATTTATTGATAGATAGATAGATAGATAGATAGATAGATAGATAGATAGATAGATAGATAGATAGATAGATAGATAGATAGATAGATAGATAGATAGATAGATAGATAGATAGATAGATAGATAGATAGATAGATAGATAAGTTCGTACTTACCTTTAGTATGTTCTTGGGAAAAACATAATGTGCAGCCGCATAGTCACATGGGTCCCGAAGATATGGGAAAACGAATTTCAGAAATGTGCATTCATTTTTACATCTGCGTCTTGCTTCTAGAAGGCACCACCATTTAAAAAACCCCGTCAATGATGCACATAAAGAATTTTGACACAGAGTGTTACAACTGCATGTGGATGTGGCGACAGTTGCTGGGCTCTGTCTTGGTTCGTCAGATGGCGTTCCATGTTCTGGATGCTGTTCCGCTGCGAACCTTGCGCAATGCATTGCGAGGAAACCAACTAGTATAAATAGGCGTCTCATTGTATCTACCGCAAACGGAATAGAAACAGTATTATTTTTGCTGACAAAACTATAGTACCATATGTAGCATCTTAGTCTTTATAACGTTAGAACACCACACGTCCTTCCATACTTATATATTTCAGACATTTTTGTTTCTTTGGTTCGTACACATCCCTACATTGGGAATTATTTCAATTACAGATATATGTACTATTTGCGTTTCCCTAGATCAATATACCAAGGAGATATACATTTCCATGTAAGTGACTGAACCAATTGGTCTTAACGATCAAGTAAACGATGAACAAAGGAGTAAATTATTTAAGTTTGATCAAGATACAATCCTGGTTCATTTTAACAACCGACCTTTTTATGTGTGTGTGTGTGCGTGTGTGTGTGTATGTGTGTGTGTGTGTGTGTGTGTGTGTGTGTGTGTGTGTGTGTGTGTGTGGTTGAAATTCCGCCCCCTGACGCATGCAGGATAATGTCATATTGTGCTATTATTATATTAAGTTATTGTTATAGTTTATTATTATAATATTAAACTATGTGGCCGTGAAATTAAACACTGAGTGCAGAAAAAAGTAACGAGTTCCTTGGATTCGTATAGAGTGTTTCCTTAGTATATATATATATATATATATATATATATATATATATATATATATATATATATATATATATATATATATATATATATATGTGTGTGTGTGTGTGTGTGTGTGTGTGTGTGAGTGTGTGTATTTATGTCTAGGTATGTATATACATACATATAATTGTGCATGTTCAGGGGGTGTTAATCGTAAGCATTATTGTTCTACTAAGTAACCAACGATTAATAAACTACAGATCTTTGTGACACAAAAGGGATCCATGCTAAATTATAATTATGGTGGCCACGCATAGTTAACAGGTAGTGGTCACCCTTCGTATTGAGTGAAAAAAGAGTCACGAAATTGAATTTTATTATCAGGCAATAATATAACATTTGACTGACCTTTGGTGATCGACGAAGACCATATAGCTTTGATGCGTTGATTTATTTTGGAGGAAGTTTTGGATATCCTAGTCTAGTAAAGGCCGCACCATGTTTATTGGCGTACATAATTAAATGTTATGTAAGTTATTGGATAACAAGAATTCGATAACCATGTGTTGTATACAGAAAATCGGAGGCTAATGATTAACCATTACCAAGCATGTACATAAGGACATGTTAGGCGTCAAGCACCAAATTAACAAACTCTTGTAGCTGTAATGCAATTTAATGCACAGTATGGTTCTCTTGAAGCTGGCCAAACAAAACAGATATTGTTTCACACGAAATGTAAATCTACGCAATTGCTCCTAGGTAAATTCCAGACATACTTTACAACAAATCTGTGTGGTAATCACCGTATTGACTAGTCGTGAAATGTACATGTACTGAAGTTCTCCAGGAGATTTTAGTAGGTAGTTATAGCCTTTTGGTTGATCAAGGGGCGAAAAAAAATATATGTTTATCTCTTAAAGGATAAACCCACGCACACACATACACACACAAAGAGATTGTAACTTGAACTGATTACTGTGGGGATTAAACATATATTCTTTTAGAATATAAATGCAACATACCTCTGTGAATATTACCCAATACCACAATGTGTCTTTGCACCTTTAAGTTGTATTTGGTTTATGAGGCTGCTAAATGTAGCATCTCTACTCGGTAACAACGAATGATTGCCAGAACCTGGGTGTAGCTACGGCCGATGTGTTGGTAATGGTTTTCAACAGCAACTGATTCATGATAATGTAATGTTTAGCTAATTACATTCTTGGCAACTGAAAGGTTGAAACTGTATATATTAAAAACAAAATATCTAAAATATGCCTAGGATAGAAACAGAAAGAGTTAAAAACAAGACAATGGTACTGTATTTAACTTATGTAGTAATGACTAATAACTAACAGTCCAGCAAATTAATAGAAGTTTCACATCACTTAGTTAGATACTCGGGAAAGCATACCAATTTGTGAGTGGATTCTTCAATCTGTTGGTACAAAATGTTGGCATATAGTATTTCATTGCTTTTCAGAGTCCATACTTAATCGTGTGTCTAGGAAGCCGGAGGTCATACAGCGCGTCGGAAAGGAGAGTTAGCGATTCCAGGGTTCTACTTTAACCAAGGGTGTGTAAAAGTATTATTAGGGCATGGTGCGCAATGCGTTCAATATCTTTATGTAGATATTATTGTCGAGTCCAGACGCGCGCAAAGCAAACCAACCTTCAATCAGCTTGCCACTGACCCGCAATGTTTATATATCTGCAAGCGTGTGCATTTTATCGTAGACAAACTTCGATACTTGCGGATGGCTATTTCGATTTTGTGGTATATATATATATATATATATAAATATATATAAATATATATATATATATATATATATATATATATATATATATATATATATATATATATATATATATATATATATATATATTCTTATCAAATGAACAAAGAGCCAACAACTGCCCGTTTTTCACGACATTTTGAATGATACAACTGAAAAATTTACCCCCGAAACTTAGTGACTTTGCGCTTTTGCAGACACGACGTTTTGCGTCGTCCGTCATTATGTTTTATACTGCTGGAATCTTCAGATTTTCGTCTTTCTATGCAAGAAGCTTTCCTATTGGCTGAGAAAAAATATTCCTGGTATTTATCTGGACCAAATGACCCAAAATGGGAATCTATTTTCATGTCCCTCATTCTAAATGCGCTTAGGATTTTCCCAGGCTCCTAATTGGGTGGATTTGATCACTGTCGCTAAATGTCCAATCAAACTCGTTCTTACCCTTGTGCCTGTCTCTGGCGAAATGTTGGGAAAGTGAACAAGTTGTAGTCATACAAAGACTATAGGACTTAGGCCAAATTTTCATATTATATTTTCACGAAAAACTTTGATCGAACAAATCTAGAGACAGATAGAGCCAGGATTGACAATCCCTCACGAAAGGCAAAGAAAATAGGCAGACCGCACGATGACGAAGCGAAGATCTGCGTAGCCACATGGAGTATTATACCTCCAGTAGTAGCCGTACACACCATGAAGATGTGTTGCTGATCGCTGTCTCCGATGCATCAGTTATTGATGTTTTTAACAAAAGTTTGAATGAAACAAATCTGTATCACATAATAAAATAGACGTACATAGCGGGAAATCATGCCCGGTAGCATGCTTGTGCACACTCCCTTGACACCATCTGCGGCATCAAACCTTTCAGGTAACTTGAAATAGAAAGTGCACAGAAATGTAAATCATGCAATTTCTGACCAACTTAGTGGTCATCAGTTGGAATGAATCGCAAAAATAACAGATCCCTGGCATGTGGTAGACTTTCCTTCATTATTAAAGTATGGACTTAGGATGAGGGGAGTGAAAACTAAAGATTTGAAAGTATCAGCAAACATGAGAAAACAATGTCACGTGACGTACAAGCATTATGGGGAGCATTTGAATGGACACAACTTGAACATAAATAGAGAGAAATTAAATTAGCTATTTTTTTTTTCCAAATGAAAGCTTCATCGTGCAAAAGAAGCAACTATAAATTCGATGCAGGAAAACATAGGAAAGTTACTAGTATGAAGAACCAACAGACAGAAAGTGGACGTACCTTGTCTAGTAAACTATGGGTGTTCCTTGCGTAACCGGTAACTTTTGTAGGAGTCAAAATACAGAGTACACTTTGATTCAAACATACTTTACATTTTCAGTATTGTCTTATCAGGTATTAATAAACAAGTGTATACACACATGTGTGTTTTAGTTTACTCAATGGGAGTTCTGTATTTATATGTGCCAAATTTGAAAAGTAAAATTTCGACCCCCCTCCTAAAATCTCGGCTGCGATCTTGCACAGCAGCAGCCTGAAAAAGGTTCAGTCTCACGCACCCCTGCTCTCGTTCTACATATGTATGTATGTATGTATGTATGTATGTATGTATGTATATATATATATATATATATATATATATATATATATATATATATATATATATATATGTGTGTGTGTGTGTATGTGTTTGTGTGTGTGTCTTTTTGTCCAAAGCCACTTCCCAGTAGTCATTACCTTATTCCGTAGTCCTAACTCTTTACTCTCCATAAGCTGACCTGTCACTGTCTAATCTACATACATATGGAAGTGCTATCGTCCATATTGATTGTATATATATATACATATATCAAACGTGACCGAACTGTATATTTCTTAAACAAGAAAAATTAATACGGCTGGATCAATCATATTATTAATTAGCAAGAAGGTCTCAAGTTGTTTTGCTCATCACCCACAAACGTTTTGGGTGTCAAATGACTTAAAAGTACAGGAATGCAAACTAGGCGATGTTAATGGAACCAGGAAGAATGTACAGAGGTTGGCTCCGAATTAAACGCACGGTTGCTTTGCGCACATTAATTAGCATAATCGCCTTTGAACGACTTGCGATAGACGTATTCCTGTCACTGTTATGTTGTATCACAGATGTCCAAAAGAACCAGAATCATCGGAGTGAATCTGCTGTACATTTATGTGTCTCAAGAATATTCTGTGAAGATTTGGTGAGTATTATGTATAAAATGGTGAGCGTTATGACTAAAGAAATATGAGAGATAAACAAATTTGATGCGTAAATGTAATTATACTTTTATTAAATGAATGGTTATATGCCGAACAAAATGCATTATGTGGTTGGTCAATGACTTTCGGCGTTCAGGAATACACATAATAATAAAACTACTACTACTACTACTACTACTACTACTACTACTACTACTACTACTACTACTACTACTACTACTACTACTACTACTACTACTACTACTACTACTACTACTACTACTACTACTATTACTACTACTACTACTACTACAATAATAATAATAATAATAATAATAATAATAATAATAATAATAATAATAATAATAATAATAATGATAAGAATAATAATGAAAAGAGTAACAACAGCGTAGAGAAGAAGGCATAGAAGATAATAAAGGCAGATAAACAAACAAAATAATGAATATATAAATAAATGGTATGCTGTATAAGAGACATAAAATAAAACATCAGGTGCCCCTCTAATGGTCTGTTGTAAAGGCATTTACATTTGCTAGTGCATCAAATAAAAAAAAAACATAATGTGTATATGTGGCAAACCCGCGAAACGAAATAGAATAAACTTTGGTTTGATGATATATGAAAGTTTGTTGTGAATTGTTCAAATAGCCCTCACAATGGCATACAGAGACGATGCATCAGCAGCTTGTGCATTGTTTAGTCATTGCACAATGGAATGATTGTCGAAAGATAGGTTGCTGTCGGATTAAATACAAAACGTCACCGATCAGGGACATCCCTCCCACCCATGAAAAAAGACGAGAAATGAACATGAACATACTTCAAACACAGAAAAGTTATGAAGTTGAAAGAAGACAGTCAAATGAGAAGCAAAGAACACGACCAACTACGTGCAGTTACCTGAACACATGACGCATTAGTCCATGAGTCAAAGGTTTTGGTTATGGCGTAACATTTAGCAGACTAAAGAAATTACGGGCAACAGCAAAGATCTTAGTCGCACAATACAGCCACGACTACAAGGTGCCAATGGTAGCACTGCTTGCTCCATGTGAAGTCGAGCAAAAAGACCCGGGACGACTTTCTGGCCAGTCACCTTAGCTTCCTTTTGTATTTGTATGTTTGTGTTTTTAGTTTTGCTTTTCTCTGTTTTCAGTGAATAGAATATTATAATGCATTCAAATGGACCTTCGTCTTAACATGTCAAAACAGACTTTTTTCACAGAAAAATTATAGTTTATAATGCCAAAATACTAGGCTGTAACTCCGACAGGATTAGATCGGCTGCAGATTATCAATATAACTTGTATCACTCGTCCAAGAGTCATCGCAGGTACATCCATGGATTGAGGACTGCACTGAGCTGAATCCCTTTAGGATAATTGCTCATTTGATCTGCCTCAACGTGCCCTTGTACAACCGCTAAGTGTTACAATACCGCTAACTGTTACAAGTAACAGTGTCAATTTCAATACCGCTAAATGTTACAATTACCCCAAGTGTTACAAAAAAATTAATACCTTTACACCATTAAACGTTACAAACACCACTAAGTGTTAAAAATGCAAGAAAGCCGTTCTCCCGCGATATGTTACAACACCGTTATATATATATATATATATATATATATATATATATATATATATATATAAAACAGTGGTTGATGATCAGCCAATCAGGTGAATGCATTTGGGTCTGCTGACCAGGGAATGTAACACAATATTGTCTGGTCTCCCGGTAAATACAATGGTCTGCTTCAAGTTGGCATACTTATACTTGTGCAGTATTCTTCCCACCTGCAACACCATCAACATTTTTAGATAAAACCCTTTTACATTGGTTGGACACACTGGCTTCCTCCTAAAGTTTCTAGTGTATAGTGATACTAAATAAGAATATAACATTTGCCCATATTTCTCACCTTATGTTGATCTGATTCCTTATTAAGTCTTTATCAAACACCACACCTGTAATAGGTTAGCCACAACTAATACCAATGCTGTGCCAGAAAAGAGCTGTCTCTTTTGCAGGTTGTGCATGATTCTGCAACCACGTAGGAATACTAACATTACCATCTTAAGAAGGTCTCTTTGGGGACTCTAACATGATTACAGATTAGAGCAAGTGCCGGTTATGCCAGCAGTCTCTCTTTGCAAATATCTTGCCATGACGTAAAGTTTAAAATCGAATCATATAAAAAATGTTGCATACGCTTTTCTAATTTCATATATGACTTGTGTTTTATAGTAAAAAAATATTCAGCTGTAAAAAGTTCCAAATATATAGTTTAATGGGCGCAGAAACAGAACCTAAAACATACATGTAATTGTAGTCTAAAAATGTGCACTATCCGTTTCACCATTGTACCATATACCCGATATTTGCTTTATCAATAAATGACCATAACGGAGTTGATAGCTTATTTCATTTGATAACTTTTTGTGTATCCGTATAAAAGGGTCTATGAATGTAATTTATCACATATGTCAGATATCATCATCGTCATCATCATCATCATCATCATCATCATCATCATCATCATCATCATCATCATCATCATCATCATCATCATCATCATCATCATCATCATCATCTTCTTTTTATTATTATTATTATTATTATTATTATTATCATTATCAACGTTACCTATTTTATATTTATTCATCTATTGGTATTTTTGCATAAAAATTATGTTACTTGTAACAGTTTGCGGTATTGTAACACTTAGCGGTTGTACAGGCCTGCATGAGTAGTAAAGCCCACTCTCTGATGTTTCGAGTTACTTTGCTTACAAAATTGCTTGTGGTGTCAGTCTTTCATATTTTATTTCATGGTCTCAATGTTGTTAAATTTGACAGATAGAATAAGCTCTCATCCCGACTCGGTTCTGTCCTTACACCTAAAAAACTATTTGATTAGCAAATTTCCAGAAGCAATCATTATAATCCATTGCAAAAATTTGAATGAATTAGTGTAGTTTGATTCTTTTATCTTGTAAGTTTTTCTAGTGTCCTAAGAAGTTTTTTTTGCTCCTGATATATTTAGTATCTGTAAATTTACTATCAATAACATGTAAAACTATGATGTCCGTGACTTTCACCCTCAATTTTCAGGGGTTTTTTTTTTTTTGTTTTTTGTTTTTTTTTTTTGTTTTTTTTTTTTGTTTTGTTTTGGTTTTTGTTTTTGTTTGTTTTTGTTTTTTTGTTTGTTTGTTTGGTGTGGTTTTTTATCATACTGACCTTCTTTATTTTACCTTTTCTATTTCACTCTTCTATATATTTTCAAGTTACCTGGGGCCTTGTTGCATTTCATCAAACATACAACAGTTGTACCCAGTGATAAGGGATCTGCGTATCCTTAGCTGGGATCATCCTGTCATCTTGATATGATAAATTTTAAAGTTTTAATGCCACCTCGGGGGGGGGGGCATGGGTTTGCCCCTGTACGTCGGTCCGTCCGACATTAAAATTGTCATGTTTGTGTCACGCGTATATAAGCAGACATTTGATGCACAACCATAAAACATTGTGGGAACATTCATAAATATATGAAGAGGTGCACTAGGGTTTTTGCGTCGCTTGGATTAATTAATCAGTAAATTACGCAGGCAATATGTTGATTCGACATAAAACTTGTCAGATATGTGTCTCATGTATTCCATTAAGTACTTACGTTGCACCTATGAAGCTATGAATTTGGGGGTTTGTTTGTCTCTTGTATCAATTATCCTCTGATAATCATTAACTGGTGAAAATGTTGATTCGACATTGGACATGTCAGATTTGTGTCTGGCATATCGCGAGAGGTAAGTTTTTTTTTTTATTATTATCATTATTATTCGGCTCTAAGACTCTGTCTCTTGTGTTAATTAACCTATAATCATTTTTTTATTAAAGGTTTCCCTCGCCAAGTCCTTTTTTTAATGAAAAGTGAAGGAGTTGAACTGTTATAGCACTTTGTGAAGAAAATTTGCCTTTGTGGTGACGCAATATACACTTTATTCAAAATTTTATCTTGCGGAATTGCGTCTCATTTGGTGGCTGCACTCGCCAAACATGCTACTTTCTTTCATTGTTTGACCACCGGGGTATGCGACGTCACGGAAGAGAGCTTCAACACCAACTCAGCTCAGTCGAAGACATGAATGAGATTGATTGGCTACCACTAAGCCTCGGTTCCAAGCTAAGCCATAGGCTGTGACGTCACCAAGATATACAAAATCCAACATGGCAGCCAAGTTATTAACTGGTATCACATACAAAAACGAAATTTTTAAAAGGTGGTACAATAGATGTGTTATGATCTCTTACCTATATATGTCCTCTTTTTACCTATATGAATGCACATTATGGATTATTTCCAGTCTAATAACAGGGCCATGGTAATCCAAAATGACCATTTCATTTCTGACCTGTCAGCCATTGATGACCCAAATATCCAGAAGTCATGTACATGTATTTTGATTAAATTTTGTACAAGCGATGTGATGGAAAAATATTTTGCCATCTACTGCAAAAATACTTTCCTGATGCAAGCAGTAAGATGTAGGTACAAATTAGAAAGAAATAATCTTGTGACCTGACTTTGAATTTCAACCTCTAAAATCCGCCATTTAGCAAAACAATCCACGTTTTGTACAAAGCTCCACTTTTGTAACATGTGGTCCATTCCCGGCAATCTGCACCTAGAATGCACTGCCAAAGCATACAGATCCATAGTCCAATGGGGGTGGTGGTATAGTAACAACCCTGTGTCCACCTTTCAGCTAAAATGAAAAGAACCCCCAAATTCCATATTTATGGGGTGGGGTCCTTTTTATTTTGATCAAATCTGTACAATTTGCCCTAGAATGCTCAATTTTTTTTCACAACTTAAAATACAATCAGTATGAAACTTGGCCTAATCTATGTTATTACAGAAAAGTATGGTGGCACAAAAGTGCCAACTAAAATATTTTTCTCTCTCCATAAAAAATGCGAAAGCGAAAACAAGAAAATAAGAAAACAGAACAGCGAAAATGCGAAAACAAGAAAACACGAAGGCGCAAATGCGAAAACACAACCGCGACAACACGACAGAAAATATGTCGTGTTTTCGCACTCGCATTTTCGGGTTTTCGTGTTAGCGTTTTCTCGTTTTCTTGTTTTCGCATTTTCTGCCTTGGGCAAAAACAAGAAAACACGAAGGCGAAAACACTAAAATATAAAAGGCGAAACCACTGTAAATATAAAACACGAAGGCGAAAATGCGAAAACACAACCGCGAAAACACGACAGAAATTCGCATTAGCGTTTTCTTGTTTTCTTATTTTCGCAATATCGTGCTTTGGCTTGTTTCACTTCCATTTAACACCTTCCCATATGTTAGCTAATGGAATTAATCTACTGAATTCTTTAACTTTTATGGTTTATTCTTGTATTTTACAAATGAATTCAAAGGAAATGTGTGGACGCACCATGAAATAACCCCGCTTGATTGATGCCCCTGTTGTAGCGGGGTAGTTTTCCAAATTCATTGTTCTTGTTGTTATTATTATATCTCGTTGCTGTGGTGGTGGTGGTTGTAATCATTATCATTATCATATATTTTAGTGTTTTCGCCTTCGTGTTTTCTTGTTTTTGCCCAAGGCAGAAAATGCGAAAACAAGAAAACGAGAAAACGCTAACACGAAAACCCGAAAATGCGAGTGCGAAAACACAACATATTTTCTGTCGTGTTGTCGCGGTTGTGCTTTCGCATTTTCGCCTTCGTGTTTTCTTGTTTTCGCATTTTCGCCTTCGTGTTTTCTTGTTTTCGCTGTTCTGTTTTCCTATTTTCTTGTTTTCGCCTTCGCATTTTTATGGAGAGAGAAAAATATTTTAGTTGGCACTTTTGTGCCACCATAGAAAAGGTTTAATTTCATCGGTTGTTCTACCCCCCCCCCCCCCTTTACTTCTGATAAAATGGACTGTTCAGTTATTCAAATTGGACCACTTGTATCTTGAAAATTTAACCCAATACAGCCCAAATGTATACCCTCTTGAAAAGTATGAACACTTGTTAGTCCAGTTACAGCGTGAAACAGTCATGGATCTGTTTTAAATTAAAATGCCAGAGCAGTATCTGGTTGGTGGGTGTTCCAAACAGTCATCTCTTGTATCTTTAGTGGGATGATGGGTGACAGGATGTTCGTAAAATGACCGTTAATTGTAACCCAATAAATGCACCGACTCTTATATAAGTGGTAAATCGCTTATCACACCTCTTTCATGTGATCCGAAGCTGAGAAATGGATAAACAGAGGGCTGGTCATTTTGCCTGGTTGCCATAAAACAAGGGCTCTGTGATTGGCTGTTCACCCAAGATGGCTGCTATTCTCATGGTAAAAGAAACAATCATTCACCTTTGCTGGATGCTGAGCCAGTATTTCATCCAGTTTTGCATCATTCTACAGAGAATGATGGAACAGCATGGAATACATTTTGATTTAGTACAGAAATCATGAAACCAGGATTTGGCAGGTTCATAGGAAATAAATTATGCCCTATTTTGTCATTCCTTATTTTTTTAAATTTCAGTGGTAAGCACATCAGAAACTATTTTTCTATGACGTAACTACAGAGAAATACTGAACATGATACGTTTGGGTAAATATACATACATTTTGAGATCATAACACCTTAACACCCCAAATAGCAGGGACTACGATGCACCCATGTGTCTTTGTTTACATAGGCACTGTCCAGCTATACAACTGAGAAATAAGCTGCTGATTTGACCCCTAATCTCGCATTTCAATAAACCCAAGTCAGCACCTCGACTGGCTTGTAAACATTGACTCGTACCAGTGAATGTCAGTGTGCTCATGGCTAACTGGATTTAAATGGGGATGAAAACAAGGAAACTGTTCTCGCTTGTCCAATCTGAACTCACCCACAGTGCACGATGGTGAACCGATGTTGGAAGGTGCCACTGGGACTGATCGAGTCTGTGCCCACTTTGATCATGCCACAGGCACTGCTGCAGTGCCACAGAAGATGACAAAAGCCGGTGCTTGTGAAGTTAAGACTCGTAAAAAAATGCTTTTCAAAAGTCAGTTTGCGAAAACTACTATATTAGTGACTGGTTGAAGTTTAGGTCTCTTAGTCCTGCCAGATTATAGCATATAATAAGAAGGCAGGCTATTTATTCTATCGGTGATTTGCAGTCTAGCATGCAATTGTCTTAGTTCAGTGACGTCCACCCTCTTTTGCCGTACAGCGCTTTACCGTTTTATGCAGAAGGGATTCATAAGGGACAAAGCCCCTGTATTTTTTTTCTTTTTTAGCAATATATATTTTTTTCTTTGTGCGTGTGTGTGCGTATATTAAAATGAAAAAGGCAGGCCATCTTACGCGGTTGCAAATACCTGCAGTATATGCAGCACCGATAGACAGGCAAAACAGTAGCACCTCCCGATAATAATAATAATAATAATAATAATAATAATAATAATAATAATAATAATAATAATAATAATAATAATAATAATAATAATAATAACAATAATGTGGCCCTCTTCTTGTCTGCCGCGGTCATGTGTCACTATGTGACACAGGTGGCCTAGGGTAAAAAAAAAAAAAAAGAAAAAAAAATCCATCCCTCACACACCCTATCCCCGCCTCTAAGGCTCAGGGTTTTCCCATGGGAGCCCCCATGGGAGCCCTTATAAGGGCTACCACCATTCCCATTCCACCACCCCCCCCCCCAGTACTCTGGAATTCTAATTTAACCTGTTGGCTTCTAACTCCATTATTTCATTCCCTCTCTCCCAGCATCCTACCAGGAAGTCCTGTACACTTTTATTACCTTTCTTGCCTCCCAGAAAGCCACCTTCCAAACCTAAAATCCATGCTTTACGTTCCTATTCCTCTAAAGACTGAACCTTTTCTTAACCCTTGTAATTGTGATCTTCCCTGAGCAACTTTCTGAAAAAAATCTTCCCTTATCTCTCTATATGCATAGCACCACAACAGCCAATGGTCCACTGTCTCACCTGCCTCTTGTCCACAAGACTAACACTTTTCATTACTACCTATTGTCCAGTTCTGTTTTCTCTTTTCTAGATTGATTACGCCTGCCCTACTTTGAAACAGAAGCTTGGATCCCTTCCCTCCATCCCAACACACATTTTTGTTTGGCTTTTCTGATACCTTGTATCCTTTCAATGTACTTTTTTCCCCTGTCTCCTCTTTTCCAGTCTTCTTTCCAGCGTTCTGTAACAGTCTTATCTATATATACTTTCCAATCATCCACCTCATCATATCCTTTTAGTTCATATTTCTCTGCTAACCCGTCTATGTCTTTGACCCATCTTGTTTTTTCCTTGACTACCTCATTGTAAACTTTTCTGCACCACCTGTCTTCACTTATTGCTTGTAAATAACCCCAGTACTTTAACTTTGCTTTGGCAATCCTATCTGTGATTTTATTCCATCATAACTCTCCTAGGACTGCTTCTGTTGCTGTACATGGTGGTGCTCCCAGTATCCATTTCCCCATTTCATTCTGTGCTTTCTCCATTCCCTAAATTTCTTCCTCACTTCCTGAAATCACATCTAAGCCATATATCATTCCTGGTATTGCAACTATATCCCATAATACTCTTGCTGTGTAGGTTCTGTGGAATCTGTTTAGTGCAGTAGCTTTAATCAATCCTTTTGCCCGATTCATTTTCTGTTTAGTCTTCTCCACCTGATACCTGAACATGGCTTTACCCCTTGCTTTTATCTTAACACCTAGGCATTCATACTCATCAACCTCCCCAATTTCAATTAACTGTTCCTTACCTTCGGGAATTGGGAACTACCCAATTCATTTTTTTTATTCTCATCTGGTTTCTTCCCAAGGGTCATCACTTTACTCTTATCCTTACTAAATTCTAACCTCCATTTATCCCCGTATTGCCCTTCTATGTTCAGCATCTCTTGTAGTTCTTTCTGGGACTCTGCCATGAGTACAATGTCATCTGCAAAAAATAGACCTGGAAATTTTAGATCACCTACCCCTATTCCCTTATCACACTCCATCAACTGATCCCCCAACTCCTTAACATACAAAGCGAACAAAATTGGGGACAGCACACATCCCTGCTTAAGGGCTATATCCAGACGTGCATTCTCTACTTCTACCTTTCCTACTGAAAGTGTACAGTCTACATCTTTATAGAGCGCTTTTAGAATTTCTAGCTGTGTGGCTTATATGTATTCAAGCTGTGATCAAGTGGTTGTGTTTTCTCCTCTTTTGAAGTTTGCAGCATGCTACAGTGGTCATTATTAATCCGTTTAGGGATGCACCAGACTCACATATGTTTTTTAATGCGACTCTTTACCTTCAAGTATCCCAGGTCTTGTTATATATAAATTACTAAATAGAAAAAACTGAATGCCTGGTGCACACATGTCTATGATTTCAAATTCAACTGGTTTTGCGTTTACCTCTGCACTGTCTTAACATGCAGGGTGCACTGCTGGTATTGGCTATTGGCAACCACACAAGATGTCCTGCCGTAAACCTCAACCAGCCACTTATATGGGACTTTTTGTACAATGGCCGTTGAAACCCACCCCTTACCAATACCAGTCTAAACGTTCCAAGCCCCAGCTTTGGTGATCATCCGTGGCAGCTACGACAGGTCATGGTTAGTGCCTGGCACAGACTCAGCACAGTTGCACCGTCAAACTTGACCGGCTTTGTCGTCGCCGGCGGCTCCTTCCCGTTAGGCTGAATTTCTCTGTCCTTTTCCCAGTCTGACCCTACATCTTCCCCCCTCCCCCTCATACTCAGTGAGATCCTCTTTGGAAAAGGAACAGCTAAAGCTTAGATCCAGCTTATTCTGTACGTTGCTACTGCTAATGCTTTCTCTATCGCTACCTGGCATGGTATAACATAACACTCCATTCTGTGACGTCACGACGCAGAGCCCGCTTGATAGCCAAAAAGCGCGAACTTTCAACCTGGGGGAACACATTTTTTTGGGAAATAAAGTTATTTTTCTGTGCGAATATGACAATTTTTATTCACAAAAGTGCCAAAACACTCCAAGTCCTTCACTTTGAACAAAAATAAATCTTTTGGCTTCTGGTACCTTTCACTAAAGCAGTGAAAAGGTCTATTCAGTGAAAATGTTGGCTAGTGTCAAACTTGTGTCACGCGTATTTCACAAAGTGTTAAAGGTACAGCTATGAAACTTAATACCAATGTTAATTAATATATGAAGATGTACCCACAGCGTTTTGCTTGCCACTTGGGTTAATTGTTCTCTGGTGATAATCATTTATTAACGTAGTGAAAATGACAATTCCAAGAAAACCAGTATGAATTCTTGTCAAACCTGTGTTCTGTGTAGCTCATGAAGTATTTCAGCTACAAAAATTTGACAGGGATATCAATCAATGTATGGAAATTTTTGTGTGTGTGATTATTATCAATGTGAAAAGTTCACAATATGTTTGAAGTCTGACACCAAATACATGCTACTCTTTCCACCGCTGATGGGCCAATGGCAGGTTGGGGGGGGGGGGATACGTGTCCTTTGGACACTTTTCTGGTTTTTTGTTAGTACTCAGTACTATATAGTCTACATATATACTGTATTACCATTCCCTTGTTAACTTTTCGTGTCATTTAATCAAATAAGGCTGATCTGAATCTGAATCTTTCGTTATCTGCAAAAGCTCCAGACACTGTTCAACCGGGTCTTTGTTGGACATCTCACAACGTCCTACAATCCTGTTCTCTGATTGGCTAAAGACTGTAGTTACCTACCACTTCAGATTATATATTATGGTGCTCTGCAAGCAACTGGCAGCAGCGTACCTGAGCCTGCTCCTCGTCACCTACACGATTGCACAGGAGACAGAAGTCGATAGCAAAGCAAAGAAGCTACAAAGTTGCAGTTGCAGAACACGCTGCAAGGATCACACGTGCAACAGGGTGCCTTCGTTATTTCGAGGGATTTGCAACATTGTAATGGAAGCACCTTGCTTCCCTCAGTGCTTTGTGATCAGCTTTCTTTTCCCCTTTATCCCACTGAACCTTCAAGAACACTGGATCGACTGGAAGGATGTACCAATCGAAGAAATAAAGGTGAGAATGGGACGCCACGTGATATGAGCATTACTTTGCATCAAGCCTATTGCGTAAATAGGAGAGACATTAAAAATCGTACAGGGAAACTCTTTGCGTTTTCAAGACAAGTTATGAAAAGTACCACAAAAAACAAAAACAAAAACAAAAACAAAAACAAAAAACAAAAAAGAAAAAACAAAAAACAAAAACAACAAAAAAACCCCCGGCGAATCGCATGGACGAAACGCATGATGCAATCCGTGGTATTTTTTAAGTTCCGTGGTATCTTTTTAAGTTCCATGTTTTGCACCATTGTTTTGATGTTTATTCAGTAGTTAAAGTGTAAGAAAATGGGCTGTGATGCCACCGTGCTCTTCGGAACACAAGGAACGCATGCGTGGTTTAAGTATCAAACAGGCAGTACAGTCTGAGTGACGCATGATTGAAACAAAATCTTCTTGGAGTATCTCCTTCGTAAAGAATGAATGAATGGAAACTGGGCCATACGGCTAAAAGTGAATTGTGTGTATATGCACGAGTTCCTGTCTTCCTGTCTCACAATTTATTGTGCGGAAAGCCTCTGTGTATGTAATAAAGCCTATATATTAATGGCAATTGTTAACTATTTAAACTCCCTCCATATCTTTATTCATATTATTCTTTGATAATATGGTATACCACGGTATAGCGAATATATATGTATATATATATATATATATATATATATATATATATATATATATATATATATATATGTATATATATATATATGTATATATATATGTATATATGTGTATATATATGTATATATATATATACATATATATATATATATATATATATATATATATATATATATATATATATATATATATATATATACATTGTGTGTGTGTGTGTGATTGGCCATGGCATTTGTATATGCAATGTATGTGGGTTTGTAGTTCTAACGGGTGCCGTTTCTCTAGGGTTTTGTGTTATCGTTTCAGTTTACGTCTGCCGTAAAAGATGCTGTATGACCCAACAAAGTATGCTAAAGACAATTACCAGTTCGGTTGGACCTACCTAACCTCTTGTCAAGACGACATGTGAATCCTCACTATGCAACAACGGAATGCTTTCGCTGTGAATGAATGTGTAACCAACATCTCACGCTGGTAAATACTATAAATAGATCACCGGCGTAAAATACTTTTGCAATCGCGTCCCTTTTGACCATCATGCTATCAGACACGGATACGCCTATATTGTATAGCACGCTTATGAGAATTGAAAATAATCATGGTGTATTTTTTGTAAAATGAGAAAATGACTCTGTATATTTATTAAACATCTGCATAAACACGTGAACGCATAGGAATAAACGCCACCTTCAAATTTAATTGCTAAGATGTTTATGTAACGCAGAGAAAAGATTATCGGATGAGAATTGCATTTGAGCTAAAGTTCATTGTAAAATACTCTTTACCTTGTTCACATTAAACTTTCATCTCGTTCCTTTGCTTCAACATATATAAACTGTTTCTTCTGTTAAATGTGCATAATCGAACACATGGATGAGTATACAATGATTTCAAAATGTTTAATTGGGTTGGTCCATTGGATTTTAAAGTTAACTTCATTTGACAAAAAGGTTAAATAATGAAACACCAGGACACCAGAAAGATGGTAGGGCTACAAAAGCTTACGCTGCAACTTTTTATGAATAAAAAAAAAAACAAAAAAAAAACAAATCAAAAAACAAACAAAACAAAAAACAAAAACAAAAAAAACAAAAAACAAAAAAAAAACAAAAAAACAAAAAAAAAAAAACAAAAAAAAAAAAAAAACAAAAAAATAAACGCTGAACCTTCAGAAACCTAATCTTGATGCTTCCACATACAACAGTTTCTCATTTAAATTTACTAGAAATGGGCTAGCGTTGCAAACTGTTGCTTCGACCTTCGTGAAGACTGGTGCAGGTTAACGGTCAGCATATCTTCCGAGCGCTGGACAGAATGGGTGCAGTGATGGCCCATCATGGACAGCTGTTGATGCAGTCCCCTGAGGGTTAATACTTGAGGCAAACAAACAGCATTTAAGATCTGTGTAACCGTTTGATTCCAATTACGGAACGGATAATACCTTAATTGTGTTCCCCCACAATATGATACAAGACATCAGCTAAGGATGTCACGAAATATCTTTATTACTCTTTGGTGCTCTTTATTTCCGCGGTATATTAATTGTTTCCAATTTACACATAATTTCGAGGTAACATGAAGTTTATAGCCATGTTGCCCAGTCTTGCCATGGCCATCGACGGGGTTTGACCCCGGTTGCCGTAATTGCAAAAGTATATAATATTGTCGTGCATGTATATGACACGCGTTGGTAATGGAGTAAAGTGTTTTCCTTCATATTGGTATTGAAGTCTGAAAGTTTATGTTTCGGGAATTCTTGAATCTCTGCCTTTTGCTGTATTCAACTTTGCTGTCATTGTTATCATTGTGCTCGAGGGATGTTTGACTATACGTCACACGTGGGTAACTATGACCGACGTCAACAAACACGGCACACCTGGTCGGCATTGAGAGTAGGCCTACAACATAATTTGCAATGAACACCAAATTAAAGATATAGGAACAAAATCGTACATAGCTGTAGAGCGAGTTATCATTCTTCTCTCACCCCCGACTGACAACGATCTCTCGTGAGAGAAAAAAAATGACTCAATCTCACCCATGCAAGTTTCTTTATTTCTGTCTACCCAGTAGCTTGTTGCATTCACTGTGTCAATGTGTAAAAATAGAAGCATTCCCCGTGGCATTCGCGAAACTTAACGAATCGGCATTGTGCACTCATGTCACCCTCAGGGGAAATTGGTATCTGGATCGATGTTGGGGCATTTTGAGTCACTATTTATTGTTTCGACCATTCTAGCACAATTAAATAGTCATACAATACACAAATACACATTGAGTGTGACAAGAAGTTTTACAAGTTATTAAGGTCATAAAACCAAATCCACCGTACTTATCCAGGACAACGGCAACTCTTGATCGGAATGGCTGCGCTACGACCTTTCAATGTGTAACAAATACTGTTTACATTGGGTTGATTTCCGACCAATGCTGCCCAGATTGTCAGCAATTCCGGTACAACATCCAATTGCAGAATTACACCGGGTATTCAATGTACATTTATGTATTGGGCACCTGAAACCCAAATATCTTAACATCCCAAAGGCAATGCAATTTTATTTGAAGAATTGGACAACTTTTCCGCTAACATTTATATTACCTATATTTGCATTGTTTGGGAATTAAAAGCTACCGGTAGTCACTTCACAATAGTTGCAGTAATGTTAAACAGCTGAGTGTGTCCAAGTCCCCCATACCAGAGATGCAATGTCATATCACCACTGCCCACCGTCAAGCCTTGAAACACGATATCCTGGGTAGCAGTATGACAAAGAGGGGTTAGAAATGTAAGTTGACTTTGTTCTGGAAAATATCATAGGAAATAATATTGAAAAAGGGCCCAGTAATGAACTACTTTTAAGGGATACTGGTTAAGGTATATCCAGGACAACATCCAACAAAGAACTTGTTTTAAACTGTTAAAAATTAATTTTAAGAAACAAAAATGTTCAAAAATAACTTGAAAAAACCCGCAAAATGTTCACTAAATTAGGAATAAATGCGCACGGTTTAGCACTTAGAATTTATTGCTTAAGAGGAGCAGATGTTAAATGCAGAACTTGTTGGCATTGTCAAAGATCACAATTTGACGAAAGTCACTTTATATGGAACTTTGTTAAAGGTGACGTATTAAGGATGGTCACAAAGAAAGATATTGACTTCAAGACTTAGTTTTGTCACACGTGGCGTATTAAGAAATCTATACCCCGAAAAACAAACAAACAACCACCCCCCTCATCAAAGCGATCAAACAAACAAACACACAAGCACAAAAACAAGAAGATAATGCCCAGTCATCTGGTTAGTGACATTTTTATAAAAATTGAATTTAATGGTGACCCTTTATGTTGCCGAAGTTCAAACAATGGTAATAATTCGTTTGCTGCCACGTATACCTGTGTATGGTAAATGGTGCTTTTGTTAGCTGGGGTACGTGCGTTCCTCCATATACAATGACAAAGACAAATAGATGGTGATTGCTATCTTACAGCAGTTTTCCTTTCCATATATATATATATATATATATTTAAAATGGACTGTATGCCTATGACATCTGTCTAATTTGGTATTTGCTGTTGGTACTGTGCTTTGCTCATATTATCTTAGCTTAGATATAATAAAACTACAAAATTACACCCTCATACATATATATATATATATATATATATATATATATATATATATATATATATATACATAGTATGCAACATATTCAGTCCCTTTCCAAACTGAAATCTATTCATAACTTGATTCCCAAGGAATGCCAAATTAAAGGTCTTCCAATTTTTACTATAGATATGGCAAAATTATTGGACAAAGTATCACGAATTTCAAGAAATTACTCTTGAGGATAACACGGCTAATCAAAATTCTGACTGTATCCTTCACAAAAATATTCCAATTTTGTTGATACATACCACAAACATTTATTTACAGGTAATTTGGACACAATACAAAATTCGGTTTCAAAAGAATTGATGATAAAATATACACTATTTTGGATACGTCTTACGTCGAACATTGACAACATTTTCAGGATACACATTATGCTTTTGTTTCCTTCTGTATGAAATGGGAAAAGTAAGACAAAGTAGAATTTCAGAAATATCAAGGGTGGTTTTCAAACTTGAAAAGAGTCTTTAGAAATAAAATTTATCATTGCAAATCCCATATTAAGAATTTCAGTATGGTGAATTTAAAGCAGCTTAAGGACTGGTAAGACACCAAAAACAAGTCCCACTTTAATCAATCCTAGCTCAAAATGTATTTGCGTTAGAATAACATATCATATATGTGTGTAATCGTCCTAGTCCAAAGAATTTATATGGCCCATATTTGGGTGTCTGTGATGTTAATTGTTGAATAAACAATTGAAAGTTGACCGCAAAGCATCCGCCCCATAAATGTCCATATAAGTCACTAATTATTTGTGATAAATTCATAATTACACTAGCATTTTAATCCTGACACATTAGCAACAAAAATTGATCCTGCGATTTGTTTTATGCTTGGTTCAGTTTTTCTGTTATCCATCCTCAAAGTTTGACTTTTCAATTTTCCCTTTGATTTCCAGGATATTCATTGTCTTCATTTCATAGAAAAAGAACAAAGTAACATTTAGAAAATCGCTGATAAATTTTTGCAGTCCAGACATTACAGAACCAAAAGCCGCTAACCGGATTCAATTTTGCCCAGTCGTTTTCTTGGAATAACCATTCTTAGGTGGGGTTCTCGTCTTATTAACCTTTCGAGAAAACAAGCTTCAAAGGCCTTTGATGTTGATCATTTGCCTGTGAAACAATACCGTTAGCTCAAGTTGAGCGGATATTTGTAAAAAAAGCAGTAAACATCGTCCCTTAACATTTGGTGAATTTGACAATCAATTCTTGGCTAATCACATGAATAAAAGAGCCTTTAAAGTACGGAAAACATTATTTAGCCACCTGTTAGCGACAAGCTGGTTTCAAAGCGTGACGTCATGGAGGCGGCCCTTCGGGCCCCGTGACCTCAAGCACGGCAAGGAATTGTGTCACCTTGCTTCGGTGGGGTGGCCTATGGCCCTTTTGGTCAGTGGACGGATGGCGGGTTTGGTCTGCCGCCCCCGACCTCTTCATCCCGTTTTTAGGGATAGAATTTTATTGTATTTACTCGTATCTGTATACTTAATGTATTTAGGTTGTTAGACCTGTTTGTACACTTTACTTAGTTAGCTTGTCATTATTTTGTGGTCCTTTTCTCAATGAGTTTAATTTCTCTTTCCAACCTGAGTTTTGTACCGCTATTTTGTCTGCTTTCTCTTCTGTTCACGTTTATGCAATTTCGATGTGTTTATTTGCACTTTAATTTCCTCATCCCTGGGTTTCGATAAAATATTATTATTGATTAGGGTGACAGTTTTTCCCCGCCTGTCTTTAGTGTGTAGGACCCCTAGGGCACGGCCTTTGAAAGTACATCGTCTGACGATTACCGCTCCTCTTTAACATTTCTCAAAGTCTCGCTTCATTAAAACGCACAACAAGCAAGATAACTATAAAATAAACGCTAAGGCTGTGATATGTTAGCATGTTTTGCATCTTTTCCCTGCCCGCAAACATACTTTCGGCATGCCGCCGTGATACCACTCTCCTTTTTGCCATCGGCCGTTGCTTCCTGCAGCCACACAACAGGCTGTTAAGGGTTCGTTCAACATTATCATCATTTTTGAATTAGTACTTAGGGTACTAAATCTCATGACCACCCTCCCTCCCTTCAAATTAGTACTTTAAAAATATGATTTTCCCAAAAAATCATAGCAATATTGCACAAAACTGACCATCATTTTCCATATTCTGTAAGTGTACAGACCAATTTAACCCCCTCCCCCCTTGCGTACTGTAAGTACTAATTAAAAAATGATGAAAATGTTGGACCATCCCTAAGTATGATTGCCGGGTGGCATTGTTCCGTTTGGCGGCTGGAAACCAAAAGAAGACACATGGACGTTTGGATGACCACATGCCTGTGTGGTTTTGGGCAGTTTTCTCATATTTCTGCTCCAGTTAAAAGCTTGAAATTTTGACAACTTATAGAAAGGTTATTCATCTTGTAAAAAGCGTTAAAATCTCAAAATCGGCCATGCAAAGGCTCTTGGTGTCTTATCTGTCCTTAAGGTGTCAAAAGCAGTCAAAGGACTAAAAGAAAGACTTGTTATCTCTAGAATTTATATGCCAGGCAACAATGTTGGAATTATTTGCACCAAAATATTATCTGGATATTTTGTAAAATGAACTTGGCATAAACAATATTTAAGACATAAGAGGAAATGACGAATGTGAATAACACAAACAATCCGTTGATAATTTGATAGGCACACATACGGATAAGATAGAAAGAAATTTTAATATCAAAATTTCTGAAAAGGACCCCTCTATTCCACTTTTGTTCTGGATAACCAAATTACATAAAACCCTTTTCAATCAAGATTCAAAGCTGGTGCTTCAAAATATACAACAAAAGTACTATCAAAGGAAGTTACACTGTGTTTGACTGCAAATAGGAATCATTTCCGTAAATATTGTAATGCAATTTCTAGAAACTGAAAAAATATTTTTGCAGTACTAACAATTCCTTCGATTTCGTATCTAAAATCAAAGATTTAAAAGCAGATAGGATCATTTTTACATTGCTCTACACTGCACACAAATCTATAAGTGAAATAAAAAAAAACATCTTTCAGAATTAATCAGCAAAATATTTAAACATCATGCTAAACCATACAAAACCATTAATTCATATTCAAAGAAAGCATGTTGGTCGCATAATAAATATTCAAAAAGTAACATTAAATCTTACACTGTTGAAAATGTGATAGATTACTATAAAATTTCCTTTGGATAAAACTTTTGTTCAATTTGAACCATTGGTTTTTCAACGAATAAAAGGCATTCAAATGGGTAGCAACTAATCCCCGTTACCCGTTGATTTATATTTCACCTGGTTTGAATCTAAGTACCTGGATAAATTGATGAAAAAAGATTTTCATTTAGCTGCAAAAATATCAAAGTATACAAGATATATTGATGGCATTGCATGTGTAAATGAGCAAAATGTTAATGAAATTGCCAAAGAAATCTATCCAAAAGATATTTCTCTAGAAGGTAATAATTCAGCCGTTCTCAGAGATGTGTTCCTGGACATGAATATTCGGCTCTCAAATGAAATATTTGGCATTAAAGTCTATTACAAAACTGATGAGCTTGACTTTGAAGTAGTCAATTATCCTTTCCCTGACAGTAATATTGGGAAGCTATTGGATACGATACATTTTTGTCACACATTTTGAGATTTGGTCGTATTTGTTATAAATTTCAAGACATTGCATCCAGAACCAAAGTATTTTCCAATATACTTGACTCAAAATGATTCAAAGATGTACTTTTGATAAAATATGTCTATTAATTTTGCAGTAAGTTTCCCGAGTATCTTAGAAAGTTTGGCTTTAAACATTTTAAAGATTTTAGACTTGCGTGTTTTGTTACTAATTTTATCTTTGGGGATCATTCGGTTAATATTCCCCTTTCAGACATATTATGCTCACGTGTTTCCGTGTTTTTTAACCCCCTAAGAGCTGTCGGTAGCAAGCAGCTGCAGACGATAGTTAAACGTTTGCGTTGTAATTTTACTTAGAATCTGGTTGAAAAAAAATATTTTGCTAACGTTTTCTTGACTTAAAAGCCAACAACTGTCATTCTTTTCTGACATGCGGTACAAATTTTGCTGTTAATTTTCAGAGATTGTTAGAATGTTTGGCTTCAATAATTGAAAAATTTTAGACGTGCCTGTTCGGTTACTTAATGTTATCTTTTAGTATCATTCAGAATTTAATATTCACCTTTAAGACATTTTAGGTTTACATGTTTTCTGACAGATTAAATCCCTATGGGCTATCGGTAGCAAGCAGCAGCCAATGGCAGTTACATGTTTACCAAATTGTATTTAGAATCTGGTTAAGAAGAATTGTATTTTGATAACATGTTCTTGATTGAAATGCTAATGACTTTTATTCTTTTCTGGCATGCATAAGTACAGAGTTATTGATTGTAAAATAATAACCAAATTTGACAATATTTACTCAAATGTCACAAACTTGACCTCTTAATAATAATAAGGATGATGATAATAATAATGATAATAATAATAATAATAATAATAATAATAATAATAATAATAATAATAACAATGATGATGATAATAATAACAATAAAAATAGTAATAATAATAATAATAATAATAATAATAATGATAATAATAATAATAATAATAATTATTATTATTATTATTATTATTATTATTATCATCATCATCATCATCATTATCATTATTATTATTATTATTATTATTATCATTATTATTATTATCTATTAGGAAAACGCCCCCTTTACAGCGGGGGCACCAACGGAACGGGGAAAATTCCACAATGGGTCCAAAATATATACAAATAACCAAGCATCCTTGTTATCAATCAAATAATCTTCGTATGTTAAAATAAGCATAGTAGCTATAAGTAATAATTTATGTCGTCCCCACCAAAACTAGAGATAAACCAGGCAGTGGGACAAAAATCTCTAGAAAGCGTAAGGACATGTACATTATACATGTTTCATATACAATGCAGAACATATAGCTTCCAGCGTCATTATTAAGAAACAATCAGGTATTACCACAGTAAGAATGTACAAGTCAGTTACAAAATTTTCAATTCACCACTATTACACACTACTGGAGATGTGGGTTTGTACCTGGGGTACCCCTCGCAGAGTGACGACCCCGGGGGAGGGGGGGGGGGGGCAAAGCCGCACACATAACAAGTACGCCACAGCGTAACCCGGCTCCATTGGTTTGACTCCATCTGTAAGTTTAAGTCAAGAGAGCACCATCACGTGTTATTTTCTGGAGTTACCGAACTTCCCTACAAAAGTATATACAGTGTATACATTGGACGAGGTTGATTTACAAGAATGTAAATACTATTTTGAAGCGTTATGTTGAAACATGAACTCAGGGTTGGCAGCAAAACAGAGCCTTATTGTTTGGATTTGCAAAGTGAAAAGTAGGTGTCATCGTGGGGTTTGTTTTACATTTCTGGTGCAGGATGTCCATTGTTTGAGTACCTGTTTGGTTTCCTCCTTTTATGTAGAAGTGGTCTAGCTGTAACCATTTATTTTATAATCAATGGGACTGAATAAAACTAAATAAGTTTTTTTCTACTTCAGTTATACACTGACAGTGGGGTTGAACTTAGGTAAGCATTTCAAGTAGACAGGGTACATGCTGGTTTAGGTGTAAGTCAAACTATTCCTATCTAAACATCTACAATACAGATTTGGTCATTGTACTTGGTTTGACAGATAGGAATTCTTTATCCATATTAAAGCTCTGCAATTATAAGCAAAACTTTACTTATTTAGCTAATTCATCATTTGCCACGTTCACACTTATTCATTATTACATGGGTAGTCTTTGCTGAATATTAAGCCTAGGTAAAGAGCTGCTACTCAGAGAGACATGTACGGTTACAGGATCTGAAACATGTTCGGTGAGTAGTTACCCGCCGAAGACCCTTTAATCTATTTGGGCTCATACAGCCCATCTCCAAATTCTACAGAAGAACATGTGCAATATGGACAAAAATACTTATATATTTAAGTAGGTTAGACAGTGACAGATTAGCTTACGGAATGTAAAGAGTTGGGACTGTGGAATAGGGTAATGACAACCAGGAACTACATGATAATATGCAACAGGAGTGCATTTTTTTTCGAACATTGGTACAGCCAATGTATTTATGTCATAAATGATGCTGTGGTTATGAACGTTGGTACATCCAAGGTATTTATTTTATAAGTGATATTGTTGATCACACAGAAACTTTTCTAAACAAGAGCATTTTGAAACCAAATTTAAATTGAAGATTTATTTTCTGGAGTGTTTATTTTTCCGAGTGTCCATTTCAGGCGATTGGAAGCACCTGTTGCATAGCAAAGCTATTATTTTATTTCAGCCCTATTTGATACCATGTTTTAAGTTGAATGAACAGTTTAAATATGTTAGTCACATAACATGTAAGGAACTTTATTGGTGTATTATAATTTCTAGAATTCTAGAAACTCCAACTTGTTTCAAAACTGCCATTATTTTATTCAATAAAGCAGGTCGGCCGAACATATTTAAATTAGCATTTAAATGTGCAATTGAAAGCTTTTCAGTTTTCCACAATACACGGATTTGTTCCACATAAACGAAGAATTTAAACTGGGTATTGTGGAATCAGAATTCTGTGATGCATATGATAAAAAATACCCTTTCTCACAAATTCTGGTGATATTATGTATGATAGATAGATAGATAAGTGGATGGATGGATGGATGGATAGATAGATAAATAGATAGATATATAGATAGATAGATAGATAGATAGATAGATAGATAGATAGATAGATAGATAGATAGATGGAGAAACAAATATATAAATAAAACAAAACAAATAAATTAATTTATAAATAAATAAAACCAGATCCCACATCGGGGACTTGAGTGACCTTACGCTTTCTACAGGTTGACGTGATCAGAGGCTAAAAGCTTGTTCGCAGATATAACTATACCAACAGCATGTCTGCAATGTTCAAAATTAAAAAGGGTGATAGACTTTCTGTTATCTGCACAGTAAATGATTACGTGAGAAATTATGAAACACGGAACAGCTCCCACTACTTGTACGTCCAACCAATCACACAAGAAGCCTTCTTAACACTGTCATTCTGACAATGCTCGGGGTCATGTGGTTTAAATTAAATAAGATGTTTTCCTTCATATTGGTATTGAAGTCTGAAAGTTTATGTTTCGGGAATTCTTGAATCTCTGCCTTTTGCTGTATTTAACTTTGCTGTCATTGTTACCATTGTGCTCGAGGGATGTTTGACTATACGTCACACGTGGGTAACTATGACCAACGTCAACAAACACGGCACACCTGGTCGGCATTGAAAGTAGGCCTACAACATAATTTGCAATGAACACCAAATTAAAGATATAGGAACAAAATCGTACATAGCTGTAGAGCGAGTTATCATTCTTCTCTCACCCCCGACTGACAACGATCTCCAGTGAGAGAAAAAAAAAGACTCAATCTCACCCATGCAAGTTTCTTTATTTCTGTCTACCCAGTAGCTTGTTGCATTTACTGTGTCAATGTGTAAAAATAGAAGCATTCCCCGTGGCATTCGCGAAACTTAAGGAATGGGCATTGTGCACTCATGTCACCCTCAGGGGAAATTGGTATCTGGATCGATGTTGGGGCATTTTGAGTCACTGTTTATTGTTTCGACCATTCTAGAACAATTCAATAGTCATACAATACACAAATACACATTGAGTGTGACAAGAACTTTTACAAGTTGTTAAGGTCATAAAACCAAATCCACCGTACTTATCCAGGACAACGGCAACTCTTGATCGGAATGGCTGCGCTACGACCTTTCAATGTGTAACCAATACTGTTTACATTGGGTTGATTTCCGACCAGTGCTGCCCAGATTGTCAGCAATTCCGGTACAACATCCAATTGCAAAATTACACCGGGTATTCAATGAACATTTATGTATTGGGCACCTGAAACCCAAATATCTTAACATCCCAAAGGCAATGCAATTTTATTTGAAGAATTGGACAACTTTTCCGCTAACATTTAGACTACCTATATTTGCATTGTCTGGGAATTAAAAGCTACCGGTAGTCACTTCACAATAGTTGCAGTAATGTTAAACAGCTGAGTGTGTCCAAGTCCCCCATACCAGAGATGCAATGTCATATCACCACTGCCCACCGTCAAGCCTTGAAACACGATATCCTGGGTAGCAGTATGACAAAGAGGGGTTAGAAATGTAAGTTGACTTTGTTCTGGAAAATATCATAGGAAATAATATTGAAAAAGGGCCCAGTAATGAACTACTTTTAAGAGATACTGGTTAAGGTATATCCAGGACAACATCCAACAAAGAACTTGTTTCAAACTGTTAAAAAATAATTTTAAGAAACAAAAATGTTCAAAAATAACTTGAAAAAACTCGCAAAATGTTCACTAAATTAGGAATAAATGCGCACGGTTTAGCACTTAGAATTTATTGCTTAAGAGAAGCAGATATTAAATGCAGAACTTGTTGGCATTGTCAAAGATCACAATTTGACGAAAGTCACTTTATATGGAACTTTGTTAAAGGTGACGTATTAAGGATGGTCACAAAGAAAGATATTGACTTCAAGACTTAGTTTTGTCACACGTGGCTTATTAAGAAATATATACCCCGAAAAACAAACAAACAACCACCCCCCTCATCAAAGCGATCAAACAAACAAACACACAAGCACAAAAACAAGAAGATAATGCCCAGTCATCTGGTTAGTGACATTTGTATAAAAATTGAATTTAATGGTGACCCCTTATGTTGCCGAAGTTCAAACAATGGTAATAATTCGTTTGCTGCCACGTATACCTGTGTATGGTAAATGGTGCTTTTGTTAGCTGGGGTACGTGTGTTCCTCCATATACAATGACAAAGACAAATAGATGGTGATTTCTATCTTACAGCAGTTTTCCTTTCCATATATATATATATATATATATATATATATATATATATATATATATATATATATATATATATATATATTTAAAATGGACTGTATGCCTATGACATCTGTCTAATTTGGTATTCGCTGTTGGTACTGTGCTTTGCTCATATTATCTTAGCTTAGATATAATAAAACTACAAAATTACACCCTCATACATACATACATACATACATACATACATACATATATATGTATGTATATATATATATATATATATATATATATATATATATATATATATATATATATATATATATATATATATATATACATAGTATGCCACATATTCAGTCCCTTTCCAAATTGAAATCTGTTCATAACTTGATTCCCAAGGAATGCCAAATTAAAGATCTTCCAATTTTTACTATAGATATGGCAAAATTATTGGACAAAGTATCACGAATTTCAAGAAATTACTCTTCAGGATGACACGGCTAATCAAAATTCTGACTGTATCCTTCACAAAAATATTCCAATTTTGTTGATACATACCACAAACATTTATTTACAGGTAATTTGGACACAATACAAAATTCGGTTTCAAAAGAATTGATGATAAAATATACACTATTTTGGATACGTCTTACGTCGAACATTGACAACATTTTCAGGATACACATTATGCTTTTGTTTCCTTCTGTATGAAATGGGAAAAGTAAGACAAAGTAGAATTTCAGAAATATCAAGGGTGGTTTTCAAACTTGAAAAGAGTCTTTAGAAATAAAATTTATCATTGCAAATCCCATATTAAGAATTTCAGTATGGTGAATTTAAAGCAGCTTAAGGACTGGTAAGACACCAAAAACAAGTCCCACTTTAATCAATCCTAGCTCAAAATGTATTTGCGTTAGAATAACATATCATATATGTGTGTAATCGTCCTAGTCCAAAGAATTTATATGGCCCATATTTGGGTGTCTGTGATGTTAATTGTTGAATAAACAATTGAAAGTTGACCGCAAAGCATCCGCCCCATAAATGTCCATATAAGTCACTAATTATTTGTGATAAATTCATAATTACACTAGCATTTTAATCCTGACACATTAGCAACAAAAATTGATCCTGCGATTTGTTTTATGCTTGGTTCAGTTTTTCTGTTATCCATCCTCAAAGTTTGACTTTTCAATTTTCCCTTTGATTTCCAGGATATTCATTGTCTTCATTTCATAGAAAAAGAACAAAGTAACATTTAGAAAATCGCTGATAAATTTTTGCAGTCCAGACATTACAGAACCAAAAGCCGCTAACCGGATTCAATTTTGCCCAGTCGTTTTCTTGGAATAACCATTCTTAGGTGGGGTTCTCGTCTTATTAACCTTTCGAGAAAACAAGCTTCAAAGGCCTTTGATGTTGATCATTTGCCTGTGAAACAATACCGTTAGCTCAAGTTGAGAGGATATTTGTAAAAAAAAGCAGTAAACATCGTCCCTTAACATTTGGTGAATTTGACAATCAATTCTTGGCTAATCACATGAATAAAAGAGCCTTTAAAGTACGGAAAACATTATTTAGCCACCTGTTAGCGACAAGCTGGTTTCAAAGCGTGACGTCATGGAGGCGGCCCTTCGGGCCCCGTGACCTCAAGCACGGCAAGGAATTGTGTCACCTTGCTTCGGTGGGGTGGCCTATGGCCCTTTTGGTCAGTGGACGGATGGCGGGTTTGGTCTGCCGCCCCGACCTCTTCATCCCGTTTTTAGGGATAGAATTTTATTGTATTTACTCGTATCTGTATACTTAATGTATTTAGGTTGTTAGACCTGTTTGTACACTTTACTTAGTTAGCTTGTCATTATTTTGTGGTCCTTTTCTCAATGAGTTTAATTTCTCTTTCCAACCTGAGTTTTGTACCGCTATTTTGTCTGCTTTCTCTTCTGTTCACGTTTATGCAATTTCGATGTGTTTATTTGCACTTTTATTTCCTCATCCCTGGGTTTCGATAAAATATTATTATTGATTAGGGTGACAGTTTTTTCCCGCCTGTCTTTAGTGTGTAGGACCCCTAGGGCACGGCCTTTGAAAGTACATCGTCTGACGATTACCGCTCCTCTTTAACATTTCTCAAAGTCTCACTTCATTAGAACGCACAACAAGCAAGATAACTATAAAATAAACGCTAAGGCTGTGATATGTTAGCATGTTTTGCATCTTTTCCCTGCCAGCAAACATACTTTCGGCATGCCGCCGTGATACCACTCTCCTTTTTGCCATCGGCCGTTGCTTCCTGCAGCCACACAACAGGCTGTTAAGTATGATTGCCGGGTGGCATTGTTCCGTTTGGCGGCTGAAAACCAAAAGAATAACACATGGACATTTGGATGACCACATGCCTGTGTGGTTTTGGGCAGTTTTCTCATATTTCTGCTCCAGTTAAAAGCTTGAAATTTTGACAACTTATAGAAAGGATATTCATCTTGTAAAAAGCGTTAAAATCTCAAAATCGGCCATGCAAAGGCTCTTGGTGTCTCAGCTGTCCTTAAGGTGTCAAAAGCAGTCAAAGGACTAAAAGAAAGACTTGTTATCTCTAGAATTTATATGCCAGGCAACAATGTTGGAATTATTTGAACCAAAATATTATCTGGATATTTTGTAAAATGAACTTGGCATAAACAATATTTAAGACATAAGAGGAAATGACGAATGTGAATAACACAAACAATCCGTTGATAATTTGATAGATACACATACGGATAAGATAGAAAGAAATTTCAATATCAAAATTTCTGAAAAGGACCCCTCTATTCCACTTTTGTTCTGGATAACCAAATTACATAAAACCCTTTTCAATCAAGATTCAAAGCTGGTGCTTCAAAATATACAGCAAAAGTACTATCAAAGGAAGTTACACTGTGTTTGACTGCAAATAGGAATCATTTCCGTAAATATTGTAATGCAATTTCTAGAAACTGAAAAAATATTTTTGCAGTACTAACAATTCCTTCGAGTTCGTATCTAAAATCAAAGATTTAAAAGCAGATAGGATCATTTTTACATTACTCTACACTGCACACAAATCTATAAGTGAAATAAAAAAAATACCTTTCAGAATTAATCAGCAAAATATTTAAACATCATGCTAAACCATACAAAACCATTAATTCATATTCAAAGAAAGCATGTTGGTCGCATAATAAATATTCAAAAAGTAACATTAAATCTTACACTGTTGAAAATGTGATAGATTACTGTAAAATTTCCTTTGGATAAAACTTTTGTTCAATTTGAACCATTGGTTTTTCAACGAATAAAAGGCATTCAAATGGGTAGCAACTAATCCCCGTTACTCGTTGATTTATATTTCACCTGGTTTGAATCTAAGTACCTGGATAAATTGATGAAAAAAAGATTTTCATTTAGCTGCAAAAATATCATAGTATACAAGATATATTGATGGCATTGCATGTGTAAATGAGCAAAATGTTGATGAAATTGCTAAAGAAATCTATCCAAAAGATATTTCTCTAGAAGGTAATAATTCAGCCGTTCTCAGAGATGTGTTCCTGGACATGAATATTCGGCTCTCAAATGAAATATTTGGCATTAAAGTCTATTACAAAACTGATGAGCTTGACTTTGAAGTAGTCAACCACCTTTCCCTGACAGTAATATTTGGGAAGCTATTGAATACGATACATTTTTGTCACACATTTTGAGATTTGGTCGTATTTGTTATAAATTTCAAGCCATTGCATCCAGAGCCAAAGTATTTTCCAATATACTTGACTCAAAATGATTCAAAGATGTACTTTTGATAAACTATGTCTATTAATTTTGCAGTAAGTTTCCCGAGCTTCTTAGAAAGTTTGGCTTTAAACATTTTAAAGATTTTAGACTTGCGTGTTTTGTTACTGATTTTATCTTTGGGCATCATTCGGTTAATATTCCCCTTTCAGACATATTATGCTCACGTGTTTCCGTGTTTTTTAACCCCCTAAGGGCTGTCGGTCGCAAGCAGCTGCAGACGATAGTTAAACGTTTGCGTTGTAATTTTACTTAGAATCTGGTTGAAAAAAAATATTTTGCTAACGTTTTCTTGACTTAAAAGCCAACAACTGTCATTCTTTGCTGACATGCGGTACAAATTTTGCTGTTAATATTCAGAGATTGTTAGAATGTTTGGCTTCAATAATTGAAAAATTTTAGACGTGCCTGTTCGGTTACTTAATGTTATCTTTTAGTATCATTCAGAATTTAATATTCACCTTTAAAACATTTTAGGTTTACATGTTTTCTGACAGATTAAATCCCCATGGGCTATCGGTAGCAAGCAGCAGCCAATGGAAGTTACATGTTTACCAAATTGTATTTAGAATCTGGTTAAGAAGAATTGTATTTTGATAACATGTTCTTGATTGAAATGCTAATGACCTTTATTATTTTCTGGCATGCATAAGTACAGAGTTATTGATTGTAAAATAATAACCAAATTTGACAATATTTACTCAAATGTCACAAACTTGACCTCTTAATAATAATAATGATGATGATGATAGTAATAATAATAATAATAATAATAATAATAATAATAATAATAATAATAATAATAATAATAATAACAATGATGATGATAATAATAATAAAAATAAAATAATAATAATAATCATCATTATCATCATCATCATTATTATTATTATTATTATTATTGTTATTATTATTATTATTATTATTATTATTATTATTATTATTATTATTATTATTATTATTATTATTATTATCTATTAGGAAAACACCCCCTTTACAGCGGGGGCACCAACGGAACGGGGAAAATTCCACAATGCGTCCAAAATATATACAAATAACCAGGCATCCTTGTTATCAATCAAATAATCTTCGTATGTTAAAATAAGCATAGTAGCTATAAGTAATAATTTATGTCGTCCCCACCAAAACTAGAGATAAACCACGCAGTGGGACAAAAATCTCTAGAAAGCGTAAGGACATGTACATTATACATGTTTCATATACAATGCAGAACATATAGCTTCCAGCGTCATTATTAAGAAACAATCTGGTATTACCACAGTAAGAATGTACAAGTCAGTTACAAAATTTTCAATTCACCACTATTACACACTACTGGAGATGTGGGTTTGTACCTGGGGTACCCCTCGCAGAGTGACGACCCCGGGGGAGGGGGGGGGGGGGGCAAAGCCGCACACATAACAAGTACGCCACAGCGTAACCCGGCTCCATTGGTTTGACTCCATCTGTAAGTTTAAGTCAAGAGAGCACCATCACGTGTTATTTTCTGGAGTTACCGAACTTCCCTACAAAAGTATATACAGTGTATACATTGGACGAGGTTGATTTACAAGAATGTAAATACTATTTTGAAGCGTTATGTTGAAACATGAACTCAGGGTTGGCAGCAAAACAGAGCCTTATTGTTTGGATTTGCAAAGTGAAAAGTAGGTGTCATCGTGGGGTTTGTTTTACATTTCTGGTGCAGGATGTCCATTGTTTGAGTACCTGTTTGGTTTCCTCCTTTTATGTAGAAGTGGTCTAGCTGTAACCATTTATTTTATAATCAATGGGACTGAATAAAACTAAATAAGTTTTTTTCTACTTCAGTTATACACTGACAGTGGGGTTGAACTTAGGTAAGCATTTCAAGTAGACAGGGTACATGCTGGTTTAGGTGTAAGTCAAACTATTCCTATCTAAACATCTACAATACAGATTTGGTCATTGTACTTGGTTTGACAGATAGGAATTCTTTATCCATATTAAAGCTCTGCAATTATAAGCAAAACTTTACTTATTTAGCTAATTCATCATTTGCCACGTTCACACTTATTCATTATTACATGGGTAGTCTTTGCTGAATATTAAGCCTAGGTAAAGAGCTGCTACTCAGAGAGACATGTACGGTTACAGGATCTGAAACATGTTCGGTGAGTAGTTACCCGCCGAAGACCCTTTAATCTATTTGGGCTCATACAGCCCATCTCCAAATTCTACAGAAGAACATGTGCAATATGGACAAAAATACTTATATATTTAAATAGGTTAGACAGTGACAGGTTAGCTTACGGAATGTAAAGAGTTGGGACTGTGGAATAGGGTAATGACAACCAGGAAGTGGTTCTGGACAAAAAGACACAAATACAAATAAGATTAAATCCTGCCATGCTATTCACGAACGCGTCCTTATTTCTGGCGAGCTCGCAGTAAACTAGTCTCCATTATGGTTTTGGCGTGATGCTTTTTTTTAAAACCTGCCCCTCAAAACGGTTTAAATTGCACACAGATTTGCCCACATCGGAGAGCTCCTGGACGCTTCACCCGCCGGGTCCCAACCAGGGGCTCTGTCCCTGGACTCCACGGGGCTCCAGATCTCACGCCTCTCAAGGTGCTTCCCCTTTCCAAAATTGTAGGTTAGACCCTGACTATTGTGCTTCAGTTTAAACAAGCACTCAGCTGTCTGATAACATCGCTCATATAGGCATGTCCAACTTTTGATCCGTTTTCCCCATTTCCCTGCTTTTATTAATTTTGTGTTCTGTCGTTTTTGGGGAAAAAAACACAACAACAACAAAAGAAAAACAAAAACAAAAACAACAACAACAACAACAACAACAACAACAACAACAAAAAACAAAAAACCAAAAAACAACAACAACAACAAAAAAAGCCATTTAAGCGAAACAGCAATTATGGAAATAATTACGCACTAATTTATTTGCGAAAATATAGTTATTTTATGAAAGCTGTCATATAACAAATAATTGACGCAATAGAGTTAACATTTGGCCTAATCACCCACATGTCAAATTCGAACAGATGTTACAGTTAAGTTTTAGGGACAAAGTGAAGTTTGGCAGTTGGTTTAATGCAGACAAATATCTCTTCAAGGGAATGTAATGAATGTATTGAGCCCCCCTTCTCCTTGTTTGGTGGCATTGTCGGGAATTCCCCTGCCTTTTCGTGCGTGTGACCTGAAGCAATATACCTCAAGCAAAAGCAACAAAGTGACCAGAATCCAAACACTATGCAATACCTTTACATGATAATCCAGAGTGTGCATCTCGAGATGTGATTTCTTATTATCAACTTGCAGAGTAAAGATATGAACAATACACAAGTCGATCAATTTCACATATTGAAATGCGAATGTAGTAGTTTCTGTTTATTATCGGAGGTAAAGCTATGTTCCAACTGCTTGTTACATAACGTCGTTGATGATACATTTGGGTAGTTCTCGTGAACACGACATGTTTGGCCAGCATGTTTAACAAGGAAGTGTGCGGGGGTCGATACAAGCACATTGCATACATATGACACGAACTTCGTCGCCATGTCATTAGGTAATGCAAAATCGGTACAAGTACATGCTGTTTACAGCACTTCCTCTCATTCTCTACATTCTAAGACTGATAACGCTACTAATTTAGGCCATTCTAATCGACCAAGGGCGTTCCCCAAATGTGTGATTGTGTGGTTACGTTGTAACTTAATTTTTCAGCTTATGGTCAGTTGATTTCTATGTGGCGCTCCTCTACATCATCAAACAATTATGTCACGATTCGGGGCTTTCTCGTATAATACAGAATTTAACATCAGGTATCAAGGAAATTCGTTTTACCAAATGATATGATATCGTATGATAAGCTTAGTGGGGTAAAGTACATATACATTACATCTAATCTATGTACAAGTTGTGACCTGTGATACAAAAAAGTAAACAATTCATAAAGTAACGGTGATTTACACATTTATTAAATGTACAGAACAAATTAAGCAAAGTCTCATACCGAGCCAGGTCTAGTTTTTACCTTTCATCATATTATACAGTGCAATTCTTCTCATTGTTCGTGATACATACGCGTAGTTTTAAACACAATGTTTCAAGGCAATCTGGAATCAGGAACGTTTAATGGAATGAAGCTGAAAAGCAGGTTTATAAGGGTACACTGCCCTGAACAAGTGACACTACAAACAAATTCGGTCACGAAAAACCCTGTGTTACAGTTCGTTTGATTATAGCAGGCCCAATAGCAACTGAACTCATCCTGTGGGGTTACGACGTCATTCCCGCCTGGGTTTGCTCTTTGGATAGAAAATGCGTTGATTGCTGCTGCAAAAAGCACGCAACACACACCCACAAATAGCCCTAAAGACCGGTCCATCTTGTTTGTATATATTCCTGCAAAAGTGAGTGATAATTTAAAGTTTACAAATTCATTATTTCCAATTACAATAACTGTGCAGTTACAATTGAAATAAGTTCATAGGTGGCCAAAGAAGTAATGTAGCACGATATATCTTTAATGTGTCCCCGTTTCGCTTATAAAAACAATGATATTATACAGACCGCAGTACCAGATCAATACACCTTAAACGGCGTCTTCATGACAAGAAAAATTATGCTTTATAGTTTCTAGTTGAGAAACTCAATACGCAAGACACACAAACACTGAAAATTAAGAATAAAAATGTAAGCAAGCGTAACAATTCATAAAATTCAAATTTGCAGTCACTGCAATGTAAAATCCAGATTAAGTAATGGCCAGTTTTTTTAAACTTTTATTTTTTGGAAAAAAGTTGTGGCATCCGTTATTCATCAAATTTGAAGTCCTAATTCTAACACAACCTGAAGAATATGGTTCTACTTCAACATAGCGGTCAATGGACCGAGTGCTTATTTCTGTGTTTCTACTGGAAAATCAAAAACGTTTAACATCAACTATATATATATATATATATATATATATATATATATATATGCCGCTGGCTGCTTGGGATCGGGTCAGATGCAGGCTCTCTTAATTGCATTTCTGCCACTCGCTGCCGTTCTCTGTCAGTTCGTGGATTACTGTATTGCACGCAAAATAAGAAATCAGGTAGAATCTTCGAATGTAAACGAAACAGCAAGACCTATCATGTTTTCCATTCATATTTTAGCTTTAGAGTCTCACATAAAATGGATACAGCATAGTCATTTTACGCATGACATACATATACATACGGCAGAAGCGAATTTAAGTCACAATAAGATCGATGTCATGTAAAACCTACTTTTTATAAACTTTGTGTATCTAGTGCACGTAGATATATATTATTACAGAACAACATGTACATGCACACTGCCCGCACCACACATATATATACACTAAGCTAGCACTACCAATCATAAGTCGCCATTTTGCCAAAAATATTGAAAAAAAAAAACTCTAGAGTTTCTTTTGCCAAGGTCCTAAATTTCTCAATAAATAGGCAGGCGTTACGTAATGAAATAATGTGTGTGTGTGTGTGTGGTACATGTGGTTCCCTGTATATATATGCACACATGACATGTAATTATAGACTATGTAAAATTTGGTGTTATCTGATATCAATAATATTATGACTAACTTTGCCATCTGCATATGTGATGCAAAAAATACTTTGTACTCATTCAAGTGCTTGAGATAGTGCGAGCATGTTCAGGAAGAGGTTTTGCTGTTGCTTTTTCCACTCAGCTGAAGATACCACCTAAATTTTGTTTTGTTCCCAATAGGGGACAATGGTTCACATGTTGGAGTAGAGAGTGGCAGCCAGGAGCAGAAGTGCAATTAAGAGGACCTGCCGCTCGGCACCGCTGTGTGGCGCTGAGTGTGGCTGTACGGTGCCGATCCCAAACAGCGAGTGCTTGCCCTCAGCGAGGCTTGCTTATTGTGGAGACAATGTGCTCTGGACAGACGTATCCCTTTTTGAAGGCAAATTATCGTACGGATAAAATTTCAACAACAACAACAACAACAACAACAACAACAACAACAACAACAACAACAACAACAACAATGTCGCGATTAAAACAATATTAAACAGCTTCATACCATGGTACAGACCAGTTCCATTATATGTAAGCGATTGCTTTGAAGTGACATTGGCAATTTTCGAATTCCTTGTGACACAGAAAGTAACGTTAAAAGTCCATATTTACATAAGAGGAACCATAGATTACATAAATTTAATATTTTCGTAAAATCAATTACATTGAATAATTGTCTTTTTTTTTTTAAATTAAATAAAAAGGGTATACATTTTTCGAGCTTTTTTGGTTTCATTTTTTTTGTGTGTGTGTTTGTCCCTTGCGATCATCTGAATGTTTCACCACGTATAGTCCTAGAGCGTTTTTCTCTTGAAGCAACCAATTTATGAAAATACAGGGGCTTCTCTTGGTCTATTTAATTTAGAGGGCAAATCTTCTAAGTTTATTCCAACCACTCAGCGTGAGGGGTCCCTTTAAAGTCCAAAATATAATGCACACTGACATTTTTAATCACGCTTTTCAATTGTGCCTGTTATTGATATTGTTTGGTCAATATTCATTTCCTTGTTATGTATCTTTTTCTTCTATTATGTCGCATTGTCGTATCTGTCGCAGATTGTATATAACGCGCTGTCATATCTGTCGCAGATTTTATATAACGCATTGTCATATCTGTCGAAGATTGTATATAAATATTTGGTATAGATATTTACTTGGCCCCAAAGGACGATCAAGCCCGGACAATTCAAACTGTATATGTTTATTTCTGAAACAGATTCTATTTTAGAAATGCAACAGCAAAAGTTTTTCAGATGTTGTGTGGTATAGGAACAACACAGAGTAAATGGTATTCACATGCTGAATGCGGATACGTATCACCAACAAATATCGACTTACCTGCTTGCAGCAAATGATTACCGCTTGGTATGTTGATTGCGTGGTGGTTTCACAAAGGTCTGACTCCGCTCTGAACTTTCCTCATGCTAAAACGACATATTGGCAGCCACTCAAATTAAATGTAACGTTTCTTGACCAACAAGTTTTAATACATACTCTGGAACGTAATTATGCGTAATTTAAACCACATGACCCCGAGCATTGTCAGAATGACAGTGTTAAGAAGGCCTCTTGTGTGATTGGTTGGACGTACAAGTAGTGGGAGCTGTTCCGTGTTTCATAATTTCTCACGTAATCATTTACTGTGCAGATAACAGAAAGTCTATCACCCTTTTTAATTTTGAACATTGCAGACATGCTGTTGGTATAGTTACATCTGCGAACAAGCTTTTAGCCTCTGATCACGTCAACCTGTAGAAAGCGTAAGGTCACTCAAGCCCCCGATGTGGGATCTGGTTTTATTTATAGATAATTAATTTATTTGTTTTGTTTTATTTATATATTTTGTTTCTCTATCTATCTATCTATCTATCTATCTATCTATCTATCTATCTATCTATCTATCTATCTATCTATCTATCTATCTATCTATCTATCTATCTATCTATCTTTCTATCTATCTATCTATCTATCTATCTATCTATCTATCTAATCTATATATCTATCTATCTATCTATCCATCCATCCATCCATTTATCTATCTATTTATCATACATAATATCACCAGAATTTGTGAGAAAGGGTATTTTTTATCATATGCATCACAGAATTCTGATTCCACAATACCCAGTTTAAATTCTTCGTTTATGTGGAACAAATCCGTGTATTGTGGAAAACTGAAAAGCTTTCAATTGCACATTTAAATGCTAATTTAAATATGTTCGGCCGACCTGCTTTATTGAATAAAATAATGGCAGTTTTGAAACAAGTTGGAGTTTCTAGAATTCTAGAAATTATAATACACCAATAAAGTTCCTTACATGTTATGTGACTAACATATTTAAACTGTTCATTCAACTTAAAACATGGTATCAAATAGGGCTGAAATAAATTTATAGCTTTGCTGTGCAACAGGTGCTTCCAATCGCCTGAAATGGACAGTCGGAAAAATAAACACTCCAGAAAATAAATCTTCAATTTAAATTTGGTTTCAAAATGCTCTTGTTTAGAAAAGTTTCTGTGTGATCAACAATATCACTTATAAAATAAATACCTTGGATGTACCAACGTTCATAACCACAGCATCATTTATGACATAAATACATTGGCTGTACCAATGTTCGAAAAAAAAAATGCACTCCTGTTGCGTATTATGATGTAAGGATCGAACTAAAGAAATTCGTTGCGAACTTGTTTTGAAATCTTTGGATGAAACAAGTCCTCAAAATACTTCCATAAATTCAGCAGTTGTTTATGATCATCGGAATTTCCAAATATGTAATGTTTAGATCGCATCGACTTGGGAGCAAATGTTCAATCTTACTAAAAGGAATAAATTCCTGAAATGCAGACTTCCATTTGGCGTCACTATGATAATATAACAGCTTTACCCAATTCAACTTTTATGAGTACACCTGTTACTGTAAATTGACCATCTTAAAACCTTTTAACCAAAACGTTAATGCATAATTGAATTTTTAACTTTTGGGGTAGACTGGTTCCATAAAAAAATCATAATAGACTGAACAGATTTTACTATATTTTGTCAACAAATATAACAGATGCAGGATAGAGATATTTCGAGTCTGCCGGATTTTTTACATCAATATTTTTGTCAATTAATGATAGATCTCTCATTCTCCACATCTTATGCATTTCTTTAAAGGAAAGCAGCTTTCATTCAAAAATTTTCCCTGCACATCCCGAATTTATTTTTTTTCACCAAAAATAGAATCTTTGGAATCAAAGTTTCCCTTTTGCCAAAAGACTGAAACATCCCAGTCTTCATGAAATTTGTTGTACCAAGCCAGTATACCAATGTCGTATCTAAATTACATTTTAAACCACAGCAGTTTTTTTTTTAACATGTAGTAACATTCTAGCTTACTCTTCATCAGCGACAAAAAGGCAAGTGGTGATATCAGCAAATTGACTTATCTTTATAGTTTGTTCTGCAAAATCCGGACCTTTAATATTACCCTTCCCTCTGATCAGAACAGTTAATGGCTCAACAGCAAAAAAAAAAAAAAAAAAAAAAAAAAAAAAAAGAGCCAGTAAGAAAACTTGCCTCACGCCACAGGACAGTGGAAAAAATTCGGAAGTGACTCAATTGTAATTTACACAACTGAATATCACAATACGTTATTTGATTTTCGAAAAATCTCAACAATTGAAAAATTCTATTACCAATGTAACTGTACTCAATGCTAACAAAAGCGTTTTTCAAAATCAACTAAAAGTAGAAATCGTGTTGAATTTGTAATACTGAACTATATCAGAAATCAATATGGAAACTCCTGCAAATGAATTGCTCTTTGATGTATCCAGTTTGATCTTCAGAAAAAAAAACAGATGATAGAGTTATAATCAAGATTTGATAACAACAGGGGTCTCAATTTTTTTTTTTTTTACAATCGTCGGCGATCTCAAAAACTAAAAAAGAAAATTTTCCAATATAAAGATTGCGGATGACACATCCTTCATAGAAATCGTCATGAAGGAATGACCACGAATAATGCAATATTCCACAGATGATATTCTTGAATAGTCAAAAAATTTTGGGAATTAGTACCTCGAAAACAAAATATCCCCTTTTCTTATTTGGAATTATACCCGGCGGTTCCTCTATTTGTTATGGATGAATCAGAGACTAAACGCGTGACACGTATGAAACTCCTTAGTGTCATCATAAACGGCGATTTGAAGTGAGTTGTTCATGTAGGACATGCAAACGTGAAGGCTCTTAAAATAATTTTCTGCCTCAGACAATTTAAGGTTGCTGAACTGACTGATAAATATCTTCTAAGAGTGTATGAAACTTAAGTGAGATTGGGATGCGAAAACGCTTCCGTGTTCGGTCAACCAGCCTCCTTAAATATCTATCGTACTTATTTGAATCCACACAGAGTCTGTCTGCCTGTCTATCTCTCTATCTCTCTGCCATCTGCCTGTCTGTGTGTCTATCTATCTTTACATCTATCTTCTTCAAATTGGCAAAACTTGAATATGGTTGAATAGCCATTACTCACAATAAAACATTTTTTTATCTCCTTGCAACCGCAGTGGTGCTTCATGCCGACTTTAATACGAAACTCGTAATTACACTACTCTACTGATATGTATGCATCGGCTGTGGTACGTAATGATTATTTTGACCTGATTCCCAATGGTCCTACCTCTAGAAATGAATAACAAACAAAAAAAAACACCCTTCTTGCCCCCCCCCAAAAAAAACAAGATAAAAAAAGCAAAAAAAACAATAAAAAAAACAAGTAAAACAAAAACAAAAACAAAACAAGCAACCCCCCCCCCAAAAAAAAGACGGCTTTTGTTTGAAATCGTCACTGTGGCATCGTTGGATGAACATCATGATGTTGAATCCTGGAAGGTCTCAGTGCCACGCGTGATAAGGACGTCAAGGGCTGAGTGCCAGTCTTATTGGTGATAATGACGGGGGATGCATTGAATCGATGCAAGCCGGACTTGGTCATCTTGCATATCCCTCTGTCACATTTTATTACTATGGTATGTGTATGTAAATGAGTCTAATCACTGAATTACAATCAACAAAATACATCCGCTTTGCAGAACACCTATATATTGATTCTATATATATCCGACAGAGTCGCCTTTCATACATGGGGGCCACGGCCCAGAATCTATTTCTGAGTTTTCTATTATACAAACAGGGGGCATGTAACGGTAATTTAAACCCTTACAATCGGTGAAAGCGATCATACCGTCGAGCTGGACCCATGCCTGTCAGAAGTAGGCCCGTGAGTCTCTGAAGAAAACTGCTGTTCGCAACGGCGATCCCCATGGTACAGCCGTCAAATGTGTTCACCTGCCTGATTATTTTTTTTGAAGCGTTTTAAATCATTAATAAGATTTGACAAGATGGCGTCACATAATCCAACACTGCTGGACTTTGTTCTTGATCCGATAATCCTCAAAATGGACTGCCAAGTTCAAAACCCACCCATTGTTTTCCTCGGTAACTCTGTAGAAAATATATCAGAACATAAACATCTTGGTGTAATTTTCAGTTCTGACTTGTCATGGTCAAACCGCATAAATTCCCTCGTATGCAAAGCCAGGAAACTAATTGGAATACTAAAACTACTACAATATAAACTCAAGAGGCGTTCCTTGGACATTATGTACTTCACATATATTAGACCATTACTGGAGTATGGGGATGTAGTTTTGGGTGGATGTACTCAGGCGGTTGCTTCATCGCTTGACAGTGTTCAACTGGCTGCAATAACCGGGGTAACCTGTCGCACTAGTCAAAGATGATTATACAGTGAGACTGGATGGGAGTTTTTGGCTAAACGTTGCGATAAACACAGGCTAGCATTGCTATATATAATAATACATGGGCTAACACCCGATTACCTTCATAACTTAATTCCAGGAAACGTGTCTTCCAGAAATACATACAATGTAAGATCAAAAAATGCTTTACGCCAGATATACGCAAGAACTAGTATTTGCAGCAATTCTTTTATACCAGCAACCATTCGTCAGTGGAATTTGTTACCCAATTCAGTTCGAAATTCTGAGGATCTTGAAACATTTTAGCGTAAATTAGATAATGATGAAGCAAAGGATAACGATTTATTCTACCTTGGCAACCGGAAAGTAAACATTCTGCATTCCCGATTTAGAATGGGCTGTAGTCAGTTGAACCACGACATGCATAAAATTGGCATCGCGAGTTCTCCTAGTTGTGCGTGTGGAGATACAGTAGAAAATTCATACCACTTTTTCTTTGAAAGTCCTCGCTTCATTACCGAACGTAACACTCTTCCATATTTATTATAACCAAGGCTCCTTTAACATTAAATACAGTACTAAATGGAAGTTTAAAATGTTCAAAGGCCGCTAATATTGCTATCTTTGAATCTGTACATACGTACATTATCCGCACTGGCAGATTTAACTGAAACCCGCACTGGTTTCACTTGGTAGTTTGTATAAACAGTTAATATTGCAAATTTTGTAATATAGATATGGGTATGCCTACCATTTAAGTGGCCACGTGCGGGCAAACATCATTACATTTCTAAAAGACTATTTCAAAGACTGTTTGTATAATTCATTTCTTACAGTCAATGTAAACTACTCATTACTCTGACCGCTATCTGTGACGTCTGGTGGTGTCATTATCTTGCACACTGTTATATGTCTGTTGATGTACTGTCCTGTGGTTTATGCCATTACCTTTTACACCATACTCTGTATTTTATTCCTTTTTTTTTCGCAAGAGGAATTTGTATAGGCTATGGCTGTTTTCCAATTGCCTTAATAAAATTTGTTTAAACCAAAATGGACTTGACGTTGAAAAATTCACTACCCGCAGGCTGTTCCCCCGGGTTGTCATTAGAAGAGATTCCTTCCTTTGTCAACTCACCCGGCATGAAACGGCCGGGCTCGTTTTGACTCGAAGCTGTGATTGTCCTCACACCGCTTTGCCTAGTATCAAAAGTTGATTGCATCCAGATAATTACTGGATGGGAAACTCAGATTAGGACTTAAGATGTTGACTAGAGCCCTTTCGAATGTTATTAATATCTGAATTTAACAGCTATAAAGTCCATTTGAAATGTTTCTGGGTTTTGCAATTACAACGTCGCGACTCGCATTTCAGCAATACCTATGTCACACATGATAATGATTTTTAAAGGACCGTATGGGTCACGAGGTATAATTGGATTCAATTGCTAGGTAGGTAGAGCTTAATTGATACCGAAATGGAGACAAGAAAAACGTTTCACTACAATGGATTTGTTATCCTTATTCAAGGCCACAGATCACTCGTAGTAAATTTAGCTTTGCAACTGATAGCTCAAAAATAACTATTAGTTAATTTGGTTTATTCTAAACGTATTTATTTTCCATAACGTGAAAAACAGGATTGGAAAACAAGCCGGCGGCTACTATCAACCCCTCTCCTTGATACAAATTTACAATACAACATTACAATATGAAGACTGACATGACTGCCCAAGTACTGTTAAGTATGCTTACACACACCAAGCAAACTCATTAAAACACTGACTTTTGGGCTCGGCTTTAAAGTGAGAGGATTATTAAGACTTTAGTATATATTGAATTTAGAATGATACCACCACAAGTTAAAGTTGAAAATTTGAAATGTTTACCATGCAATTCCAAACCTTTTTGAAGTTGATGTAAATTGGTGTACCAAACGGAAAATTTTCTTCGTTTTGTGTGTCAGAGATATTTCTTGAAGAACATGCTCATAATTTTGGTGAAACCTCGGGTAAAGTCTTTGATATGATTTCTAAGCAGTATTTGAGGGAAGCGTGGGAATGTCGACGTGAGTCTTTCGGAGATACGTCAGGGTAAAACTGGCCTATTTTAGATAACTAAAATATTGTAAGTAACCTTGTAATAACTATACAAATTTTATACTGTATTGCTGCATTGTATGTAATGTTTTTATCTGACGCCCCCACTGTAAAGGGGTAGCTTCAGTAAATAAATAAATTAATTAATTAATAATAATAATAATAATAATAATAATAATAATAATAATAATAATAATAATAATAATAATAATAATAATAATAATAACAAAAATAATAATAAAGATAATAATATGGGGGTTATTATTATTAATAATAATAATAATAATAATAATAATAATAATAATAATAATAATAATAATAATAATAATAATAATATGGGGATTTCCACAAGGTAGAGTCTTTACACTAGACCTAGAAGCCACTGGGATCTCTCTAAATAAGCGGTCTCGAATATTTTTGTAATTTTCACAATCCAATAAAAAATGTTTTGTTGTTATAGAACCTAGACCACAAGAACATGTCGGGTCACTAACTAAATTATGTTTAAAAAGATGATGGTTGAGGGCGCTGCACTCCATGCATAGTCTTGCATGCAGCACCTGCCTGATCGACTTGTTTGCCTTTGATACAAAGGGGAAAATTTTGTGAATTTCGATTATTAATACGTAAATTGTATGTCTTTGATTCGTTTTAAGTAATAAACCACTGTTCTGCCCATAGTGCAATAGCTGACAGGTCTCCGTTTAATTGCGTAGACACCAGATCCTCGTCTCCTGAATCACTTACTGCAAACAACGACGTGTCATCTGCACATAGTCTAATGTTAGATTCAACAACTTCAACAATATCGTTTATAAGAATCAAAAACAAAAGGGGTCCGAGTATAGAGCCTTGAGGGACGCCTGCCTCCGTGTGTCTCCATCCTGAGCAGCTTCCGTTTATTACTACCCTTTGTCTTCTGTCAGACAGATAACTTTTAAACCATTCAAGTGTAGGGCCAGTGACACCTATACATTCTAATTTATATAGTAGTCCTTTATGCCAAACACGGCCAAAATCACGGTTTACATCAAGAAATAAAGAAATTATACCTTTATTCTGATCTTGGGCTTCAGCAATAATGTCATAAATTTAAAGAATTTGGCACACTGTTGAATCACGCGGTGTATAAGCCGATTGCCAACGCACCAAGATACCATTGTCTTTATAATAGTTGAATAGGGTTTTAAATATGCATCTATCAAATACTTTGCCAGCACAACTCAAAAGTGAAATTGGACTAAAATTTTCTCGAAATTGTTTTGACAGTTTTTTATGCAACAGGGATGACATTTGCGTCTTTACATTGATCAGGACAAACACATTGAGTGATAGACTTTTTAAATATTAAAGGTAGCGGATAGGCAATGGACTCGGCTGTTCTCTTCAACAACTTACAGATTATTTGATCTGGCTCGGACGCTTTATTTACGTTGCTCATGATTATGATATTCCGCAGGGCTCAGTGTAATTTGCATGTGGGTCTACGAATATCAAAGGATAAATTGAGAAAATTTGTTGGGAAACATGACAACTCAAAAATATATCACACTCTGATATTACAGTAAATGATGGTTACGCTATAAATACATGATTCACATTGCCTTTTAATTGAGTGACTTCATATTATCTTGAAAGGCATCGGTAAACTACGACACCGCGCCCAAACATCGTTTCTTTTGAATGCTATACAGCAAGTTTATTAATAATTGGTATTGCGCGCTCCTTTGCTTCCAATACTGTACCCTACATGGCGTAACGTTCCATTTTTTCTCATTCTTGCTATCTTTTGAGGACAGCAGAGAGTCAACTTACTCCAATCGAAGACCTCTACCTTTCCATACAATTCTCTCTATCAAAGGCTCTCCATTCAACATTTCTGCCTCAGTGCATTGAGCGATTCGAAGGGGGGCTGGGAAAGGAAAGTAAGCTCTGCTCCATCGAACTTGGAGGATTTGACAGTCACTTTGCAGGATTCCATGTTTGCCAATGACCCCTGAGTGAATTTCTTTTTGTGCCAAATGTAGAAACGATTATTGAGCAAAAATATGACATTTGACAATAAAACTCCCACCTTTTTTGGTGCCAGGATGGAATACACTTTTGTAGTATTGACCATGAAGTGTAGGGATATATGTAGTCAATAGAAATTATTGAACGCAACTCAGAAACCAGTTTCCTTAATCATTAAAAATACGTCATTTATAATTGTACGCCATCCACGTGAGGTACACGCGAGGTTTCCTGTAAGCGTCCATTTATAATAATAATTGGGGAATAACCGGTGGTTTTGGGCACTAAAAGTACCTCAGTAGCGTTTGTTTACAAGAAAAGTTCTAACAATAATTAACTTCGTTTCAAAATATATTTAATAAAACTAAATTTATGGCGATGTTTGTGAACAGTGTTTACACATATTCCTGCCTCTGGTGGTCTATTGGACGCATGTTACTTAATGCAAGTTTCACGCATTTACTGCAAGTTGATTTCAACTAGTGATAGTGCACTATTTGTAGTCCGGTCATAAAGGCTAGACTAAAAACCCCGTGGGAATCTGATTTGTTTACTGATACCTGCTACCGCTGTGGGTGTAGAATCTATTTGCAAATGAAAAGTAGGCTTACAGCGTTAAACACACCATGATAAAGGTTATTCAAATAAAGAGGCTTCATCCCGGGATAACCATTGGTACTGTTGCGATAGACATTAAATGGATGAGAAGAGCATATATAAGAGTCTTCATACCACTGTCCCATTGAATGAGGATTCCTTCCCTAGCTATTAAAGCGAGCTATTAAAGTTTTACACTCCGTATGCACTGTGAGAAAGTACATCAAGTGCATGATAATCATTACCATCATCAAGGTGATAACGATAATGATTGCAATTCAATAGCAGGTCAGGAGCTGCTTTGTGAAAGAGGCAGTCAATACTAGTAACAGTGTTAGTTTATTGACGCAAAAATGGTCCAAAACAGTATATACATAGTCTATATTCAAAAGCAATTCTTATACAAAGGGTACCAGCAATTAAATATCCAGTTATGCAGCTTTGGATTGCAGTAGAGGCCTATAATCAGGCTGGTAAAAGAGCAATGGCTGTTTTTGATAAATAACTCATCAGTTCTTTATGCCTTTCTTCCTTGCCTCCATAGCAGCCTCCCAGACTCGCTCAAGTTACTGATGTAGGCGCTCGTGGCCAACACAATATCACGGCTGCGATGGAGGCTACTTTCCTTCTTAAACTGGCGAAAATTGGTAACAGCTAAAATACAACCAGCCTGAATCCAATGCAGAAACCATTAATCGATGTTTTTTGTGTGTTTTATGCTGACTGTTTTGGTAAAGAACACTTGTCAAATATACACATAATGTACTTATCGAGGTGTTTTCTCAAAAAATATGGGCGGCCAGCGAGGTAAACAAATACAATAAACGATATCCAGGATATTATTTCTGTGCATAGTTCAAAAATAAATGGCGGTGATGTTGAATTTGTGCTCAGTCCGCAATGCTGTCACATTTCGCAGACCAGTTACACCGTTTCTTCTGGTTATTCATAGTCTACAAAATTAATATTATTAAGTCGCACACTTCATTCATATAGCACCTATGAAAAGCCACACGTAATTTGACTATGAGATCTTACAAATACCTCATTTGTTACTGTTATTCCCCATGAAACATTAGTAGCAGTGCTCCATTTCGGTAAACAAGAAAGGGCACGCGACCATATGTTGAGCCAGGAGTTCCACACGTACTGACCTTCCGTAATGCACAGTTGATTTTGACAAATCAACCTAAATAATATCTAATAAGGATGTTGGTCCATAGAAAATGCCCACATTTCATCATCTACACAACATCGATGTGTCTGTTAACTAATGGTTGTGACTCTGAGGAATGTAACCAAATATATTTGTAATAGCAGTGCACTGTGCTGAACATCCAACAGTGCACACCCATTTGAAGAGCACGAACTTATTCTCACAGCCGTAATTGTCACTGCATGCCCAGTAGCAACTGTAGTCGGATTGAATACCCTGATCCGCCGTGACTGAGTCAGGCTCTGGTGATGGGAAAGCAGCTAGACCCGTCAGCAGCAGCGAGCAGTACAAAGCCGCGACTACCCAAACCAAGATTCCTCTCTCCATTTCCCGATGATATTTCTGCCAATAAAATTAGGTTATTATCATTTATACGCCAAACATTGTTCGAAGAATGAAAACTAATATTTTAAATTGACATAAAAGCCTATACATTAAGAGGATGAAATACCGATAAGAAGTTGATGTTCTTCCATGTTAATTCAACATACAAATTTTGCTATTGATTCCTTGAATTATTAGGCATGTATTGTCGGTTTGAGTGGGCTGCTGATGCATATGCCAATATAATTCAGTAATTTACATGTAAACACTGGTCAAATACTGTTTGCAGAATGAATATGAATATTCTCAATTGACCTAAAAGCATATATTTTTAAAAGTATGAACTATCCAAAAGAAGTTTATGTTCCTCAATGTTAATCCAACACACAAATGCTGATTAGGCCCACTCAAATTATAAAGTAGAATAGCAACCTCAATTTGAATGGGTTGCTAGCAAGAAGGAGACGCACCTGCTCGAACAGATATTTAATTTGTAGATAAACCACTAACGCAACGTTCTGGTGTTGGGCATAAATTTCGGCCTAGGTGGCTTTTAATTCGCATGCTTATATTACACAAGTCTATGGTGACACGATGATGGGTCACTTTCTTCCTTGTGTGATTGTTACTTTGTGACACGCATGTAAGGTATACATTAATTGGCCCCAAGCATCAGCATAGCCTTATCATTGCTGGAACCTCTCAAATTATACCTTACATTACGCGTTACTGCACACACACACACACACACACACACACACACACACACACACACACACACCTATATATCATATGTACCTACTGGTCTTAGAACCGTGTTATATTTTGCTGGGATCCCACAAACACACACACACACACACACACACACACACACACACACACACACCTATATGTCATATGAACCTACTGGTCTTAGAACCGTGTTATATTTTGCTGGGATCCCACAAACACACACACACACACACACACACACACACACACACACACACACACACACACACACACACACACCTATATGTCATATGAACCTACTGGTCTTAGAACCGTGTTATATTTTGCTGGGATCCCACACACACACACACACACACACACACACACACACACACACACACACACACACACACACGCCCGCACACACAAACACACACGCACATCTATATATCATATGGACCTACTGGTTTCAGAACCGTGTTATTTTGCTGGGATCTGACTAGCTGAGCACGACATGGGAAGATGGGGACTGCCCTTTTTAATAGAGCGACCAAACATGTGCATATTACAGTTGTTATATTAATATTCTGATCCCCAAATCCCCAATCTGTCCTGTTTTGGTATTTTCAAAGCGTGTAACGATGGTTTCAGTGAAACATCAACACTCTTAAAATGACGTCTATTGCGGATTTGACGTTATCTCCTCCTGTTATATTGTTGACCTTTAAATAAAATGTGACGATCGAAAATAACTTGACGTCCAACTAAAGGATTTTTATTACCATATCACAGGTATCATCCATGTAAGCACATGTATGTAGATTCAGGCTAAAAACAAAATTTACCTTGATTAAGACGTTTTGCAAATTCCTAGCCATGTTTGAATGTAGAGACAGATTCCAAGATGCATATCAAAAATCCATGGGTAGATATTGTGTATTTACATGACATGACATTTCCAAAACTATATAGATTTGATTGAGTAAAATGGTTCTTCACAACAAATTACTGTATTCCCTGTTCATTGACACAAACAAACTTATGATAAAGGTATCAGAAATTGCAATACGGTAAAGACGTTGCAAGAGTAGATTTCAGAAATGCTCAACAAATACAAGATGTCTTTTCATTTGGGCCACTGATCTTGTAAATTTTCACCATTTACGCAGTTCACAACATCAGTTTTACACAGAAATGTATGTATGGAAAAGTCCCTTTTGCTCAAAATGATCACCGTTCTCAGTCCACACAACACAGTTTCCCAAATTGAATATGGCTTTGGTATTAAGTTGCAGCATAATGTTCTGTTATGAAGAATATCCATTTAAATATTTGGAATAACTGATCAGAATAAAAGCATAGTGATCAAAAGTGGAGCACGAAGGTGAAAAGGTGTTTCATATTGATAACAAAACGCAGGATAATTTCCAAAAGTATAACCAAAAAATCATATTTTTATAGGTAAGGTTATATATTACACAGGGCCGATGGAATGGATGTACTTGAAAAATAAAACAGTAGCCAGGGAAACAGGTGCACGATGGGACCAAGACATGCAGCACAATGTGAACAAATGCAACACAGTCATCGCAGGTACTTTTATTTATGTTACATGAATTAAGTTTGGAGTGACATTCATTGTTGCCAACATATCACGAAGGAGGCGGTGAGATCGAAGTCAGATCAGGACCCGACAGGCGAGCCATCTGACGGAGTCTCGCCGCTTCTTGAGTGATATATTGGCAACAATGAATGTCCCGCCATACTTGATTCCTATAAAAATATGATTTCAAGTTAAAAATCCCCCATATTTGACACAAAAAGGGATTAACTGGCCTATGTTCACCCGTTTTCATCGCTTTTGTTTGTGCCATTCTCGTTTGCTTGCGTATTTCCTACACTGCAGAATTTACCGTTTTGGAGATAAGCGGGGTCCTATGTGGGTGGGGGGTGAGGGTGGGGAGCTGTATAACTGAAGATTGTACCGCTGTGAGTTACAACCTTCAAAATAGGCCTAGGATCAAAATATTGATCATGAAAAACAGACACCCAAATATATCATAATTGTGTCTTGGGCCTACATTTGGCTATCCTGCGGATAAATTTGTTTTTGGAAGGTTTTTGGAACGTTAAAAGCCTCATAGGGCACCTCTAGACCCTATGAGGCCTATGTCCAACAAATGTAATTGGCTGAATGAGGTTATGTGACAAATCAGTATAGCACGGTTGAAAGTGAAAACTATGGCAAGCAGGGAAATTCACCGTGTGATGGGTAATTTTTGCAATAGCTCGTCTTCTTTTTGGATTATTTTTACTGGACACAGGTTTCTTAAGTGCAAGGTCTATACAAAAATTATGAGAGTACTTAGCACAGATCATGAGAGTACTTAGCAGAGATCATTTTGGGTGCGGAACTGGAAGAATTGGATGCCATGGCATGGGTAGGCCTACTTTAAATTCTAGGCCTAGTGCTAATCACCGACACAGTCTCTTGACAGAGGTTCAATGGTTGCGGTCAGGTGAGGGATGATTCACCAAGTGTGTCTGTGAATGCACTTGCATCGACTTGTCATTACATGTGTGAGAATCATTGGGATAATAATTGTGGAGTCATGGCATGAAAAGGTTTGTAACTTTGCTACCGTACATTTGGTTGTAGCAGCATCGGCGGCAAGTGCGGGTCGGGAGTACTAATGTACTTGAATTACCGCGCCATCTATTATCGACCATTGTAACTATCATAGGAACGCGGAACCAAAAGTTATTAAAACATTGCACTTTCGTGAACGATATTTGGTGAATGTTTGCTGTTATTGCATTATTAAATTAGCTAAAGAACCATACATTTCTACGTACTTATTAATGGTGGTGAATTAGAAAGCCAGGGCTCCTATGGGGTAGTAATTCAGTGGGGGGCAAGTACAACAAAAAAAAGGGTCATTGTGATATATCAGATGTTATATCACGGCAAGCGTTGAATCACAGCAGCCTCGTTTTCACATCGTCCACTATATTATAATTTTAAACAAGGATGTAGATCAACAAAGATTCTATAGCGAAACTCTGCAAGCACAATGCAAAAAAAAAAAAAAAAAAAAAAAAATCATTACAATTCGATTCAAATGGATCGACATGCTCAGACGTCAGTCAATTAGCCAGTACAGGGGGCCAGCTAAATATATATGCAATGGTAAATGTGCAATCAAAGTAATGTTATATGCCTAAAAGTGGTACCTTTATTCAGTATTTTCAAAAAGGGCATGCAGTTGTAGTTGACTCGTTCCTCAACTGAGCAGAAGACACATTTTGTTCTTGCTTGACAAATTTATTTTCAACATAAACAAGTTGTATAGCAAAGACCAAAATCACCCTGGTTTACTGAAGAAAAGAGGTGAATACACGTCAGCTGTGCTCATGTCCACTAAAACACTAACACGTGTCGGCATAAATATACTCAATTATTGAATTAAACCTTTATGGTACACTGAAGACACCAAAAGTTAATCTCTACTATCAATCTTTTTAATGAAAGGAAACAACAAAAAAGTTCTGTTTTTTTCTGGTTTCCATGACCATGGTATAACATGTTTTTAAGAAATTGTCGCTATTCAACTCATCAATGGACACGTTCACATAGAAGATAGCTATCAAATTTGAATATCTTAATGGAAGTAACCACAGATCAGACATACTTTTAACATCTACTATGGAAACCTTATGTTGCCCCACAACTGCTGCTTCTTTATATGGTAAAGGTGTTTATTGAAAAAGGGAAACGGATATAACACACACACACACACACACAAACACACACACATATATATATATATGTATATATATATATATATATATATATATATATATATATATATATATATATATACACATATACATATATATATTATATATATATATATATATATATATATATATATATATATATATATATATATATATATATATATATATATATATATCTCATCGGTGTATCGAATCACAATACAGCCAACACCGGGTCATATATTTAAAACATTGGGTGTATCAAAGCTCAACACAATGAAATATGTCAAAAGAAAAGGAAGAGTTTCCAACATTCTTTAACGATTGACAAGTGCCTCCAGCTGTTCCCAGGTGACAAATTAAACTGACGTCAACGTAGGGAATATGTGAAAGGGGAAAGAACATTCATTTTAAACTTGTTTCAATTAATGTCCAGGTTACCTAGGGCCTAACAAAATATATATGTGGTTCCTGTACCCTGAAAGACCATCAAAAAAAAGCCCAACCCTAGCATTAAGGTAACAAAAAAAAGTACTTCCAAGGTGCCTGCTTAAAGAGACCTTTCTCGCCGATTGAAGGCGAAAGAAAAACTAAAATCACTCGAAAACGTCAATAAAAGTCGACAATATGAATAGCACGGCGGTATTGGTCTGTCTACGAAAGCAAACGTTCAAGCCTCCCTTCCCTAATAAAAAAAAATCGACCCAAGCTGAAAGATTTGATTGAGGAAGTGGCCATCGTGTGGCGTTATTTTGTCAACGGAAACATAGTATTTTATTTCAACTTGTCTGGAGGATTAGCTTGGGCCGGGAAAACAGCATAGCTGCATGCCCATAGTTGTTCGGCGAAACAGTATAGCCGCAGTTGTTCAGTGATCGTTATCGCAACATTGCGCGAGGTTCCAGGTGACTGTTGTCTGAGTTACCAGGGCAAACTGTCGTTAAAGTACTTTTAAAACATGATTTATTATCTTAACTTCAATCTTCCTGCTCGGATGTGTCTGAAGCAGTTATCATCGTTAAATACAACCTCAAAATTTTAATAGGTTAGGTAATACATTACACAGGGCCGATGGAATGGATGTACTTGAAAAATAAAACAGTAGCCAGGGAAATAGGTGCACGATGGGACCAAGACATGCAGCACAATGTGAACAAATGCAACACAGTCATCGCAGGTACTTTTATTTATGTTACATGAATTAAGTTTGGAGTGACATTCATTGTTGCCAACATATCACGAAGGAGGCGGTGAGATCGAAGTCAGATCAGGACCCGACAGGCGAGCCATCTGACGGAGTCTCGCCGCTTCTTGAGTGATATATTGGCAACAATGAATGTCCCGCCATACTTGATTCCTATAAAAATATGATTTCAAGTTAAAAATCCCCCATATTTGACACAAAAAGGGATTAACTGGCCTATGTTCACCCGTTTTCATCGCTTTTGTTTGTGCCATTCTCGTTTGCTTGCGTACTTCCTACACTGCAGAATTTACCGTTTTGGAGATAAGCGGGGTCCTATGTGGGTGGGGAGTGGGGGTGGGGAGCTGTATAACTGAAGATTGTACCGCTGTGAGTTACAACCTTCCAAATAGGCCTAGGATCAAAATATTGATCATGAAAAACAGACACCCAAATATATCATAATTGTGTCTTGGGCCTACATTTGGCTATCCTGTGGATAAATTTGTTTTTGGAAGGTTTTTGGAACGTAAAAAGCCTCATAGGGCACCTCTAGACCCTATGAGGCCTATGTCCAACAAATGTGATTGGCTGAATGAGGTCATGTGACAAATCAGTATAGCACGGTTGAAAGTGAAAACTATGGCAAGCAGGGAAATTCACCATGTGATGGGTAATTTTTGCAATAGCTCGTCTTTTCTTTTTGGATTATTTTTACTGGACACAGGTTTCTTATGTGCAAGGTATATACAAAAATTATGAGAGTACTTAGCACAGATCATGAGAGTACTTAGCAGAGATCATTTTGGGTGTGGAACTGGAAGAATTGGATGCCATGGCATGGGTAGGCCTACTTTAAATTCTAGGCCTAGTGCTAATCACCGACACAGTCTCTTGACAGAGGTTCAATGGTTGCGGTCAGGTGAGGGATGATTCACCAAGTGTGTCTGTGAATGCACTTGCATCGACTTGTCATTACATGTGTGAGAATCATTGGGATAATAATTGTGGAGTCATGGCATGAAAAGGTTTGTAACTTTGCTACCGTACATTTGGTTGTAGCAGCATCGGCGGCAAGTGCGGGTCGGGAGTACTAATGTACTTGAATTACCGCGCCATCTATTATCGACCATTGTAACTATCATAGGAACGCGGAACCAAAAGTTATTAAAACATTGCACTTTCGTGAACGATATTTGGTGAATGTTTGCTGTTATTGCATTATTAAATTAGCTAAAGAACCATACATTTCTACGTACTTATTAATGGTGGTGAATTAGAAAGCCAGGGCTCCTATGGGGTAGTAATTCAGAGGGGGGCAAGTACAACAAAAAGAAGGGTCATTGTGATATATCAGATGTTATATCACGGCAAGCGTTGAATCACAGCAGCCTCGTTTTCACATCGTCCACTATATTATAATTTTAAACAAGGATGTAGATCAACAAAGATTCTATAGTGAAACTCTGCAAGCACAATGCAAAAAAAAAAAAAAAAAAAAAATCATTACAATTCGATTCAAATGGATCGACATGCTCAGACGTCAGTCAATTAGCCAGTACAGGGGGCCAGCTAAATATATATGCAATGGTAAATGTGCAATCAAAGTAATGTTATAGGCCTAAAAGTGGTACCTTAATTCAGTATTTTCAAAAAGGGCAAGCAGTTGTAGTTGACTTGTTCCTCAACTGAGCAGAAGACACATTTTGTTCTTGCTTGACAAATTTATTTTCAACATAAACAAGTTGTATAGCAATGACCAAAATCACCCTGGTTTACTGAAGAAAAGAGGTGAATACACGTCAGCTGTGCTCATGTCCACTAAAACACTAACACGTGTCGGCATAAATATACTCAATTATTGAATTAAACCTTTATGGTACACTGAAGACACCAAAAGTTAATCTCTACTATCAATCTTTTTAATGAAAGGAAAAAACAAAAAAGTTCTGTTTTTTTTCTGGTTTCCATGGTATAACATGTTTTTAAGAAAATGTCGCTATTCAACTCATCGATGGACACGTTCACAAAAAGGTATATATCAAATTTGAATATCTTAATGGAAGTAACCACAGATCAGACATACTTTTAACATCTACTATGGAAACCTAATGTTGCCCCACAACTGCTGCTTCTTTATATGGTAAAGGTGTTTATTGAAAAAGGGAAACGGATATAACACACACTGCAAGTCAAATTTCACAAAGAAAAAAGAGTTTCACCGTAACGTTACTAACAAAAAATTCAAATTAAGGAACCCCCAATTGGAAAATTTGGTATTATCTTGTGAATCTACCAATATCATTTATTTGTTATCCTGCATCAAATGTAAAGCACAATATGTGGGCCTAACTACTCAATCAGTTAAAAAGAGATTCAGTGGTCATAAAAGTACAATTAAAAATCACAAGTTAAACACTTTTTTGTGTAACCATTTCAATTCTGCAGAACATTCACATTTGGATTGCCGGATACAAATTATTGATTACATAGAGCCAAATTTGTTAGACCAAGACAGTTATGTTAACACAAGGAAATTATTACAAATGGAAGATTTTTGGATCAAAACACTTAATTCAGCTTTTCCTTATGGACTCAATGACAGAATTTTAGGCTTCGGTGATGTTAGGAATTTGGACTTTACAACTCTTGACAGAATTCACACCTTTTCATAATAATCAGGCTGGTATTCAAAGAAGAAGAAGAAGTCATGGACAAAGAAAATTACAGAAAAACAGGAAATGTAGGAACATGGATACTAAAGACCTTGTCCAAAATTTACTACAGGCTTTCTCCAATGGTATTGATCAATTACATACAGCTCTTAAAGCACTATCATTTCGAGACATAACAAGAATTAATGAATATTTGGGTCTTACTGATTCAGAACACACATTTCCGCAAAATTTTTGTGAAATTGTGTATGCTTACACAACAACTATTCGGAAACCTGATTCTAATAAGAAAAAATTAGATCAAATGTTTTGCAGCATTCCTTTCAAACACAAAATCATTGACTCACTAAACATTCAGTCCCTTTTCAAATTGAAATTTGTTCGTAACATGATTCCCAAGGAATGCAAAATAAAAGATCCCCCCATCATTTCCTACAAATATGGCAACAATATTGGACAAAGTATCATAAGTTACAAAAAATTTCTGGCTTCAATTACTCTTGAGGATATCGCAGCAAATCAAAATTGTGACTGTATGTCTAATAGTAAATATTCTAATTTTGTTGATGCACACCACAAACATGTATTTACAGGTAACTTGGATATAATACAAAATTCAGATTTAAAAGAAATAATGAAAAAAGGTACAAAATTTCGGATATGTCCCAAGTTGAATATTGACAATATTTTTCAGGATACATGTGATGCACTCGATTCCTACTGTATGAAATGGGCAAAGAAAGAAAAAATGGAATTTCAGAAATTTGAAGGATGGTTATCAAACTTGAAAAGAGTCTTTAGAAATAGAATTTATCGTTACAAATCCCACATTAAGAATTTCAATACGGTTTATCTAAAACAGCCTAAAGTTTCTAAAGCAGTCAAAGGACTACAAGATAGATTTGTAGTCACTAACATAGATAAGGCAGGTAACAATTTTGGATCATCTGCAAAAAATATTATTTGGATGTTTTGAAAAAGGAACTTGGTATAAACAATATTTCAGACATAAGAGGAAATGACGTTTATAAATTACACAAACAATCCATTGATAATTTGATAGATACACATAAAGATGAGATGAAAAGGAATTTTAATATCAAAATTTCTGAAGAGGACTCCTCTATTCCACTGTTGTTCTGGATACCCAAATTACATAAAAACCCTTTTAAATCTAGATTCATAGCTGGTGCTTCAAAATGTACTACAAAGCAATTATCAAAAGAAGTAACATTGTGTTTGACTGCAATTAGGAATCATTTTTGTAAATACTGTAATGCAATTTCTAGAAACTGTGAAATAAATTGTTTTTGGAGTATTAACAATTCTTCCCAGTTTGTATCTAAAATCAAAGATGTAAAGGCAAAAAATATCAAATGTTTTGATTTTTCTACACTGTACACAAATCTACCCATAGATGAAGTCAAAAGTTCACTTTCAGAATTAATTAGCAAAATGTTTAAACATAATGGTAAACCATACATAAATATTAATTCATATACAAAGAAAGCATATTGGTCACACAATAAATATTCAAAAAGTAACGTTAAATCTTACACTGTTGAAACTTTGATAGATGCTATAAAATTTCTCTTGGATAATACTTTTGTTCAATGCGAACCATTGGTTTTTCAACAAATAAAAGGCATTCCAATGGGTAGCAACTGCTCCCCTTTACTGGCAGATTTATATTTAACCTGGCTTGAATTTAAGTATATGAATAAATTGATGAAAAAGGACTTTCAAATGGCTACAAAATTATCAAACAACGCAAGATATATTGATGACATTGCTTGCGTAAATGTACAAAATTTCAGTGAAATTGCTAAAGAAATTTACCCAAAAGATATCCCTTTGGAGGGTAACAATTCAGATGGTTTCAGAGATGTGTTTTTGGACTTGGATATTCAGGTCACTAATGACAGGTTTTGTATTAAAGTCTATCACAAAATAGATGAGTTTAACTTTGAAGTGGTTAATTATCCTTTCCCGGACAGTAATATTTCGGAAACTATTGGATATAATACGTTTTCGTCACAGATTTTGAGATTTGGTCGTATTTGTTCTAAATTTCAGGACTTTGCCTCTATAACAAAATTTATTTACAATAAACTTGAGTCAAGAGGATTTAAAGATGTACTTTTGATCAAATATTTCTACAAATTTTGCTGTAAATATCCCGAGATGGTTAGAAAGTTTGGCTTCAATAATTTTAGAGATTTAAGACTTGCCTGTTTTGCTACTTAATTTTATCTTTTGGCATCATTCTGTTTTAATGTTCACCTTTCAGACATTTTAGGCTAGCTTGTTTTCTGTTAGGTCAAACCCCCAGGGGCTATAGGTAGCAAGCAGCTACTGAGGACAGTTACAAGCTCGCCTAATTGTGCTTGATATCTGTTTAACAAATATTACATTTTCGTTGCATTCTCTTGACTTAAGTACAAATAATGACTTTCATTCTTTTCTGACTTGCCCTATAATTTAGCTGTTAATATCCTAAGATTATTAGAAAGTTTGGCTACAATAATTTACAGTTTTTAGACTTGTCGGTTTTGCTACTTAACTTTATCTTTTGGCATCATTCTGTTTTAATGTTCACCTTTCAGACATTTTAGGCTAGCTTGTTTTCTGTTAGGTCAAACCCCCAGGGGCTATAGGTAGCAAGCAGCTACTGAGGACAGTTACAAGCTCGCCTAATTGTGCTTGATATCTGTTTAAGAAATATTACATTTTCGTTGCATTCTCTTGACTTAATTACAAATAATGACTTTCATTCTTTTCTGACTTGCCCTATAATTTAGCAGTTAATATCCAAAGATTATTAGAAAGTTTGGCTACAATAATTTACAGTTTTAGACTTGTCGGTTTTGCTATTTAACTTTGCCTTTTGGCATCATTCTGTTTTAATGTTCACCTTTCAGACATTTTAGGATTGCTTGTTTTCTGTTTGGTCAAACCCCCAGGGGCTATAGGTAGCAAGCAGCTACTGACGACAGTTACAAGCTTGCCTAATTGTACGCAAAATCCTGTTAAGAAAAATTGTTTTGATAACATGTTTTTTGACATCAATGCTAATGACTTTCATTCTTTTCTGACATGCCTAAATGCACATTTACTCAAAATTGACAGTATTTTCTTAAATGTCACAAACCTGACACATTAAGTTGATACATTGACTCAGAGTTGGCAGTTAAATAGAGCTTAATTGTTTGGGGGGTAGGTGTCATCACAGAGTTTGTTTTACATTTCTGGTGCAGGATGTCCATTGTTACAGTCCTTGTTGGGATTTCCCTTGGTTTGTACAGGTGGTCTAGTTGCAACTGTTTATTTTACTATCACTGGGACTGAATATAAGGCCCCAGCTTGTTTCCACTTCAGTTATACACTGGCGGGTGGTTTAACTAGGATAAACTGTCCAGCCAGAAAGGGTACATATTGGTTCAGGGGTAAGTCAAATTGTTCTTATCTGAAACTGTACTATACAAATTTAGTAATTATGGTTTGTTTGACAGGGGTTCTTCTTTCATAACGAAGCTCTGCATTTATAAGCAAAACTTCACGTATTTAGCTAATTCATCATTTGCCACGTTCTTATTTATTCTTTATTATGTGGGTTGTCTTTGCTGAATATTTAGCTTAGACAAGGAGCCGCTACTCAGAGAGACATGTACGGGTAAAAAGCTCCGAAACATGTTGAGTAGTTACCCGCTGAAGACCCTTTAATTTATTCGGGCTGATACAGCCTATGTCAAAATTTTACAGAGGAACGTGTGCAATATAGACAATAGTAATTCCATATGTATACATGTTAGACAGGGACAGGTTAGCTTATGGAGAGTAAAGAGTTCGAACTGCGGAATAGGATATTGACTACTAGGAAGTGGTTCTGGGCAAAAAGACACAAATACAACACACACACACACACACACACACACACACACACACACACACACACATATATATATGTATATATATATACATATACATATATATATATATATATTATATATATATATATATATATATATATATATATATATATATATATATATATATATATATATATCATCGGTGTATCGAATCACAATACAGCCAACACCGGGTCATATATTTAAAACATTGGGTGTATCAAAGTTCAACACAATGAAATGTGTCAAAAGAACAGGAAGAGTTTCCAACATTCTTTAACGATTGACAAGTGCCTCCAGCTGTTCCCAGGTGACAAATTAAACTGACGTCAACGTAGGGAATATGTGAAAGGGGAAAGAACATTCATTTTAAACTTGTTTCAGTTAATGTCCAGGTTACCTAGGGCCTAACAAAATATATTTGTGGTTCCTGTACCCTGAAAGACCATCAAAAAAAAGCCCAACCCTAGCATTAAGGTAACAAAAAAAAGTACTTCCAAGGTGCCTGCTTAAAGAGACCTTTGTCGCCGATTGAAGGCGAAAGAAAAACTAAAATCACTCGAAAACGTCAATAAAAGTCGACAATATGAATAGCACGGCGGTATTGGTCTGTCTACGAAAGCAAACGTTCAAGCCTCCCTTCCCTAATAAAAAAAAAATCGACCCAAGCTGAAAGATTTGATTGAGGAAGTGGCCATCGTGTGGCGTTATTTTGTCAACGGAAACACAGTATTTTATTTCAACTTGTCTAGAGGATTAGCTTGGGCCGGGAAAACAGCATAGCTGCATGCCCATAGTTGTTCGGCGAAACAGTATAGCCGCAGTTGTTCAGTGATCGTTATCGTAACATTGCGCGAGGTTCCAGGTGACTGTTGTCTGAGTTACCAGGGCAAACTGTCGTTAAAGTACTTTTAAAACATGATATATTATCTTAACTTCAATCTTCCTGCTCAGATGTGTCTGAAGCAGTTATCATCGTTAAATACAAACTCAAAATACCACACGATGAGTTGAGCTGCCACATCGTGAGCGCCATTTTGACCATTGAGGAATCCATTGCCTGCAAGACACTCGCACAAAAATGCATTTGGTTTGGATATCAGAATGAATCTTGGCTACAGCATATACAATATAAAATGAACATTATATTGTGGGATTTTTGTCCCAAAGTGAGCATTGCCTGAAAATGTAAATACAACGCAGCACAGTTGCTAATTGTTGGCCCCAGAATAGGGATTTTACATCAGACACTGAAGATGCCCACAGGCTATTAATTAAGTATCAGCGCAGGACACAAGAGGCGGGACCGCCCGCTGAGTCGAAGTCAACCTTAGTGCAGAAGGTTGACCCGATAGTGGATCCAGGTCCGAAAGTACCGGCGGGTATTTATATAAGTAATAATCCTCTTAATGTGTGTATCTTACCTCCAAAAATAGATAAATTACAAATTACTTATACAAACATGTGACATATTTTTTCTGTTCACCACACCTCACTGGATCAAACAATTACGGATTATGATGTAAATATTCAGGAATTTTCTTTACAAAAAATTATAGGTCGAGGAGAGGCGGTGGTGCCACATACTTTGTTTGTGATGGAATTAAATTGAATATGAGAATTGATCTTATTGTAAAGAAACTTTTATTCAAGCTTATTTTGTTGTATTAAAGTTGAACTCCTATCATATAACAAAAGATGGCATGCGCTTTGTTTGCTTGCCTCCTTCAGCTTACAAAACTTTTCACCGTTTGCTCGAAAGAAATAAACATGGTTTTACTGAGAGAAAAAAACTGACGTTGCTTGATGACTCGATATCATCGATGCCATGTTAGGTACTCTCGATGTGAGGCTTACAGACAAGTGTAAAGTGGGTCAGCTTAAGTGATCATTGTGTTATGTATGGTACAATCGATTTACGATGGTAAAAGAATTGAAATCAATATAAAGTATAAGTTTCGTGATTACAAAAGTTTTGATGAGCTTTTTTACAAATTGAATTTCAAATCTGAAGCCTTAAATATTAAAATTATGACGATGAAGTGTTGACTGATATATGATATATTTGGAAAGCAGAATTCTCCCCCGAAGGCAGAATTCTCTTTCCACATATCATGTAATATACATAATACGTTGAAAGAAATGATTTCAAGAAGGGCATAATCCATGGATCACTAGTTTGAAGAGTCTCCCCATTGTATAAACATAGCGGCTCTTGCCAGAGGAAGTCCAACCATCGGCGTATATATTTGTCAAACATATGACCACACTTATGGATACATCTGTTTTAGATCAGTGCCTTGAATATTCAACGGGAAATAGCTTTATATTATTCGACCATCAGCACATCTGAAATACCACTCTTTCCAGAAACTTCTTCATGCAGTTATCGATAGATGGTAAGAAAAATGAATAATATTAATTTGGTGACATCAGTTTTTTTTCTGGATGTAAAACGTTTGGACACGACAAATCATAGTGTTCTCATTGAAAAAATAAAAGAATGTTGGCTGAAGTTAAGAAAGTTGATATTTGGGCTCCTCACAGGTCCGTGCTTGGGCCTATTTTATTTCTTATTGATATAAATGGTCATTCTCCACATGCAAAATGGTGTATCTGTGAATATCTTTGTCGATGATGTATCTTTTTATACTAGTGGAAAAATTCAGGTGAAATTACAAAAGCAAGTAAGTTAGGTAGGTACATGGCATGATTCCAACAAGTTATATTAAATACTACGTGTAATGTAGTGTTTGTACATCCAAAACTAAATCTAAAAATAAAAAAGTAAGACATAAATTTGCACGACAACAAACTATCCCGACATTCTCATGAATGGTATAAGGATGGAAAAAATGCGCCAAGAACAGTCACCGGTATTCTTTTTCATTATATTAACTATAGCGACATTTATTTGGTTGGGATGGCACACATTTGAAAAAAAGGCAAACGTATATTGCGTCCAAAATGGGTATGTAAATGTATAAAAAGAACGTACCTTTTCATTTACAAAACAATTTTACATTCAGAACCGACATAAATGTTATAATTTTCGGAGCAATACAGACGTTTTGCTGCCTCACCGGAACAAAGAACTCTTCAAAAGTTCTATATTTGTCATGGTGCAAAAGTGGTGACTAATTTTTCCAACAAATTAAAAGATGTGGAAGCAACAGTATTTCTTACATTTGCTCAGGTATTATATAAGGAATTTTTTTACATGAAATGTCCAAGCTTTTGCATAAACGTTTTATATTGTATTTACTGTATATTTATACCATGCCTCCTTTGTTTTCTCAAGGGATATATATATATATATATATATATATATATATATATATATATATATATATATATATATATATATATATGTCACCTGCTTACATATATATCCCTGCTTTAATTTCCGTGGCTAAATTTCAACACAGGACTGATTTGCTTTGGTGAATACATTTTAAAATGCATTTGCATTCATGAAAACAAAGAAGGTGTGGTATAAAAAGGATACATCCCTTGTTTTCGTGATTTATCTGGAATCCTGCATTTTTAAATCCCTACGCTTCGCTCCGGGATTTAAAAAAGCAGGATTCCAGATAAATCCCTCGAACTTGGGATGTATCCTCTTTGCATTGCATATCTCTCTCCTAATTTAAAATGTTGTCTCAATATAGTGTTCTGAAATTCAGGAGGTAAAATTATGGAAGAACAAATATTACAATATTCTGAATGGGCTACCCAAGTAAAAATTAATTAATTTATTCATTAATTTAAAATCAAGCCCAAACAAGTATATTGCTCAGTACATTTCCTTTCATGACTCACTTTGTATCACAGAAACTCGTGAGTTCTTAAGGTGAAACTGATATGAATTTTTGAAGCAAGAGGGGAACGTGATCGATCTAAATGCATAATCTGCTTTCCTTTTCATTAGTACAGTAATTGATAGATTAATTTAAGAAGTTTACTTACTTTATATTGCATTTAACACCCCATCTTGTCATTTTTTAACAGAATGTGGCGTGTTAGCGACTTCCGGGCAGTTTACGTGAGGTCTGGGCAAATTGCCTTTCAAATAATGAAAACGCACCGATGAAGCAATACGAAGGAGTGTGATGCTTATACATGTTATTAAATTATCCATCAGTTCCTATTAATGTTCAAGGCAAAATAATCATTGAGATTTCATTTTTGAACACTGACTTAATATATTAGATGAAACTTTGTTCCGTTTAAAAACAGGAAAAGCCAATTGGACGCGACCACCTGTCGGTTGCCCAGACAAATAACTACATGGTTGCACGCGAGCTATCGAATTCTCGGCAGATTGAACTCAACATTTGCTCTCTTCTTTTAATGCTAACAAAACTAGCAAATGTGCAGAAAAAATGAGAGTAATGAGAATGACACTTAAAGATTATATTTGAACGACGTATCAATCTCGTATCGGGGTTGGTACATCGTCCTTTAGCTAAGAAATGACTTTATGTATCTTTTCAGTCTCTTAATTGAATGTCAGAGTTCTCCTGTCGATTGCAAGATGGCAACACCTGTACCATTTCACGGGACAAAATATTTCGTTATACGTGGTTTATATCCTTTGGAAACAATGCTACAGTGATCAACCAAAAAAAATATTTTGCGACAGTCATTCGCCTGATAGTATTCACACTGGGAACAATGTTGTTTTTCTTGGCAATATGCCGCTAGGCAGAGAGTCATTGTTTTCGTCTACAAAGAATTGTTCCATGCAAACCAGGAAGGGCAAACCTTTCATTATCAGTATCTTACATCAACAAATCGTATTGAGACTTTGGTGCTGTGACATTGCAAACATCACGCCACCAAGTCTGGATATTTTGACGAAATAGAAAAGTGTTGTCAACTGGCCAAAGGCAATAACTTGTCTTTGTGACCTAATCAACCCGGTGAGAACTGGACGTTGCTTAGTAACGTTCGCTTAATACTGACTTAACGAGGCAGGTAGTTTTACTCAGTGTCAACACTCTTTTGTAAAGGTAACTATTTACATTATGCTGTTGTAGACTCTTGCAAACATGGAATATTTGATATACAATTACCTGTGATTTCTTTGAGTGCATATTTCTTTGGTTATGAATTGAGATTGGTTTCCTTGAGAAAAGGTCTGCAGATGCCCGTGGCATACAATGCACGCAAAGATTTGATTTATGGATTATAAATAATGTATATGCATATATATATATATATATATATATATATATATATATATATATATATATATATATATATATATATATATATATATATATATATATACAGAGAGAGAGAGAGAGGGACAGAGAGAGCTGTGTATATGCCATCTGAAATTTGAAATATAAAAAATTATTGATTCGAAGATGAATATATATGTGTATATATATATATATATATATATATATATATATATATATATATATATATATATATATATATGTGTGTGTGTGTGTGTGTGTGTGTGTGTGTATGTGTGTGTGTGTGTGTGCCATCTGCAATTTTAAGTAGAAATATATGTGTTCATTCTACGATGGATTTGGTTGTACAGTTATTGCAATCTACTCCGAGAGAGACAACTTTCTTGCTGTAACTTCAAACCTAAATTCCCAACAGAACAAATGAGAGCCCAATTGCAACTTAATACAAATTTATAAAATATGGCAGATCAAGAAGATGGATGGCAGGACAGCTGACTGAAGAATAAAATATACTATTCTCAAACAATATTAAAGTATTGTTTATGGAAAAGCAAGAAGTGACTCTTTTTTGCTTTGGCACTTAAATTGTTTGAATGCAATATTTTTCCATATGACTGTCATTCTTTCATTTGTTATACATAAATTAACAATTCAATTTAACATGTGTTTTTTTTTCGATTTGTATGTTTCCAGCATTTTTTATAATACAGTTTTTGAAAAGAACTTGATCAAATTGATTTGTGTCGTATACACGTTTCTAGTATATTTCAGTTGTCTGGTTTGTGTAGACTGTCAAATAGTTTTCATTTACATCTAATTTGAGCAAAATGACATAACATGCAAATTTATATGTGCAGGCGCATCAACACTCCACAAACACTCATCCGCCTAACGTGGAGATTGGTAATATATGTCTCGTACATTTTGTTAATGTGAATGCAGTGTAAGTCTGTCTTCGGTAACATTTACCAGATGATATTCATGTTCGAGCTCTTAGCCAAAACCAGCCAACAGGGTATAAACGCAAGCCACAAATAAAGAATTATTTTTAAAATATTAAGTGACTATTGTATCACTCCAATATAGTTTGTATATTTGTCACCCGGATGCAATGAATGCTTCCTTAATTTAAAACATCGCCCGTACAGAGGACACAAAATTCTCCTTGATAAACAATGAACTGTACTAGTGATACGTTGTCCATCCAAGGACTTCATTGTTTTGTTCCTAATGGTCATCTTTTTCCCTTTTTTACATTATTGTTGGCTTTATCACATTTCCGATAGCAGATATTTTGGCAGATTGGATTAAGAATGGGGTTGGCATTTTTCCGTGATTCATCTCCACACAGTGACTGTACACACAAACTAGCACACGAGATGGTCGATTGTATGGTATTTTTTAAGCTGAACAGCTCATCCTTGATATCGTTCACCAAGGGATACACCTGGTCACTAAGAACAGGAACTACATAATCGTTGACGACAGGAGCCACTTGGTTTATGATGATTTGTGAACCAAACTGCGGGCTAGGTTTTCCTTCTGTGATGACCAGGTGCAGGGCAGCCAGACCCAGGATGCCCCAGACACACCATGTCAGCATGTTACACTGAAAATAATCGAACAGAGGAGATAATAACAAGACGGCAAAAACAGCAGGAATAAAGTGTTGACGATGATATAAACGTAAGATTCATGACAGTGGATGGTGGCAACAACAAGTGATAGTGAATGATAATAGCAACGACAATTACAATAACAAAAGTATATTGCATTTATATTGGTACCTTTGTAGCTAGAATACGCTACTTGTTTGGAGCAACGGAAATACAGTCCTTAAACCGCAATATTCAGATGATCCTTGATAAAAGTATACGATGAAAATATTTAAATTGAATAAACAGGCTTTTTGTGTAAGGTCTGTAAACTTTCCCGGAACGGGGCTATCGTATGTTTATTCTTCCGTTTTATACATTATAACTCAATGTACGACTGTCTGCCGGAATGTGCATTATGATTTTATGTATTTTATCAGGAACAAAATCGCTATCTGTATTTTACTTCATAGCATTTAAAATTATTCCCTGCCGAATTCAGCCAATAATAATAATAATAATAATAATAATAATAATAATAATAATAATAATAATAATAATAATAATAATAATAATAATAATAATAATAATAATAATAATAATAATAATAATAATAATGTAACCACCTGACAATTATGTCGTGCAATGCCAAACAGGTTGCGATAGTACATGGAGAAAACATGTTAGAATCACATAATGCACATATAAACGTCATCTCAACCTGCTGTCGGCAGAGCTTAAACAAAATCGAAATGGTTTTGCTTTGGGCACTATCAATGGACTATTCATATGCACAGCGTCTGTCTTTGACTTCTATATGTAGTGAACTGACATTCACAAATGTATATGTATCCCATAAATGACAAGTTAATATAAATATGATTTTCAAATATTCTATCCTTGTTTCCATATATATAGTGCACCAATTCTATTGTGAGAGCCTGTTGGTTTGGCTATAGTGTACAATTAAACACATTTGCCAATAAGTACATATTAAATACTATTAGTAAACCTCATAATGTTTCTTTCCAGAACGTTTTGAGTGGAAAATGATTGGCCTGTTAGTTGTGCTCGTGTACTTGATCAATGGGTCGTTTGCATTTGCGTTCTAAAGCACGAGGGTTCCAAATGTTTGTGGCAACACTGCCAATACTAACCAGTTGGTGCTTTAACTTTAAGAAGACAACGATACATTTCAAACAAAAGAAAACAAAACAAAACAAACAAACAAAAAAAAACAAAAAAACAAAAAAACAAAAACAAAAAGAAAAAACAAAAAGAAAAACAAACAAACAAACAAACAAACAAAAACATTGTGATGGTCAGTTTGTTGAGGTTTACCGTTTAAGTGCTAGGTCGGCTTGTTGGCAGGTGGTCTGATATGCTGTGATATATTGAACCATTCCTTTTAGGAATGGGAATTTGGTACGGTTGCTGGTGCGAGACCCGGCCGTTCCCTGGTCACAAAACACACGCACACACACACACACACACACACACACACACACACACACACACACACACACACACATATACGCAATCGCCCAGCGTATATGTATTTTGAAAACTGACATATGTCAGGAGTAGAAATACGCAGGCGCTTAGATATGTTTTCCACGTACTCCAGTATTGCGCAAGATGCGCACTGGGGAATTGACAAACTTTTTAAAGTGTTAAAATATATATAAAAAATCCTACCTTGCTGCAAGACAGGGATGTAAGCTGGCATCCAGCCCTATTTCTCCTGGACCTTTATTTTAAAGATGTAACCTGTAATAATTATCTTGATCATATGATTTGCACAGAAGACATTACAGAAAACTTAACATGCCCTACGGGTAAGTGAATAGGTATGTATTGTTGACGCACCTGCTATCACTAGTAGGCTATATCATAAATTATACCCCCAGGCTCCACCAAACATATGGTTATTCAAGTAGAAGATGCTTTACACTGTAGGCTATTTTTGACAATACGTTTTTGCTGTGAGAAACTCTTAGTAGTACAAAATTGGAGCATTGTCGGGTTTTTTACTAGTGAATGTTGTCACATTCGCCGTATTAAGTACTAAACAAACATAATATATGTAGATGTAAATGTAGCGTGACGACCACCTGGAGTGCCCCGTGACAGTATAAGATCCACAGATATCGGCACACATAAATTAATTACGTAATGAATGACTTTTAAGTTCCCTTCGATTATGTAGCTGTATATGTTTATGCACCCAAATCATACTGTTTTCTGACATGGCCCCCAATTCAAGGGACCAAACACGAGTATTTACCCATTGCGTGGTAACATGGTGACCCACAACATTAATTGGGGGGACCAATGACCTGCACAATGATTTTTGTGAAGTGTATTGTGTGACATTGTGACCTGTATCCCTCAAAAAGAGTGACCCAGTGACCTCATGAAGCCATGCATTCTGCAAATAGATAAATTTCATTCGATGATCAAGCTGACTATCTGCGTAATATTTCCTTCCTCTTAAAGTGATGTATAGATACGTCGCATATAATGGAAGAGTAATCACTAAGAGAACCATTCCATGCCGAGCTAACATTTCCCAATAATAGCCTCACAAAAAAGTACATTGTTTCCGGTTACTACCAGTTTAGAATGGATTTTGGAGATGGTATGATATTGACCAATTTCGATGCTTTGGTAGTGGTCAGAAATACGATTACTGTACTTGTCTTACTATTTCGTAAATGATCCTGAATCTGACAAGGTTAAACTGGTATTTGGTTTGGTCTCATCACTATCATTGAAAACTGTTATCCACTTCTCTTTTCATGGAACCCTTATATATTTGGTAACAATTTGAACATTCAGGCATTTTCTGCACATATTGCAGTGCAGTAAGTGTTCCAAGTGTTGTGAAACTGATGTTGTTTTTTATAATTGTCTGATGAATATAGTTTGTTATTATGAAGGTCATGTCAGGTTGGCTCAAAGTGTTTAATGTACTCTTTCTCTGTCTCTCTTTTGTATAAATAATTAACATCTAAATCAACTGACTGACAAGCTGAACTACGTCTTATTATAAATGAAAAAATTTAAAACTGTTACAGGAAAACAGTTATACTTACAGTTACCTTTAGGAACATTTCAATCTTGAACATTTAAATGTCCTTTCAAAAATACTTTTGGAAACCAACTTGAAATGTGACTGCTATCCTTACAAATTTTGACTATTGTAATGCATTTTTGACTACGTTTTAATGATTTGAAGCCTAATGTCACTTGCTTCTGGCTGATGTTTAACATTTGAACCAATGTACTTACTATATTTGGAAATTCAAACACTTTCCTTTTTGAAATACTCTTAGTTTATCTCCTTTAAAACAACATCATATCTTTAACTACATGCCTAAAACACATCGAATTATATAATCATGTTGTTTAGATTCTTATTGATGGTCATTTTAGGCCTAGAGGGCTTTTCTGATGGATTGATGTTGGTGTTGGTGTCAGTGTGTGGACTTATATAGATGATGATCATTGTTGAGATGGTGGTTGCAAGTAGTACCTTTTTAAATACTGAATTTTATAGACATTTTCAACAAGTTAAGAACCTCCGCTTACAAATTCTTTGATGTGATGCAAATTTTGGTCCCTTTTCATAAATTGTATGGTCCTGTATGTGCATGAATGATACAATTGTTCAAGCCAATTTACTGAAATAGGCCTATAATTTCAAACAAAACTTTTTGCACTCTGTCATGTGAAAACTAGATAAGGTTTTTTTCCCCCCTATGGACCTTTGCACTTACGTTTTGGTCTCTTTTGGGTAAATACGAACTATATATGTTTCAGCTATACATACCAAGGAACATTGCCTTTGGTCGGAATTGACTTGGATTTGTTTCATTAGGACTACGGTTTGGATATGGTAATCACACTGTCTAATTTAGAGCTGACCACAAGAAGACACCAAGATATGAATGTTGATTTATACATTACACAGTGTAATTCTGAAGTAGAATGGATGCGTGCATGTCTGGAGTAGTTTTCAAAGATACATGTATAGGCAAATGATTGGTTTCAGCGGCATTGAAATTGAGCAAAAAAGACCATTGATTAATACCAATAAGATACCGACTCCATCATTTCAACTTAGAACAAAATCTGTGTATTTCATATTCAATGTGCAGCTTGGAAAGGAAATTGTTCTGTGAAATTATCTTATTTTCACAGCCTTTCTCATGAAAAAGATATATAGCTTTATTCCATGCCGACAGATATATTCTCTTTTCTCAACAAAAAATATGTAGCTTGTAAACAACCGGAAAATAGGCGGAAAAATCTCCTGAAGACCTTGGACACTTTCATCTTCAAGACATGGAAGCTTTTGTGGCATCTAAGCCTGAAAAAGGCCCACAAAATTTGCTCTGATTGCTCAAAGGGAAAGAGTAGTGCTATTGCCAGTAGGAGGGTGACAACACCAATACGCTTTAAGTACATATATATATATATATATATATATATATATATATATATATTTAACTCATGTTTGGGTCGATTTCAGTACCATAACAGACTTTGATATATGCCATAATGCCATATCGGCTAGGACTTGGCAAAATACCGGACGGGCGCTATGTGCACAATGTTATAGAACTCTAGAGTACCTATAACCGGAAGAGTTCTATAACTAGACCGGACATGATGTAGGCCTAGTTCAAAACGCAGCGTCTGCCAGGCCTACGTTGTCTTCAAGTTGCTAGAGAAATGTACCATGGTGTTATTTGAACTTAATCGACACAAACATGAGATAAATAAATTATAGTAAAATTTGTTGGCGACATGAAGTATATGGACTCGCACAGGATGCCATATACTTCATATCGCCAACAAAGTATATTATAATCTATACATATATATATATATATACACATATGCATATGTATGTATATATATGTATATATATATGTATATATATATGTATGTATATATATATATATATATATATATATATATATATATATATATATATA